>CM037853.1:226917757-227333868 GCA_021234595.1 Delia radicum | reverse complement strand
AAAAACTGGAATACCCAACCTTTGTCCCTAGATTTTTTTAATTTTTAAGATACGAGGGGCAAAAGGTTGGTCCTTATTAATATTTTCCAATTTATATTACAGACAAGCCGATCTTAATGAACTTGGATATGTTGCAGAGAATAGCAATTTAAGGGTTTCGTTTTTTTTTGGCGTTACTAAGTGGGATCAAAAATTACCCCATTTTACGCTTTTTAGGTTTATTTCTATTAAAAGTAACTATATACAACTCTGGGTCCACTATATAGTCAAATGGGTATCAAATTTTTTTGTTTCTTTGAGTACTTTAATTCTGCGTACAAATAAATCTAGTTTCGTAAATTAAAGATACGTTTTCATATAAAAACAAATAAATTTTTAACCTACTTTTTTTAACCCTTAAACGTGAGACTGGGCAGCTAACAACATATCAACATATCAAAAGTTCATAAAAATCTGCGATTTTGGGTCGGGATACCTTCCTTGTGAGTTAGTTAATTTGTATGCAAAATACTCAACTTCCGACCCCTCTTGAACCCTCTTGAGTTACAAAAAAAAATCAGGAAAGGCCAACCTTTGACCCCTCAACTTTTAATTTTTAAGATACTGGTGCAAAAGGTTGATCCATTTTAATATTTTCTAATTTATATTACCGAGTTAGTTAGTTTGTACGCAAGATATTCAACTTCTGACCTTCTAGATGTTAGAAACTAAAAACTGCGGGACCAAAAGTTTGGAATTTTTTAAATTTTAATCATCTGAACTTAATCCCAGTTGTGCACAAAAACTTTAACTTTGACCCCACTGAGTCGTACGAATAAAAAAGTACAGTAAAACTTTCAGACTCATAAAATAAAAATGTACAGGGACCAAAGACTGACGTTTTCCTAAACTAAAAATGTTACATTAAATGGCTGTTTGGAAAATTTAAACAAAAAACAAGTCATGGTAATATAAATTAAAAATATCAGAAAAGAACATTTTGCACATTGAAAGGTTGATCTTTTCTGAAGTTCCGAAGAATAGAATTTATTGCATTAATTAATTGAAATAAATAAAATTTGTTAGGAAAGTATTTAAATTTTTTTATTTACTATTTTTTTTTTCCAATCTTTAAAACATCAGAAAATGCCAACTTTTGACCAACTCATAAATCGTAAATAAAATAAAGTGGCAAATTGTTATCCAGTGTTGCCAAATTTATTTGAAAATGTAAATTTTTACTTTTTTAATGTGAACTTTTTTAAAATGAGATTTGTAGTTTTGATTTATTGTTATAAATTTTGGAAAATCTGACCTATCGAACCATGAATTTTTCAAATACACACAATCGAAAATAAGCCAATATTTATTCCGTTTTTACACAAAACAGAATAATCTCTACTATTTATTAAAATACTACTGCACTTAAAAAAATTGTAATTGTCAGTTTTGCCATACGAAGATTTAAAAAAATGTTCTTAATCCACGATATTTTTTCAAAAATTTTAAACTTAATAAGATTTTAATTTTTTTATATTTTTTAAATTAAAATTTGCTCATAATATTATAGAAAATTAAAAATTTTAAATAAATGTTACTGTCTTGCATTTATATTCTAATAAAGTTTCAACTTTGGTAGCTAATATTACCATTAGAGGTGCATTAAGGCAAACAAATATATCCTCAAAGTTTGGTTTAATAATGTCCAGCGGATCTAAAAACGTTGCATTACATGAGTTAATCTATGCAGAAAGTGTTTTTAAGTACAATTTTGAAGAACTTCTCCGCTATAATAAGTCATTAAGTGTATTTTTCAGAAAAGAAAGCTCCATTACACGGCAACGTGAATTGATGAAACATTGTCGTATTTATATCTGGAAGGCCATTTTTATATCCATAATAATCCATGCTAAAAATACGAAAAAAAAAAAACAAAAACTTTAGCAAAATAAACCAATTTTTTAAGTACAGTGTTATTTTAACTTCATAATAGACAGTCGCAATTAATTTTTAATTAATATGCATTTGACAAATTAATTAAGAAGAAGAATAAACACTTTTCTCTAAAAATTATAAACACTATTAATTTTTAAATCAGACTAGCCTAGTTTCTGGCCTTTTATGGACAGTCGTCATCAGTGATTTTCCATTATAATTGTATTATTATTTGTGTCTTATAATTGTCAGATTGTTTCTATATGATACATTTTTTCAACAGCCTGCGGCTGTAAGAATCGAACCTGCGCTTCTTCTTACATTACAAACATAACAATACCAAGTCATGACCGTTTAGCGATCACACTCAAGTATGGCATCGAATGTAATGCAGCTAAATTGCAGTTTTCTTTCCTTTATTAGGTTTTCTGTTATTGTATATATCAGAAGTGACCAACACTAACATCACAATATTCTATTTTTAGATTTTTGTTATTTTCTAATCTCCTCCGTCTCTATTTTCACATTTTTTTCGTTATTTTACGAAGTTAGTTGTTTTTATTTTTTTTTTGTATTTATTTTTAATATTTTTTATTCATTTTACATTTCACATTTTTTTTTTTCAGTTTACAAAGTTAAATCCTCGATCCACCCCTTTTTTCAGTTGCCTGAATTTTATATAAACATTAAAGCAATAACAATATTAAATGATAATTGAAAATTACATATTTGTAGATTAATATTTTGATTTCGTCTTGTTTAAATAAATTGATTGAAAATGGTCAATAATTTTTAATTTCTATGAGTGTTTTACACTTGTACAACAGAACAAATACTAATAAATTAATGCACATATTTGTTATATGGTTATAATAATTATATTTATATTTACAGTAAGTTTTAACATTATTAAATTTATTAAGTGCGTTTTTTGTTTATATATTTTTCTAATATCTTAATAGGAAATCTTTGAGATTTATGTAATTTTTTAAAATGTTGTATAGTAAAAATATTTTGCCAAATATGGTAATGAATTTTTCAATCTAAAACTGTTGTTTAATTAATGATGTTTGTAGAATAACCGCAAAATTTCAATTTTTTACATAAAGAATGATATTTACTAAGCAAATAGTGATTTTAAATTTTACGGAGGATCACTTGGGAGAGCGTGAATTCATTATTAAGGACAACGAAATGTCTATAGCTATTAATAAACTAAATTTTCTTTATTTTTATTGAAAAACACACTAATAAAATTCTATTAAATTTGATAAACTATTAAAAATTTAGTATAACCCGTGCAAAAAGTTCTGATCTGACCAGATCTAGTTAGATCAGTTTTAACCAGATCTTAACATATCGCAAAGCATATATGATCAGATCTAATTAGATCTAAAAAATATGGACAAATTTGCGAACTAATTACATCTGCTAAGTCTGAGCAGATATGATAAAATCTGCGCATATTTAATATTTTTAGATTTTGAGAGGTTCAATAACTTTTAAAACTTTCTAGTTAAATGATTAATACAGCGCTTATTTTTATTTTAATAGGCTTATTTAAAAACTTGGTGTAAATAAATAGATTAAAAAGACATAGTGAAACAAACTCACTCAAATGTTTTACTTTTTTGGAATCCCGATTAAAAAAACTAATATGGAGCTTTATATAATTTTATCTAATTTAATATGACCCCCTAATTAATTATATAAAATTTCATCCGAAAAAAAAGTTGTATCAAATTATATCTAATTGTATCATATCTGATTAAATTAGATACAATTAGAATTTATTTGATACAGTTTTGTCCTCATCTAATTTTATTAAATAATACGTTACTTTATCTAATTTAATATAATAGGATGGTGTATATAATTTTTTTAAATATCGTATGGTTTCTTTAAATTTTCAAAACATTAATATTAGGTCTTCTCATAAAAACTCGTGTATTGCGGTATAAATATGGTAAAACTTTAATAAACATACAGATTATTATAGTTTTCTAGCTACAAACGATTTTGTTTATTTATTGACCACATTAGTTGAAATCGAGAAAACTTTTAATAAATTAACGCTTTCTATTTGAAATGCTGAAAATTTGCAATTGATATTGAATATTTCATTTGCAATCAAAGAAGTTATAAATTAATTAAAGATTTCTTTTAAATTTTTTAAGTGATAGTTCAAATATTCAATCTGAAATTAAGATTTTCGCGGCATTTTTCATTTTACCTTAAAATTTTTGGCAATTAAAATTAGTTAATCACAATTTAATTGAAAATTTTTGCAAGTTTTAATGTAAAATTTCAAACTTTTTTCGAATTTAACAAATTGTGAAAAATAATTTGTTGTAGGCTGGTCCCCATTCGAATTGCATTCTTGACTAAGGAAATCATCAGCGGACAATGGTCTTAGAATTTCTAAAGATTTTTGTTAGGTTAAATTAGAAACTAAATTAAAATTTCTTGTTCTCCTCTAGAAGCATGATTTACCATTTGAAATATCAAAGAAAAAAACAAAAACAACAAAAAATTACCGCACTTTTACAAAGTTCAACTCTTCGGATTCGAAGTAAAACACAATTTTAATATAATACCATATGTTATTAAACGTCACATTGTATTAAGCTATGCTAAATTATATATGAAATCATGCTAATTAATATATACCATTTGTAGTAATATATGACACATCTAAGGTGATATTAATCGACATATATTTGAATATTAATATGTATAGGACCATATTAAAAAAACCGAATCGATGATTATATGCGCCCTAACATATGTATATCCACATTAAGCGTTATAAAACAATATGTTTCTATATAATAACATATTTAAAAAGATATTACTGTATATGAACGTTTTTACTCGGGATTCGGTTATGGCTGCCGGGTTTATCTCAAAATTTTGCGTAACCATTTGTTAAAGTGTTTCGTGTGATGAGATACGGACATAGACATAGACACGGAATATGAATTTCTTTTCTTGCATATGAATACATACAAAATATTGGTTGATGGACCAACATCAAAACTATCATTGTTAAATAAACTCTCTTAATAATATAAGTTTTTATTTCACCTTCTTTTTATTTTTTAAAATGAAGCAATTTGTAGTTTATATGTCACAAAAAAATGTATTTACATTTTTATTTTGGTGCCTTTGAAAGGGCTTAGATTTGGTACTAGATCTGTTCAAAGGGGTTATGAAATCTTTTTAGACATAAACAAATCTTGCACCAGATGTGATTCAATATGTCCCGATCTGCTCATATCTGGTCACGAAAATTCTCCAATTTCCCAGATCCCTTCTGATATGAACAGATCTGGTACTAGACCTGATCAGATCTGGTATAAAGTGCATCACAAATGCCATGTCTGATCATATATGATCTGATCTGGCACCAGATCAAAATATGTTTAGTCATATCTAATAAGATTCACTAATACCTAATTTGATCTGATCAGATCTAATCTTTTTACACGAGAAGTATTACAATTTTATGACGAAAATTTATCTTGAAATGTGAAATTTATTTTATTTTTTTCTTCTTCCAAATCGCTCTAATTACGTGAATTGCTTATATTCTTATACACAAAATACAATTTGTACCATTTATGTTATAAATTCTACTGAGTGTTGTTAGGGAGAGCGTGAAATTTTAATAAGGAATACCTTCATATCTATAGCTCTTAATAAATGTAAAGTTCTTTACTCGTTAAGAAAGAAACAATAATGTTAATTTAATTTTATAAGATACATGTTATCTTTATATCCTTTTTTTTTGGCAAATTTTAAATCTTTTTTATATTAATATATGCCGATAGAAATCAAAATTTTCGTATGCCGTCTACGGTTTGGAAGCGAGAAAGCTTCAAAATCAAAATTTCGTAAAATTTCAAAAACTAATTATTTAAAAAAAAAAAAAATAGATTTCAAAATCTAAAAAAAAAAAAAAAAAACATATTAAGTTGACTAAAGACTCTTTATAATGAAATATAAGTAAGACTCGCAGGATTTTTCAGGATTCCTCAAAAGGACATCATCTTAACTTATAACTAATAGACAGATTTCTATGAAATTTGGGAGAAGGAAGACATTAAGTATTAATAGCAAAGCGTTGAAGTTTGAACAATATAAATTGAAGTTTCGATACTTTTTCGGCTAATTTCGCTTTTTTCAAAAAGCGAAAATCGTGATATCTTTTTAAATAGGAGGAGAAAAAAAATAGTTTTTGGAGTGTGGTTATATCTTGGTAAGGGAAATAATTTTTGTTCAAAACTTCCTCTTTTAATTGCTTTAGTTTTTCAAATGCACCCTAAAATATTTTGGCTCATATCGCCTAAATTAAGCAACGATAAACAATTTTGTTGAAGAACTTATCATTTGTTTTTCGAGTGGAGCACATATAGTATGAATTTTGTTGCAAAACATCGTTTGCCAGTTAGAGGGTTAAAAATGATGTATTTTTTAAATCGCTCTAATTACGTGATCTGCTTATATTCTTATATTTCATGTTTATAATTGAATTTTAATTATTAATTAGATAATTTATCCCAAAAATTTCATACAAAACTCTATTCTTTTAATTCATTTTATACAATAAGCACGTGGTTGCTGTCAACCGATTCATTGATACAAACATTTTATACGCGATTCAGTTGAGTATTAACAATTAAGTGTATTTTATATACATATATAAATAAATGTCTGTATGTATTTCTGTAAAGCCATTGAACATCATCTACCCAATGACTACTGCTTACTTGTTAAAAACGTCAATTTGTTATTGTACGTTTCAAGAATATAAATTTTGAAGCGGTTTTTCTTTAGTTCTTCTTTATTTTTGTAAACAATGTATTATTTTGAGTTGCTGCACTATGGGGTTGACAATTTGAAAATATTTTAATTTAAGAAAAAAAAAAACAGTACATGGTTCTACCAAATTTTTTCTTTATGAATCCTTACAAATGAAACAACAATAACAAAAATATTTAAATAAATATATATTAGAGGTAAAAACAAAATTTTTGAGGTGAACAACTTTTTTGATGTAATAAAAAATTGTATGATAAAAACACGTTTTTGAGGTGAAACAAACTATTTCTATGGTGAAGAAAAAAAAGTTTGTGGTGTAAAAAAGTATTATTCACCTCTTAGCGTCTGTTAGAAAAATATAACGTTATATTTTATACCCAGACTACTACTATGAAATTGTACTAATATGCATCAATTAGTATGGGAAATTTAGCGGTACCTTCACATTTTCACTCAAAACTGAACTGCTGGACCAAAATTCTACCTGTCTTGGCTTTTAGGCCGAGCCTAAGATCTTAACTGGACATTTTTTAAACAAACTTTGCAGATATAGAGGAAAAATCTTCATAAAGAAATATTTGTTTTGCTTTAAAAAGCGTCCTCTTATGTAAATATAAGCAGCCAAAGTTAAAACTTTGACAGAATATAAATACTAGACGGTTTAAGATATTTAAAAAATGTTATTTTAGTAAAATTTTATGAACAAATGTTGATTAAACAGTATATGAAATTTAATTTTTTTTCAAAATCTAAGAATTTTTTTTTAAATGCATGTTTCAAAAATCATATACTAATTTTTAGCAGAGAATTAGCTTTCGTTTTATCTTATAACCATAGAATCAACAAAGTATTTCTCCTGCCTTGTTTTAATTGCTAGTTAAGGGTCTGTCTGTAATAGATGTGCTTAAGGATTTTTCTAAGTTCATCTCGAAAATCCCATTTTGATTTTTGAATATAGGTACACTAGGGCGGGTCGATTTAAAAATCGCTCAACGTTTAAGGAAAATCGTATTCTAGGGATCAAAATAAGAAACTTTGCCGAAGAAAGCATACCTCTAAAACGAATTCTGATGTCCCGACTTTTGACCCGTAGGTTCAAATTTTAAAAAAGTCCACTTTGATATTTCAGGAAGTAGGAGGAATCTCTGCAAGATTATGGGAGCTACTTCTTCTCCGGGAGACGCGCTAGCAGATTAATGCATAAATCATCATTCTAGGTGACCGTTAAGGGGTTAAAATTTAAGTTGAAAAGAGGGCCTTTTGGCCGTGTTTTTATAACAAAATGTACAAATCTCGGGATAGAGATATTTCAAAAAGTAGAAGGAGTCTTTCCAAGATTAGGGTCTCTATTTCTTCTCCGGAAGACGCTCTAACAGACGAATGCATAAATTATATTCGATTGGATTCGATTTGGAGCACTCTAAATGGGTCAAAGTGGAGTTTTTCAAAATTTGACCCTACGAGTCAAAAGTCGGGACATCAGAATTCGTTTTAGAGGTATGGTTCCTTCGGCAAAGTTTCTTATTTGATCCCTAGAATACGATTTTGCTTGAACGTTGAGCGATTGTTTTGCCTCCATATAAATCGACCCGGCCTAAGGTACACACGAAAAAAATCGTTACCAAGTAACTACACTTAGGAAATTATGTTGGTAAAGACGACAGCAATTTCATTTAAAAAAAGGACGACTTACATTCATTAAATTCAACTAACATTGTCATTTGTTTTTTAATGTTCAAAAAATGACTAACAATTGTAGTAAAAATTAACCACATGGTAGTAAAAAATAAACCAAAAATTTTATTTTTATTTTTTTAAATAACAAAAAACAACTGTAAAAAATGAATGTAAAATCATAAAACAGTCATTTGATGTGAGTTGTTTTTTTAAATGAACTACAAGGTTAGTTAAAAATTTTATTTGTTCTACAAATGACTTACATTTACATTAAAAATAATGAAACTGTATTACAACCCAAACAACTACATATTTTTAAAGCAGAAGTTCCCTGAGTGTAGGAGCATTTCAACTAATAAAGTGTTTACGCATAAATTATTCAATAATTAAGTAGAAACAAGTAAAAACTTGGTTAAATGTTACTAGTTTTCGCATAACTTTTGTAAATAAAGTTTATAAGTTGAAAGATTATTTTGTGTGTATATATTTTTTAATTCTGCTGGTTTTTTTTCCCTCTTTCGACTGTATCTTGGTCCCAGATTAACCAATCTGTTTACAGTTGGCATCAATATAAAGACATCCAAATAAGAAGCGAATAGTCTTTTGTAATCAGTTTAGTGGTTAAAGTGGTATGGGCAAAAATATATTAACAAATAAATCTAAATTTGAAAAATTTAAATTTTTTAATCAGCGTTTTTTTCATCATCCTTTTTCATAAACTGAAAGAAAATTTATAAATTTTTGAAAATTTTGTTATTTCAGCGCAGAGTTCATGTTTCTATGAAGAAATAAAGGTATATATTGAAAAATTTATTGATAAATTCTTGCGGATCTCAACGTAAACAAGTCACCGGGACCGGATGGCATACCAGCACTGGTACTGAAACAGTGCTCTTCGACGCTAGCTCGTCCATTGGCTAACCTGTTCAGCTCTTCATACCGTGCAGGTGTCTTCCCTTCGTGCTGGAAGGTTGCCAATGTTCAACCAATCCCCAAAAAGGGTGCGGCTAATAACCCTGAAAATTACCGCCCAATTGCAATATGTTCTGCGCTCTCGAAGGTGATGGAGAGCATGGTCAACTACCATCTTGTAAATTATCTGGAGGCCAACTCACTTATTAGTGATCGACAGTATGGCTTTCGTAGAACTCGTTCTACGGGAGATCTGTTGGCGTTCCTTTCTGAATGTTGGAGTCGGTCTATTCACATGTTTGGTGAGAACAAGGTAGTTGCTCTAGATATTTCCAAGGCGTTCGATCGTGTGTGGCACGGCGCACTGTTATCAAAACTAATTGCCTTTGGTGTAGGTAATGATTTCTCTCGATTTATCTCGAGTTTTCTCAGAGATCGTACTATACGTGTTGTTATAGATGGGGTCTCATCCGACGAGTTTCAGTTATGTTCAGGGGTACCACAGGGCTCTGTTCTTTCTCCATCTCTTTTTCTCATCTTTCTTAATGACCTCCTTGGTCGAACTATCAATCCTATTTACTCCTTTGCAGATGACAGCAACATTTGTCATTCTTTTTCCTTCGATCGTAGGCCAAGCCTTGTGGAGGTCGGGGGCAAAAGACAGATTATGAATGATACACTCAATCATGACCTTTCGACAATCTCAGAGTGGGGTCGTGCGAACCGGGTCGATTTTAATGCTCGTAAGACTCAATGCTGTATGTTGACCCATAGGTCTGTGGACTCAACCACGTCATCTGTGTATATGGATGGGATCGTTATTGAGGATTCAGATACTCTTGATGTTCTGGGCATGAGAATACAGTGTGATGTCCGTTGGACAGATCACATTATTCAAGTATCGAAAGAAGCTTTCAAGTGTCTTGGTTTTCTAAACCGGTATAAGAAATACTTCACCCCATCTGATCTCCTTACTATTTATACCACCTACATCCGGCCGAAGATGGAATATAACTCCCATATATGGGCAGGTGCTTCAAAGTCTATTTTGGGGCTTCTGGACCGTGTGCAACGGAGAGCGTTGATGCTTATCAACGACAGTAGGGTTTCGAACTCTATTGACTCGTTGGAGCATCGTCGGAATGTGGGTTGTGTGACTTTGTTCTATAGATATTACCATGGGAAGTGTTCTGCTGAGATAAGCCGACTCATCCCGAGGGACCGGGTCTCTGTTCGTACTACCCGCTTGTCAAGTAGATCTCATCCGTTTGTTGTCTATAGCCCGGCAAATCGCACAACGCATTACAGAGAAAACTCGTTTTTCAGTCGCACTAGCCGTATGTGGAATTGTCTCCCTGCGGAAGTCTTCCCTGCAAATTACAATTTAGAAAAATTCAAGTCAAATGTCCACAAACACTACTCCCTCTTTCCTCCTCCCCATAACCTATTTTCCTGATATCAACACAATGCAATGCATTAGTAGGGGCATCCCCTGAGTGTTGGTTCATCATATAAAAAAAAAAAAAAAAAAAAAAAAAAAAAAACAGAACATGTGAATATTATATTAAATTAACACAAAAATCTGTACAACAAGTCGTATGAGTGATATTAATTTAATACTATCAAATATTACACATACCTCATGCAGTACACATGTTGATGTAAATTAGTAAAAAAAATTACACATTTTGTATTAATTTAATACTAAAATATATTACTTGTAGTACAACCTTTTCGTGTGAATTAAGTGAAAAATTTACACATTTTGTATAACACAATTTTCCATTACTTTTGAATTTATCCATGGGTTTTATCAACGTTGGAAGATGGTATATTTTTTTGCTTTACTTAAAGCAATCTTAAATTTGTTCAGCGGCAACGGTATCTCTAATCTGTAGTGTCCGACCGAACAGTTCGGCCAGAAAATGCAATTGGTCTGTATTCGGTATTTTAAAGCATTATGGAAAAATTTGGCGGATGGAAAAATGTTTATTGGACTGATTAGATGCTATTTTGAGTGTCAAATTTGAAGAAAAGTCTGTAATTAAGCAATGAATTCACTTTTCGGCCTCAGAAAGTTCGGACAAATCGAATCGGCCGAACTTTTAACTTTACTAGCAAAACTTCGGCTTTTCTCTTAAATTTATACACAAAATCGAATTAAATCGGCTCAACAAACATGTTTCCAATACCAAAATTTGTCATCAGTATAGTTTTTTATATAGTTTTGTGGTCGAACTGTTCGGTCGGACACTACTAATCTGTACTTGGTATCTTTATAATGGCCAACTGTTTCGTTTCAAACCAGTACTCTGCATTTTTACTGGATAAAGATAAATATGTGATTTAAAACCCTAAAATAATTTAACATCTTGTCTACAATCGCAAATGAAAAAAAAAGTAGAAAATTGTTACATAGAGTTGCCAAATAATTAATTTAAAAAATAAATGTTTGCTCTTTTTCGATGGGACATTATTCAAAAATTCTTTGATAGTTATATTGATGAGAAAAAAGATAAATTTATTTCTCTGCCAAAAATTAGTACATCGATTGTATATAATTTATGAAAATCTGAGCAATCGGATCATGAACTTTTCAAATTCAAAAATATGTTAAAAATTATTTCTATACTACTACACTTATAATGTCAGAATTACAATTTGGCAATTTTAAAAAAATTTTAAAAAATCCATAATTTTCTAAAAAAAAACTTTAAAAATTCTAAAAATCGTTTAACTTAAAAAAGTTGTGTTGAATCGATTCAGGTTCTGATAGAATTCATATTTTGTCAAAATTTAAATATTTTCACTATAAATGACACTTTAAGGCAACTAAAAAATAATCAAGCATTATTTTATAAATCTGCAGATATCGGTTGAAAAATACCCATCTAATCTAGGAAGTGTCCTTTACGAGTTAACTAATAGAACATATTTTTACTAAAGCTACTAAAAATTAGTTCAAAATGACATTGCAGAAAAAACTGCTAGAAATAGCAGAAAATAATTATTAGTAAGATAAGAATAGCTAAAATAAATCTTTTGAATCTTAAAACATTAAGTAATATTTGAGATAAATTATAGTTAGTTTAAAGTAACAGATTCTGCTAAAATCCGCAAACAAAAATTGCTAAATATTATTAAACCCAAAAAATTAAAAATCAAAAATTGTGAAATTTAAAAGTTTTTTACAGTTATATTAGTTTTTTGTTTTTATATACATCGAGATTATTTTATGTTATTTTCAATTTATAACGAGCTTTCAACCTCCGTATATTTACAAAAATAAAGCAAATCAAACATATTAGCTAGGTTGATACTAGTATTTCGATCTGGCTAAAGATCTCATCAGAACCCGAAGTTTTAGAAAAGCTAGAGCCTATATAATAGGCAGAACTTTAACAAAAAACCTATTAATAATCAATTTTGCTCCATTCTTTGTCTTCTTAGTAATCAACCACGTGGTTGAGGTCTTTCCTAACAAGCATCATGACGTTACTAAACTTTGAAGACCAAAAATGTTCTATTTATATAAAAAAATTTTTAGTGTGTACTCTGGCTCAAGTAATATTTTTTACAGTTATATTAGTTTTTTGTTTTATATACATCGAGATTATTTTTATGTTATTTTCAATTTATAACGAGCTTTCAACCTCCGTATATTTACAAAAATAAAGCAAATCAAACATATTAGCTAGGTTGATACTTTTATTTAAAATATTTTGATCGAAATGAAAATCTTGCCCTTCTAAAATCAGCAGTTTAGAATTTTTAGCACATATTTCTGTTTATTTAAGCAAATTTTACTGGTGTTTGCATTTAATTTAAGTTATGCTAAATGTAGCAAAATGCTGCTTTTGTTTGCTGTTTTTTTACAACAAATATATATCAAGGATTTTTGCTTATTTTAGCAGAGTAAATTAATATTTGCAATTAACTAAAATTCAGCTCGAATATAACTCAAAAAAATTTAAAGTTTACAATTTTATTCTTGCTATTTTATTTTACTAAGATTTAGCATAAAAAAAATCTGCTAAATTTAGCAATTTTTTCTGAACGACGTCATTTTTAACTAGTAGCTAGTAGTTTTTTATGCTATGTATTTTTACTGGTTTATTTTTATGAGTGTAAGTTTAGAGTCTTCGTCTTAAGTCGAAAACGGTAAACGGCTAAGCGAGTTTTAATTAAGATTGTTAATACACTAGTTTTTTTTTTTAAACTAGTGCTTATTTCGTGAATGGTAACACTTAGCTCATGTCTGATTTGACAGATAATTAGTTTTAATCCTTCCTCTGAACGAATATGGTCCGTATGTTCGTTATCTTGTGAAAAAAGTGAAAGAAACTGGCATCCTCATCGATAAACCAAAGCGTGAAAAGCCAAAAACAGTGTGTACAACCAGAGAATATTGCTGCTGTGGCAGAAAGTGTGCGTGAAGCGCCATCACCATCAATTCACCGTCGTTCTCAACACTTGAACATTTCGGAGACATCATTAAGACGAATTTTGCATAAAGACCTTGGTATGACGCCATACAAAGTCCAATTGGTTCAGGAGTTCAAAAAAAAAAAAAGTTATTTGGCGGACCCTTTACAAAAATGTCAAAATAATAAAAACTTCCGTTAAATAAGCGAAAATTTGTTCTTTTTACGAAAGTTTTTGTTATTTTGACAATAATTTCGTATTTTGATTCATGGATTATTATGAGTGTGCACTTTATATTAGTTGAAAAATTTATAAATTTTTACAAATTTTTACGAATTTTCATCCCATAGTATACCTATATCCTTGTGGACTTTTTCTTTCATTGAGCATCATCATTTTACTCAATTGGTAGATTAGTTCTATTACGATTTGTTTGACTGTTTGTTTATGGTTTTGTTATTATTGCAATTGTTGTTGCTGTAATTGTTGTATATTTGTTATTATTGTATTTATTATTATTCTACTTTAATGTTGTTATTCCTCATCAACTACATACAAACAAAATTCTAAAACCACAGTACAATAGCACAGTGGGATATTTCACAAAATTTATGGAAATCGGCCATATCTTACTTAGCAATGAAATTTGGAGCAGGCATAGCGGACGTAATTTCGAGATTAAGTTTGCACGTTGGACCTCACAGAATCCCCGGGGGCGAAAATATGACCCCCAAAGTAAAACACTTTGCATACAAAATTTTGAGTGTTCGACATTTTTTGGCCGATATTCAAAAAATTAACATATTTGTAACCTGCAAGTAGAGACCAAGTTTTTTAAAAATCGGATAAGAAACAAAAAATGGCGAGCTCTCAAAATTGTTTATGCAAAAAGTGCCCTAGTTAGAGGGGTTAATATTTCCGCTCCAGGGGATCTGTAAGGTTCAATTTTCAAACTCTATATTGCGTTAGCTATGCCTGTTCCGAATTACATTGCAATCGGACAACTAATTAAGAAATGGTCGAATACTTTCGAAATTTTTTTTTTTAATATTCCACTGTGCATAGTAGGGCTTTTAGTTTTTATACTGTTGTGTTTTATTCTTAAAAAAACATTAATGGCCTTTTTAATGGTGGTTTTTTGTTACTGTTTGTTTAAGTGTGTGTTTACTTTTGTTATGTGATTTAGTATATAAGGGAATGTTTGCTAGTGTGGCCCTACATAATCTTAAAGTCCTACTCATTTGAAAATTGTTTTGGCTATAGATCATTTTCTTGTGGCAAATAATATAAACAAGTTATATAACTATTTAAAACATCTCAAAAGGTCTACATTACCGAACAGGCTAATACTTTTAAAAACCCATCAAAAAAAATTTAAAATATATAACCGAACAAACTAGGTCCACATCAGCGAACATTATGAAAAATTTTATTTTGCTAATTTTTTTTCTTTTTAATTTTTTTTGGAATCAGTTAGTATTATTAATGTTGTGAATAAAATTCTTACCGTTTGCAAAAATCCGAATTGGAAAATTCTATAAAACTTGTTTGTTATTCACGAAAAAATTACACTATAATGGAGCGTTGTTTTGCAACGACACTGTAAAACCAATAAAAATGTGTTCATTCGCGTCAAAACTTGATAACAGTTGGCAGTTTTTGACATTTTCCATGCAACAACACGAAAAAAAATTAACAGTCCACTTTATCGAACCGTTCACATTAGCGTACCTTCCCTTGATTTTTTGCGTTGTTCTTTTTGTTGTTATTACTAGATTTGTTTTTGTTTCGAAACTTTACTGACCTAGTGTGTTGTTTATTTTGTTAAACCATTAATGTTTTTGTTTCTCCTTTTGTTTTTATGACAATGTTTTTGATGAGCTAGTGAAATGTCAGGAGATTTTTTTTTAACTTTTATTGCAATTATTTGTTATCTTTAGAGATATATTGTACAGTTTGATAACAAGGGTCATAATATGTCTTTAATGAATACGATGATAGCAGATTAAATAAAGTCTCTTCTTTAATAAAACACACCCGCAATTAAAATAACTGTACTGTTTGCCAGCCAATATAAAAAAGCAGTATAAAGCTTAGACTGTAAAGCGTTTGGCTTGTGAGCACAACGTTTTCCGATCGATCCGCAATGATGCCTACTAGATTTTTTTTAATACACACCACCTAACACGTCACAATGTAACTAAAATGTGTCAAATTGGGACCCTGCTTGTTAATAGTGAAATTAATACTAAAATTATAATTTTTTTACAGCACGTGCCTTAAAAATATTTTTCTCTTATTTTCTGCAACAACAAAGTATTTTTTGTGTCACTAATAAGACTTCAATTCATATTTATTTCTTATTATCTTAGATTTTTAATCATAATGACTTTTTTCCATATTCCCTACAACATTGAAAGTATCATTTCCATTTTGAGCTACACACAATTTATATTTTCTTCAGATACCCATAAGTTGCTTGTGCCACAGTCAACGCAAGAACCAAAGCATACAAAATGAAAATTAAAGTTTTTCCTTTCTCGTTATTATTAGAAATTTTTTAATATAATAATGATGGAATTACCACATACGTATGGGTGATGGTTAAATTGTTATTTGTGGATTTTTCAAAAGAACGAAATAATCAAAGCTTACAGGCCAATGAACTTTGCTTCATGTGTCAAACAATCAAAAAAGGAATCAAAATGGAAAACTGTGTTTTTATAGTTTTTTTTAGAAATCTTTCGTACAAAGTTGAATCTAAATGTAAAAATGCACTCTTTATAATTCTTGAGTACTAACGATAAAAAAAATATTTAGTATGCTGAAAATATAGTCCTGACACTCAAAGAAATATACTAGTATAACAAAGCAGCGCATTTGTTAACAAAAAAAAGTCCACAAGGATATAGAAAGGACGACAGATCTCGAGAATTGAAAATCGGACTGTGAGAAAAGCAATCAAAATATGAAATTTATCCAGCAAACCCAAATGTCTTCATGTTGTATATAAATATGTAAGACCTACAATACATTTTACGGCGGTAATGACCAGGGTAACCAGAAACATGTGTTTCCTGTGAGTCGTATTAAAAAAGAGATGATTTATTTATCCTTTTCAGAACAATTGTCGAATTCTGACATCGATTTGCATATTTTTGCATATTTTGCTCGTAATCGGCATATTTTGATCTTAAGGGCATATTTTTGATAAAGTGTCTAGTTTAGAGCATATATTTGTAATTTCTAAAACAAAAGCGTATTTTAGAACATATTTTCCATTTTTTTTTTTAATTAAGAACAATTTTTTATTTTTTTTTTTTAATAAAAAAAATTTAAAAAAAATCATTTTCAATTATTTCACTGATTGCGGAAACTCAAGATTTTTTTTAACAATTTAAGACTGTACCGATTCAGGTATTTATCTCCTTTATCTCCTTTGTTGTTAGCATTTGAAATAAGTTTCACAAAGGTTACTCCAGTTGTACTGACAAAAAGTTTTAAAATTCGAACTTTTAATAAAAAATGTGTCATTAAAAGCATGTTTTTTACAAATTAATAGCATGTTTTTCATGTTTTATGAAATTTTTTATGGGCTTAAAATCAATTTTAGAGCATATTTTTGGTTTCCCTTCGAATGACATATCAGTATTTGTAGACTACCAGTATGACACAAGCCTACTCTCTGCATTACTTTAATATAAATAATAATGACTTACTACTAACTAGATATTTTCCCCATTATTTCAATATAAAAAATAAATATAAAGTAATGATCAAAACATTTTTTGGAAAATCTATTTATAGATTATATAAAAAAAATAAAAAAATTATATAAAAAATATTTTTTTTATTAATTTAGTTTTTTGAAAATATATTTTTATAATCATTTTATCCATACTAGTAAGCATATATGTACCACTTATTTTATGATTTTTCGTAAGTAATGATATGTCATTATTTTGGTGCGTCATCCCCATATAAATGTAATGAGATTTCTCATGACAATTGTAAGTACTTGCCATTACCAAATATGTACTTATATAACCACTTATATGGTAATGATTTTCTACACTGGTTTGCACACAATGTCATTACATTTCAGCTTACAAAACATCAAAAATAAGTATTTATATATGTACTTACTAGAGTTGAAAATATAATGAGTCAAAAATAGATTTTCAAAAAATATTCTAATCATTACTTTATACTTAAATATTGATAAAATAAGTACTTATGGGTAACGCATTAACTACCCAGCCAGAAATTGCCAATGGTCTGAAAAATCCAGCACTGGCAGAGCACTATTTGCCAATGATCCAACAAATAAAGTGCTGGCAAAGCACTGATTTACAACGCTCTGCCAACGTTAGTAAAAAGTGCTTTGCCAGTGCTTAATTAACAAAATTTACAACAGTAAAAATAATAAAAGCACTGGCACAGCTCTGGCTTAGAACGCTTTGTCAACGTTCGTAAAAAGTGCTTTGCCAGTACTTTATTTACAAAATTTACAACCGTAAAAATAAAAAAGCACTGGCACAGTACTGACTTAGAACGCTTTCCCAACATTGGCAAAAGTGCAATTGCCAGTACTTATTTATAAAATTTACAACCGTTAACATCCCTTGTCACAACAAGAGTGGAAAAATTCAAAACTAAATTGCAATTTATGATTTGAAGTTAAGAATATTAAGGTCTCCTATTATAGTCAGCACAAAGTATAGTTGTTGTACTAAAATTTTACTTAAGAAATTTATTTTCAAATTTCTTTCTTTAGTAAAATTGTAGTAAAAAATCGTGCTAACTTATCGCAAAAATAATTTGATAAAAAAATATTCAGTTATTTTGTAATGAACTTAGCTGAAGCAAGCCTATTGTTATTTCTGTTCAAATTACCAAAATCATTCAATAAGAAATAATACAACTCTTTACTGAAGTAAATTAGTAAGTAGGACTTTATTGGTCGTTTTTGGTGTTGGTACTGGCAAAGCGCTTATTGCCAGTGCTTCGCCAACGTTTTAAAAAAAAGAAACGGCCAAGCCCTGCCCGGTGTTATCATTTTGGGGTTGGCAAAGCACTTATTATATTATTAAAAAAGCACTTTATTGGTCGTTTCTACCAATGCTTTGCCAACATTTTAAAATTATGGTTTTGGTACTGGCAAAGCGCTAATTGCCAGTGCTTTGCCAACGATTTAAAAAAGGAACGGCCAAGCCCTGCCCGGTGTTATCATTTTGGGGTTGGCAAAGCACTTAAATCCTCAGATATCCAACGCTCTGTTGAAAGCACTGGGCCAACGCTTTGCCGTTCGTATTTTTCTGGCTGGTTATTAGTAAGTGGTTATTATTTGTGTTAAAGAAATGCAGATAGTAATCTAGTGTCACTACTGGTAGGCCGAAAAGTAATGACATGTCATTACCGTTTCTACACTAGCTATATAACCACTTATATGGTAAAGCTTTTCTACACCCCAGTGTAGAGGAAAAAGTTGGAGGAAAAAAAGTTGTGGGCAATAAATCGAAAATTGATTAGAATTGCAAAAAAGCCTTTAAGCTCCTTTCAGCCCCTTTTTCCATTTTTCTCTTATTGTACACAGAAGAAACAGTGGGCACTAACAATTTAATTTGTAAACTTAAACACCCTCATATATAAATTCAAATTTATTTCCAACAAATTTTTTGTTTGAAATGCTTGTAAATTTTGTATTTACAAATCATCATTGTTGGTGCCAGTTTAAAAAACTTTTTTTTTTGTACACTCAGGGAACTTCTGCTTTAAAAATATGTAGTTGTTTGGGTTGTAATACAGTTTCATTATTTGTAATGTAAATGTAAGTCATTTGTAGAACAAATAAAATTTTTAACTAACCTTGTAGTTCATTTAAAAAAACAACTCACATCAAATGACTGTTTTATGATTTTACATTCATTTTTTACAGTTGTTTTTTGTTATTTAAAAAAATAAAAAAAAAATTTTTTGGTTTATTTTTTACTACCATGTGGTTCATTTTTACTACAATGTTAGTCATTTTTTGAACATTAAAAAACAAATGACAATGTTAGTTGAATTTAATGAAATGTAAGTCGTCCTTTTTATAAATGAAATTTCATTTGTTTTTGACTACAATTGCAGTCGTCTTTACCAACATAATTTCCTAAGTGTATTTACAAAAATTCTCTATGACACTTGTTTAATATAACAAACAGATTTTTGTAATTTGTTTCTGTGAATATGCGGAAATTTATTGCAGGAACTTGTGACTTAACTCAGGCGCGGATCCATGGAAAGGTTTTTGGGGAGCAAAGTTAGAGTATTTTACAAACGCTGCAATTATTTTTTAAATATTTAGTATTGAAAAACTTTTTTTGGGGGAGAAAATGTGTTATTTTCATTCCCCCTGGATACGCGCCTGCTAATTTATTACATGAATTTAGAAAGTAAAACGCAGGAGCAAGTAGTCTTTGCCAGAGTTAGTCATAGTTTCGATTAAGGATATAAATTGTGAACTTATAAGGATTTTTTAACTGGATAACTCCGAAAGAATCAATGATATTTTAACAGTTTCTATTTTCAAAAGTATAATCTATTCGGATTGTTTGTATCCGATTTTAATCAATTTTTGATTTGTGTGCTTTGATAAATTATTTCGTATATAGCACTTCGATCTTATGTCAATGTTGTATAACGTATGCGGAAAAAAATTGCAACAAATTTTGCAACGCTGGAAAAAAAAAAGTACTAAAGCTATTAATTTTTTACCATTAACCACATGTTTTCTCATGTTGCTTTGACAATTTTATCAATAAATTGATATTTAATTATTTTCAAATGTCGACAAAAGAAGAACAACGTCGAGAAACAATTTGTAATTTTTTTCAATAATCACACTAATTGGAAAACTTCGGAAATTGTTTCTCATTAGCTAGATTTCATGAATGGCAGGGAAGGCACTTTTTCGAATGAAAGAAACCTACTGATAACAAAATAAAATATTTGGAGCATACAAAGTTTCCTAAAAAAGCTTTACTATGGCTTGCAATTAGTCCGCAAGGAATGTCGAAACCAGTGTTTTTTGAATCTGAATTGGCCGTCAATTCTGAACGATATATTGAGCACTGTTTGCCAAAAGTGAAGGATTTCATAGAAAAAATGCATCGAGGCCTAAATGTGATCTTCTGGCCAGACTTAGCATCTAGCCATTTCGCTCGAAAAAACCGCAGAAGCTATGGACACACTTCATATGCCATATGTTCATAAAGAGGAAAACCCACCAAATGTCCCTAAATTACGTCCAATCGAAGATTTTTGGGCTAGTTTAAAGCGAAGAGTTTATGCTGGTGGCTTTAGACCGAAAAATACAAAAAATCTGATCGAAAAAAATAAAAACGAACTCCTCAAAATGCCAACATCGATATTTTCAACAGCTATGGAAAAAGTTCCCCAAAACTGCCGCAAAGCGGATCAGATGGGACCAATTTTTTTTTTTTTTTACATTAAATTAATAGTATGTATTGTTTTTTTTTTTTTAAGTGAAATAAAATTTAAGTTAGTTTTAGAAAAAAATTACAACATATTATATTTTGTTGCAATTTCATTCCGCATACGTTACGATAGTGTAAATATAAAAAATTTGCAAATTTGTGAATACTAGAAAAATAATTTATTTTTAATTTGTACGCTTTGGTTCTTTCGCGCACTGTATATTTATACGGCTTCTTATTGAAATCATTTAATAAACAATAAAAAAAATTACTTTGAACGACAAAAAAAAGCACACATTCAAAATGCGATCGTTCGTTTGATCATTGAATGAACAAACGATCAATGAGGCGTAAATTGATCTTGTTAACGTAAATAAGGGCAATTACTTATGTGCATGTTGAGTGTGCCATACTGACTTTGTGTGCATAGCGTTTATATTTAGACTCTTAAAGAATCTGTTTTTTTTTTCACTTATAATTTCATAAGAAGTCTTATGATGGATTTTTTTTTTTATCATAAATTTTTTTTTTCGTTTAGAGAAGCATTTATGCTTGATTATATTTATGTGTCAGTGGGCGAAATTGTTACTTTGTAATATTCTGGATGGCAGTCAGGCTGCATGCCTGCCTCACTAACTGACAGCCTGATGTTTATGCTTTTTTTCGAATCGTTGTAGGAGCATATTTTGTACAATATAAATTGACATGCAATGCATGTGGCTTTGTACTTCATAAATATTGTTTATGCAACTTAAAGTTTAAGTGTTTTTTTTTTTTTTTAGTTTACAGTACTTTAGAATTGTTTATTATTTTTTTATGTTGATGTTTGAGTTTTTTTTTTATATATATGTATATATATACATATATCTAAGCTTTGTGAGTTTTTTTTTTTTTTGATAATAAATTGCAAAGAATTTTAATTTTTTGACCTTCACGAAAATGAAAATGACTTTATTTTTTTTTAACATACGATGTATTATATTTCAACATAATTGATTGATTGGTTTAAAATACAATAAAAATACATTTAACGAATTTATTTCAAAATATTGGAAAATTTTTGCTAATTTATACCGGGTGTCTGGTGGCAAATTTATATTTTTAAATACGATTATTTCAAAAAGTAATAAACGGTGCAAAGGGAGGGTGGCGCCGTTGGAATTATCGATTGTGCGGATTTGTCAGTCACGATGTCGCAGTTTTTTAAGAGTAATGGTTCTTACGTAATTGCTCGTCGACAATTTTGTTCAAAGCTCGGTATTCGGCGAATACGTGATGGACCGAGTGGATCACATGGATTTTTTTTATGGGGATACCTCAAAGAGAGGATTTATAATGACAATCCCCAATCTCTTGTGGCGCAAAACACAAGGCTCCGTTTTGAACAGTGTGTTCAACTCGACGGAAGACATCTGGATGACATACTCTTTAAAAAATAAAATCCGCATTTCCATTCTATCGTTCAATGTTCTTAATAAAACTTTGTGTCAATTATTACGTTTTTTATTTAAGTTTGAAAATATAAATCTGCTACCAGACACCCTGTATAAAAAAGTATAAATTTTAGTATACGACTTTTGTTGCAATATAAAACCGAAATATGAGTATAAATCTGTAGATAATTTAATTTAAATCTGTTGATATTTTGATAATATTGTGAAGTTGTTGCTAATTTATATAAGAAAGTGTAATACATTTTAGTATAAGACTTTACTTTTAGTACAATTCTTTAAAATAAGTACAAATCTGTAGATGAAATTATAAATTTTAAGAAATATTAAAAAGCTAACAAAAGTACAATTCTATATTGTGAGTATAAGACTAAAGTATAAGTGAAAAATATAATATCATATCATTAGTGTAAGAAATAGCAAAAGAATAAACAACTATAATCACGAATAAAACTGTAGTCGAAGTAACTAAAATGAAAGTCTTTACATAAAGTTGTTATACAAGTGTAAGACTATTATTAAGGTATAATAAAAATAGAAGACTTTGAAGACAAATTAAAAGAAAAATTTAAAAAAAATTATAAAGTAGAACAAATTTTGCTACAATAGTAGACTATAACTTTTGGTATAAAAGTATGAGTTGATGAGTATAAAAGGCTACATTATGAGTATAAAACTTATTATTCAGAAAAAAAAAACTGCAGAGTTTAGACTACATTATGAGTACAGAACTTATTATTCAGAAAAAACTGCAGGGAAGTATAACGCTTACGTCGGAGTAATCAAAATAAAAGTCTTAATATAAGACTAACTATAGTTTTTGTATAGCACATATTTGAAGAAATATTAACAAGAAGACAACAATATAGAACAAATTTGCTATAATAGTTAGACTATAACATTTAGTATAAGGGTTTATGATTATGAGTATAAGACTCTTTATACCACAATAGAGCTGCAGTGATGTATAACACTTACATCAGAATAAGCAAAATAAAAACCTCAATATAAGACTCTAACACCAATATAAGACTATCTATAGTTTTTGTATAGTACAAACTTGAAGAAATATTTAACAAAAAAAAAATATAGAAAAAAATTTGCTATAATAATTAGACTATAACTTTTAGTATAAGTGTATAATAATATCCCAGTGTAGAAACTGACATTTCATTAATTTTCGGATTACCAGTAATAACACCAGCTTACTATTTGCATTATTTTAACACAAATAATAAGAACTTAATAATAACTAGTTAAGAAGCGAACTTAAATATAGAAACATTTGTCTGCGATAGTTTGACTATAATGTAATGATAAAAAATTTGTATTAGACAACGTATTAGAGCATAAAAAGGTAGTTAAATATAAGATCATAGTGGGGGTAAATAAATCACATGTCTTAATATTAAACTGTGACACGAGTATAAGACAATAGTTTACATCTTAATAAGTATAAGACTAATAATACAAATAAGTATAAGACTTATAATACAAAGTGGAACAACATTAAACGAATGTAAGATAAAAAGCATTTAAATGTTGCAATTTAATAAGTTTTGCAAGACGGCAAAATTGCACTTTTCGAAAAATTTGTGGTCAAAGAAGCATGAACATTTTTATCAATATTTCTTTACAGAATGATGTATTTATGGCTAAAATGACATACTATGTAAAAAAAAGCGTTTTCAAAAAGTTGTTCGAACGAGACATTCACTTGTCCAAGTATAAAACTTTAATATGAGTATAAGACTATGGTTTGCATCGAAACCTGTAGTATCAGACTTTTCAAGCTAAGTATAAGATATTATTACAAATATATAACTGTTGGAAATTAGCTTATTTAAAACACCACATTCCAAGTAAAAATTTCAAATCCTATGTTTAAGACTTTACTTATGCCAAGTATAAGTGCCATTATACCCTTAGTATAGGTCTAAACTATAGGTGAAATAATTTTAATATACCAAATGTTGCAATCAACCTGAACTTAAACAACTGCAATATTTAGTACTTATATGTATATTTTTCAGCATATTTTAATGCACTACTTTTTATTTTTCTGCACCATCACCATATACATACTGCAATACAAACGTGTAACACTTTCTAAAATAAAATTTATGAGACCATGATATATAGATGATATTTTCACTATAAATCTTTAATGTACTTTAAAAAACAAATTTAAAACTATGACAGACAATATTGTTTGCCTGTGTTAAGCAACATTTAACAAGAAATATGCATTTTTATGAACATCTGCGTTTATTTCAATTATTTTCTTTTAGATTTTTTTTTTTGAGAAAAATTTGAAAAAGATCATATCGAAACGAAAAAAAATAAATTCAAATTGGCAAACACATTTAACAAACTACCCATCTACAACCTGTTAAGCATAAGTACATGCATAGTTGATGTGAAATGAAAATTCGGAAAATATATATTATATAAATATGCATGGGCTAAAAAAAATATGCAAAAAAATATATATGCAGAAAAAGAGAAATTTTTTTGTATGATAAAGAAAAAGTAGTAATTTATTGCTTGTTATATGAAATGATAATACAGAAGAGACTCGGTAAAACTTCATCAATAATAAAGAACTCTTATTTTAGAAAAAATATTTAGGAAATAATATTGTCAATAAAATTTTAATTAAACTTTTGTTTGATTTCCAACTCACTTTCAATTAAAAATTTAGTAATAGCAATTAAATATTTAATTGAACATGAATTTGGTGCACACAAAATTTCCAATTTTATAACCCATGATAACAACAAGTTTAAAAAAATCACCAAAATTTAAAAAAGTCGTTAAAATTTAAAAACAAAACTAAAGCAATAAATTAAAAAAATTGCTAATATATAAAAATATAATTAGAAAAAAAATCGCTAAAATTAAAACAAAAAAATCCAAAATTAAAAAAAAAACGCCTGAACAACAATTAAAAAAAAATTTTTTTTTTACTTTTGGCAATTTTTTTTTTTTCAATTTTAGCGGTTTTGTCTAATTTTCCCCCTTTTTTTTGGGATTTTTTTTTCAATTTTGACGTAAATTTAATGTAGATTTTTTTGAAATTTTTCAATTTGGGGAGTTTTTTCAATTTCGGTTATTTTTTGAAATTTTGACGTTTTTTGATTTTGACGATTTTTTTAAATTTTTTTAAATTTTGGTAATTTTTTATTTTTCCTATTTTAATTCGTGAGATTTTTTCTAATTTTGTGGATTTTTTTAATTTTTCTCAATTTCCAGTTTTTATAACCCATAAAAAAATCGATAAATTTAAATAAATCGCTAAAATTAAAAATAAAAATCAATAAAAATTCAAAATAGCACCAAAATTTACCAAAAATTAAAAAAAATTGGCGGAATTAAAAAAAAAACATGAAAAAAATAAAAATGTTTTCATTCATGTAACTCTTGTTTGTGTTCTAAAGAGGTAAAGAATCGGCTGCTTCTTTCCATAAACAAGAGTTACATGCGTGAAACGAAAAAGAAGTGGAAAAAATCGCCAAAATTACAAAATTTTCAAAAATCACCAAAATTGTAAAAAACTCAACAATTAAAAAAAAAACCACTGTGTAAATTGCGCCTTAGACGTTTAAATTGTATTTATGTGGTTTTTTAAATTTTAGCGATTTTTTAAATTCGGCAATATTATAATTGAAAAGAAACCATTTTGAGAATTTTTAAAATTTTGTTTTACATTTTTTTCTTTAAGTTTTCCAATTTTGGCGATTCTTTAATTTTGGCAATATTTTTTCAATTTTGGCTATTTTTATTTTTTTTAAATTCAGGCGATTTTTTTTTAATTTGATGATTTTTTTTTTCAAATTGTTGATTTTTTTCCAATTTTGTAATTTTGACGATTTTTTTCCAATTTTTTGGCGTTTTTTTTTTGCAAATTTTTATTACATATTTAATAGTATCTACTAAAAATTAGTTTGAAATTAAAAACAATATTCAATTAAATTTTTAATAGATATGATTAAAACTTTAATTGAATATAAAATCAATTCAACATTTTAAATTATTTTAATTGTTACTACAATTTCTTTAATAGGACCGAATTCAATTAAACTTTTAATTGAATCAACAAATGTTTTACTCGATTTTGGTTTTTTCTGTGTAGCTATTTAAAAAAATCAATTTTTGACGTTTTTGGATGGAACGTTTTTCAAAAATTATTTAAAAATATAAAAACCCCTCATCTTTCATATTTTTAATAGCTATATTTATGAGAAAATATGAAACTGTTTCTTTTTGCTAAAAATTACTTTATTGATTGCATGTAATTTTTGAAAATCTGATTAAAATATTCCAAAATTTATTCCGTTTTCACTCAAAACTTAAATAATGGCTCGTTTTCCTTTAAATACTACCAGTTATAAAAATTATGTCAATGTACTTAAAAATATTTTAAAAAACCACGATACTTTTCCAAAAAAAAATACTAAAGACGAGTTTTTCACAGAATTATACAAAATGTATATGTTTAAAATATCTTCAACCGTCTAGGATTTAAAGAGTTAAAAATTTTAGTATAAGTATAAGACTACATCATGAGTATAAGACAATTTTTAAAATATAATATTAAGTATCAGACAAAATTAAGGAATATAGAAATGTATTCAATTACACTTTAACTATTGTCCGAGAAAATAAAACTTAAATCTTAGTATAAGACTTTAATTCAAGTATAAGACAAAGGGGCGGGTAACTTTTCTAAAAATGAGCAGAGTTTAACTTTAATCACAGATATTTTCGTATAAATTTGACATTCAAAACTGTGGTTAGTCCTAACCTTTGGTTAATTTGAGATAGCTTATCAGGTCTTAAGTTATGTATAAAATTTTATTAATCAAAAATATTGGAATATGTTTGGTTTATGCTTTGGATTATAAATATGAGTGTAGGGGAATAGACCTAAATCTGAGCAAAAGCTTAAGTATAAGAAGATAGTATAAGAGTTTTGTCGGCTTATAAAATGTGTGTTCTAAAACAATGATGTCATCTAAATAGAAAAGTTGCATCAAATAATGCCAATAACAGAGTATAAGACTTTAATATGATTAGAAAACTGTAGCCAAGGTGTGAAAATAGTTTTATACGAATTTGGTTATATAACAGCGGTAAAAATTTTTATTTTGCAAACATTAGTATACTGTTAAATCTGCATTTAACACACCGTTACCCCCAATAGTTATAATACGCTTTAAATACATTAATATTAGTATAAGAGTTTTAAAAATTTTGTCAATTAAGTTCTTATATAGTTTACTGTTAAATCTGCATTTAATTCCGTTACTTTATAAATATAAGACACTTTAAAGTCTTTAATTTGCGTATAAGAGTTTTTAAAATTTTGTCAATTAAGTTCTACCCATTTGTCACTGTAGTCGAAAAAATAACCCATGCCACC
The DNA here is from genome assembly GCA_021234595.1 of Delia radicum. Classification (NCBI taxonomy): domain Eukaryota; kingdom Metazoa; phylum Arthropoda; class Insecta; order Diptera; family Anthomyiidae; genus Delia; species Delia radicum. Next base: position 227,305,759 of record CM037853.1, on the reverse strand, counting down.
ATTTGTTGTTGTGCGTGGTGTGAAAAGTAGGAGATCTTGAATTATCTTAAAAACCTCAACTAATTGCGAGCGCCACAAATTTATAATGTAACAAAAAAATACTGAAAATAAAACCAGCAAGCAATATAAAAAAGTGCATGAGTGTCAGTTGCATGCTTGTTGCATGTTTAGTTTATTAGCTGTAGTTGCAGTTGCTGTTTCTGGTATATTGCTAGCTTAACTGCAACAGCAATAGCTATCGGTAGAATATAAATTTTAAAACATTAACAGTAGTGGCAACATTTTGTTGCCTATTAAAACTGCATGTCATCTCTTTTTTTTTTTGTTCATACCATCAAAAAAGTGTACCCGTATATATAAATTTATAAGTAGATGGTTTATGATCATGTAGAAAATTAATTTTTGTCTCTGCCTAAACATGCAACACCACATTTTTTATTTTGTTGTTGCCACAAAATTTATACATGTAACTTAAAACGCTTTATATAACAAGCTGTCTGTCTGTCTCGCTGTTGTAACATCCATGGCAGGTAAAGTAATATTTCCTGTATTCAAATAAACAAAAGCGGCACAGTTTCATTTCATGTGGCATGTGTAGTAATTGCCTTCTAGGTGTGTTATTTGTTTCTTTAGTTTTTTCTATAGAGAACGTTATGAGAGCACTGAGATACTAACTACTGTGTGAGGTTTTGTTAAAAATTGTTGATCATGATGCAAGTTCTAGTTGCAGCAACTGGTTGTTGTAAAGGATGTTGTATGTTAAGGTGATTATCATTTATTAAACGGCTTGTTAGATTCAAGAGAAATTACTAGATTAATTGTAGGCAACAATTTTTATACACTGTAATTATTTCAAAGCATACAAAATTGATTTTATGTTTGAACATAAAATTAATATAAATCTTACAGGAAGTGGTTAAAGTTAACATACTTGTTAAATAGAATATACTTTTTTTTTAATAAAAGGTACTTTTTTTAATAAAAGGTACTTTTTTTAATAAAAGGTACTTTTTTTAATAGAAGCTACTTTTTTTTAAGTAAAAAGTACTTTTTTATTTAAAAGTACTTTTAGAAATGACTACAACTTGGAAAAAATTAAAAAAGATTAGAAAGTATATGGAAGGTCCACTTTAGCGAACATTATAAAAATTGAATTTTTCACATTTTTTTGGATTTATAACATTTTTTATGCAATCAAATAGTTTTATTAAAATTGTGAATAAAACTCTTACCGTTCGCAAAAATCCGTCTTGAAAAATTCTTTAAAACTGGCTTGTTTATTCCCATTTCATGTTTATGAAAATAAAAGTTTGAGAACAAAAGTTTCATTAGTTTAGTGAAAATTGGATATTTGGATTCTGGTATTAAGAGTCACCCTATTATAATATAGGATTATACATATATGAAAGCATCGGGTATAAAATAGCAAACACCATAACACGATAAAGGATTAAAACCGATTTTAACAATATTTACAAGGACTATAAGATGTATTGGGGTTTTAAGAGATATGCAACAACAGGGTGACATACAGTAACCTGAATGTCTAAACCATATTTAAAGTTTTCAGTAAATATAATCCTTTGTCTTTTGTTTAAATAATTAATAAATATAGTTTTTTATACCCCAGGTGATCTTTACTCATAGGGAATTTTAATTTCAAATTAATGAAAAACTTTATATTTTTTATGAAACCAGAATTTTAATGAATTTTCTTCCGTGCGTATATGATACTTTTAATTAATAAATTTATATTTTTCATACAATTTTATGAAAGAATTCCAGCTCAATTCACTTGATTTTATGCAACAATTCATTAATATCTTGCAGATAATTCTCTCTGTGTAGTCTGAGATCTGAAATTTATCTGTAATGTGAAAAAAAATGTAAATTCGATATTTGCAAAATGCATTTCACTCCTGTATTGTATCAGGATAACTCAAAACACCAATAGTTTAAAATCGATTCTTATTCTTTAGAAAACCTGTAAATTATATTGCAGTAGCTTAAGTTTTGAAGACAATTTACTTTTTAACAGGTCTTTAAAGTGAACATATTTAATAATGTCAATTTACGCAGTAACAGGGTGACTTTTGCACCATAAAATTCAACCAATATTTTATAATCTCAATAAATATTTTTCAAATTGGCTCATTTAAAGAAATTGAGTTTTAATACCCGAGGTGGGCGACTTAAGCACTCTATAGTACACTGTGTTTAAAAAGGATGACTCGTAAATGTTTAATCTTAAAGCTTAATTGTTGCTCTGCAACCGTTAAACAAATTCTTTAATTCCGATTATATTTGTGAAAATAAGACACTTTGAAATGTATTTAAAAGTAATGTTAGGTGAGAGCATTGTAGGGTGACTCAAAATACTAAAACTGTTAAATTTAAAAAATCATCAGGATTTAAAAAAATTCAAAAAATTCAAACATTAAAGAAAATCGATTAAATAAAAAATTTACAAAATTTAAAAAAAAATCTCTGGCACCAAAATGACAAAACGAAAAATTTTAAAAAAATCACCAAGATTACAAAAAAGGGGCACAATTGAAAACATCATCTAAATTGAAAAAATCGCCTAAATTAAGAAAAAATAATGGTAAAAGTGTTTTCGAGATATGGAAGTTCTAAATTTTTTTTAAAAGAATTTTTAAACTAGGGATTTTTGAAATTTTTTTTACTTAAAATTTTTGGCTATTTTTTTTAATTTTTGTCGAGTTTTTAACATTTTCTACAATTATGACTGTTTTTTTTTAAGTTATAGAAATTTTTTACATTTCAGGAAATTTTTAAATTTTGGCAATTACTAAATTTTTTGTTGCGAGTTTTTTTAATTTTGGCAATTTTTTTACAGTGTCCAGTTAAGTACGACGCCAGGGTCCTCAAACCCGCCCTTTCCAGCGACAAGAGTCGCCTCGACCCCCTACTGGAAAAAGAGATCAATCTTTTAGCCTGGCGCTGACCAGGAGAGTTTTCCCAGTAACCAGAGAATTCAGACTCTCTCCATGCCCTGAGCATTTCTCTAACATACCCCGCAGGTATTCCACAGAATGGTTCAGGACCAATAAAGGGCTTTCGGGCCCCGCGGTTGGCAAGACAATCTGCCCTCTCGTTGCCCTCATGCCCCTCATGACCAGGAATCCACCCCAAGGTTAGAGAGTTGCCTCTACCGAGCCTATTGAGAGTCTGAATGCATTCCATGACCAACCCGGACGACACCTTATAGGCCATTAAGGCCCTCAGTGCAGCCTGACTGTCAGAAAGAATGTAGATGCGAGATCTGCGAGTTCCCCTTCGCAGGCATTCCACTGCACAGACACAAATGGCCCAAATCTCCGCCTGAAAAATGGACGGATATTTTCCCATAGGTAAGGCACGCTGGAAGCCTGGTCCGAAGACGCCCGCACCCGTGTTCCCATTCGACTGCTTAGAGCCATCAGTGAAGCACACCTGAGAACCATCTTCCGGTTCCCAGGATCAAAATATCTATCAAAGACCCACTCCGGTGACACTTTGTCCGCAACCTTAGAAATCGGGTCATCTATTAGGATTCGCGCGATCCTCATGTGACCCCTTAGGTCGCCTCCCCTCATGCCACCGAATTCACTAAGTCTAGAGGAACCCATACTGGCAGCCTCCATTACAAAAATATGCAATGGTGGGATCCCCAGCATAACCCCCAAGGCATCCGTCGGGCAAGTTCCGCCGGCCCCTGAAATGCCAACACACGCAAGACGGTAGATTCTCTTAAGAGCATCCCTTGCCTTACTCTGTTCAACTTTTGGCCACCATGCAAGGGCAGCATAGGTGATCATCGGTTTAACAATAGTATTGAACGACCAGTAGACCATTTGTGGCCTTAGGCACCATGTTCTCCCGAAAAGCCTCTGGCAGGCATAATATGCCCTGGTGGCCTTCTTGGAGACGTGGTCAAGATGTTCGTTCCAGGTGAGGGAGCTATCAAGAGTCACTCCAAGATACTTAACACTGCTAGAGAAGCCAACCGTTACGCCCTCAACGACCGGCATAGACAGGTTAAGTTTTCTCCTTCTCGTGAATGGTACCAGGATTGTCTTCGACGGATTGACAGACAACCCCTTTTTTAATTGATACTACAATATCCTTAATAGGACCGGATTTTATTATTAACGGTCACCTAGAATGATGATTTTTGCATCTCCCATAATCTTGGAGAGATTCCTCCTACTTTCTGAAATATCAAAGTGGGATTTTTCAAAACTTCACCCTACTGGTCAAAAGTCGGGACATCAGAATTCGTTTTAGAGGTATGGTTCCTTCGTTTTAGAGGTATGATCCCTAGAATACGATTTTCCTTGTACGTTGAGCGTTTTTTTAAATCGACCCGCCCCAATATATATATATATATAGAAAAGATATATATAAAACGACAGACTTTTACTAATAATTTCTTAAAATTTAAAAAAGAATTATGTAAAACAAATTTGATTTTTTTTTTTTTTACAAAAAAATTTGTGGTGATTTTAATTTTTTCTCGTTTTTTTGTTTTTTTTTAATAACTGCTCAAGCATCAACAACTTAATAAATGTTTGAAATTTTAAAACCAAATAAATTTGTTCATATATAGTACAAAAAAAAATGGTCTTCTAACCTTCAGCACACGTTTTTGGTAACATGTGTTATACGACACTAAACTCTAAACAACAATAGTGTATTGTTTGTCAATATATATGAATATGTTACGAGTACATGTGTGTAGATACCACTACAAATATGTATGTTGAACATACAATCAAGTGGCATGTTATATTCATAGAAATGTTTGTACATTTTATCTTTTTTAAACGTGTTTGAAACAACAGCAGTGAATAATTACCACAGGCGTTTTGTTGTATTAATAAAATGCATCCGTTGTGTATAGAAATTGTAGTAGCCCTGGCACTAGAACACAACAGCTACTTTACAATTCACACAAAAATCTATTTCAAGTAGTAAAACATGCATTTTTGAACATGAACATAACCAAAATTACAAAAAAGGCTAAATTAGCATAAGAAATACTTTTGCTTGCAGTATAAATGAAACATTTTTTCTTTTTTTGTTGTTTTGACCAAATGGTTGCTTAGTTCCTAAATACAAAACAATATTTCCAACAAGTTGCAACAATGATGCATCTCCTACTACTCAGAACTACACAGAAAAAAAGTATTATCAATGAAATTTGTATTAATAGTTTACACACAGAGAAAAATTTAGCTATTTGCCAACTGAAATTCGGTTCATATTACTCAAATTCGGTTACTACGCATTTTAGTCGGTTGGTGAAACTTAATGTTAGTTTTCATAACAAAGTTCGTTTAATTCAACTGAATTTTAGCTGCCACTGCCAAAATATTCAAAAATCTAATGTAAATATCATTGTACTAACTGAATTTATATGTTGTTACCATTAAAATACACTTTTCAATTCGGTTGGCACTTTATTTCTCTGTGTGTAATAATATCTATTAATTGTTTAATTAAAAATTAATTTAGTGCAAACAAATTAATTTTTTTTTTTTTATTTTTGTGATTTTTTTCAATTTAGAAAATTTTTTTATATGACGATAATTTTAAATGTTGGTGAATTTTTTAAATTTTAAATTTTTTTTAATTTTTGCAATATTTTTTTTCATTTTTAGCGGTTTTTACGATGCTTTACCAATTTTTGTTTTATTTTATTTGTTGCTTTTCAAAAAGTTTGATCATTTTCATGATACACAAAAAGAAATTGTTGCTTTTCAAATAGTTTTAGTTTTATAATTAGTTTTACCAAATCAGCCAGTTTATAACTACACTAATGCAGACAAACTCTCATAAAGTTGATTTGTCTGTTAAGTCAATTACCGTTTTCTTTTACGGACAACTGGAGATTAGGGTGATGCCTATGAAACAATTGTATTGTCTATCATGAAAATGTTCAAACTTTTTTAAAAGCAACAAATAAAATCTAATATGATATCATATTGGATTTTGGACTTGAGGTAGAACAATATTCTAACTAAATATATTAAAGATTTTTAGATCTTTTTTTTCATATTAGTAAGTTTTGGCCAATTTTTGGCGGATTTCTATACCATTTTACATATTTTATATGAAAACAATAAATGTTCAATTAAACTTTCGCTTGAATTTAAATTTACTTTCAATTAAAAGTTCAATTATGGCTATTAAATGTTTAAATGAATATGAAATAGGCGCACACAAAATTACCAGTTTTTATAAATCATAATGACAGAAAAAACAATAAAAATTGCAAAAAAAACCCCAAAATTTTTTAAGAAAAACAAGTGATGAATTACAATAATTTCCCAAAAATGGCAAATTTTAAAAAAAAAAAAACATCAAAATCGAAAAAATCGCTAGAAATTTTAAAATAATCACCAAATTAAAAAATCATAAACATTTGAAAAAAACTCCAAAGCTTAAAAAACCGTTAAATTGGAAAAAAAGCTAAAATTATAAAAAAAATAGTCAAATAGAAAAAATGCTAAAATTTAAAAAGAAATCGTTAAAACTTAGAAAATTGGCGAAAGAAAAAACAAATTGCAAAAAGGAAAAATGAAAAATGTTTCGAAACATGGAAACAAATTTGAAAAAAATCGCTGAAGTTAAAAAAAAAAAAGCAAATAGCAAAATATGAAATCTTTTCGGGACATGGATGTTTTAAATTTTAACTCTCTTAAATTTGGAGTTTTTTATAATTATGGTGATTTTTTTCGATATTGTTGTTTTTTCTATTTTGTCTATTTTCTCAATATTTTGCGTTTTTTTTTACAATTTAGGCGGCTTTTTTTAATTTTCTAATTTTTCCGATTTTTGACGTGTTTTAGCAGTTTTATTAATTTAACTTTTAATTGAATTAACAAATATTGGGGGGGTGTTCCCAAAAACGAATCCACATAAAATTATTCTTTTTTGTACAACAGCAACAGAGTTATAATTATAAAACTGAATTTTATTTTTTTCTGTGTAAGTATGTATTGTTGTTACATTGTTAACCACAAGTAGGTTTTGGTCCCAAAAATAAAATTTGATTCCAAAATATACCCAGTTTTTGTTCTTTTGTAAATTATCATGTAGTTTCTCTTGAGTTTTAGTTTTTTGTTCGTTTCATATATTGTCTTCCCACATCCGCAAGCGGTAAAAATACATATTCATGCAACTTATTCTTTTGGTGTTGCTGTGTGTTTGTGTTCTTTCCCTACATTTTGTTTTTCCCTCTCTGGTGTATTTCAATTTGTTTGTTGTTAAATGCATGTCCTTGTTTCCTTATGGCCAACAAAATGATGTATAGAAATTGTTGTTGTTGTTGCTTTTTTTGATTGCTACATAAGTCCAACATACATTTCCTGTGTGGTTTTGTTAACTAGTTACTACTTATGTTGGTGTTGGTTAGTTACCTCTTCCCAGCAAACATGGCAAAGCGTGACATATTGTCTGAAAGAAAAATTGTATTGCGGTAACAATCACCTTCATATTGCGAAACATACTCCTTTTGGTAGAAAACGTGTCCCGAAAGCAATACGAAATCAACTATTTTGTAAGATAAATAGGAGATATTGCTTAATTATTATCTGGAAGCTAAAAAGCCGTAGCCGATATTGCCGATATATCTTCTAGAATTTAAAAATATGATATCGCCATATAACCGTTCAGATAATAAAAATATGCTAATTTTTTTTTTTTTTTTTAACTATTTTATTATTAGCAAAAGCGTCTACACCCAAAAAGTCCGTAAAGTTAGCAAAAAAGTTAGTTGAGTCAGCAAAATTTTTTGCTGGGAGGATCCTTGCAAAAAAATTGCTAATATCTGCAAATCAGTTCACAGAATTTTAGAAAAAATAGTAAATCCAGCAAAATATTCTGCTGACACTTAGTTCAATGCAAATGAAAATCGGCTTATTGAAATTCACAAAATTTTTTGCTAGAGCTTAGTAGATTGAAAATAAATTTGTGTAAAATTTTTACTTTAGTTAATTTATTTTGCTGAAATTTAAATCTAAATTTTTTTTTGTGATTGTTTTCAAAATATACAAAAATGTCAGGACTTCCACATCGTTGACATAATGAAATTTTTTGCCGTGTCCCTCTGATTTTTTAGTTATGTGTACAAAAGAAAAAATTAAATAAATGAAATCAACAGCGGTTGCATTTTTTTTTTGTAAGTCTTATAATTGTTGTGTTTATATGTATCTTTTCTTGTCTCTCTACTTCGTCTAGACAAGCAGCGACTTCTATATCACGTCTTTTTATTTGTTCTCCGTGTTATGGATGTGTTTATGAGCACAATTTTGGTAGCAACAAAAACTAGTTAAACATTAGTTCAAAATTAATTTTTTAGTAAAACCGTTTAACTAAATTTTTTGCTGTCGCGTGCCAATTTTGAGCAAGGAAAAATAATGAGCTCACAAATAAAAAATTAAAAAGAGGGCGTGAAATTTGGCGGGGCCAATAAAAAGTATACGGTGACCTCGTCTGATGTATAAAGAACATTTTACACCAAGTTCGAGCGAAATCCGTTGGAAAACAAACATGTAATTAGTATATATAAAATTAATATTTTTATATAAAAACTGATCGGTAAAAATGTATATGGCGACGTTCATTGGAAATGTTTATTGGGTTGTGTTATATAGAAGCAACATGAATTTCTTCTTATTAACACAAAAATGTCAATTAAAGATAATTTAAAAGTAAGAAACTCGATTAAACTTGGTGTTAGAAACAATTTGTTATATAAAAGCACAGTGGAAAGATATGAAAATACATGTGGCAAAATTGCAAAAATCTTGAGTCATCTTGTTTTAATATAGAAAGTCTTATAGAAATAAAAATCGTGTAACTTTTACATACATGCTCAGATTTCAAAATGGTTTCCAACAGCTTTTAAGAAAGAGTTAAGCTTTTAGATTATAAATTAACAAGTTACCTTTTCTTAAATCTCGAGTCGCCCTAATTTAACCTGCACTCATAAAAAAAACATCAGTAATTTAACTAAAGTTATTAGTTATCTTATTTTAGCTCAAGCAGAAGTTTCATCCGCAAAAAAGTGATCATTTTATCAGGCTCATATCTTGCAAACCGTTCAGAATTTCGATTTACTCTCTATGGCAAAGTTGTAGCTCTTGTCATAAAGAACAAAAATTGCGAACATATAAAATCAAAAAAACTTCACCTTCCAGATCAAAATCGCAAAAAACTTAAAACAATTCGATTTTTTTTACCTTTTTTCCCGTGTTCATGTCCATAGGTAGCAAACCGTTCAAAATTCAAGGAAACAATCAACTACAAAAATTTACCTAAGATCTCAATAAACAAATTTCTAGAACATATAAACTTCCTAGAGATGATTCTTAACACTGTTTAGGTAGCGCGCAAAAGTGAAAAATTTTTTAATTTCATTTTTTTTTTCCTTTTTTCTCCTGTTCAGGTGCATAGGTAGCAAACCCAATTCCCAGGAAGTTTATATGTTCTAGAAATTTGTTTATTGAGATCTTAGGTAAATTTTTGTAGTTGATTGTTTCCTTGAATTTTGAACGGTTTGCTACCTATGGACCTGAACACGGGAAAAAAGGTAAAAAAATCGAATTTTTTAAGTTTTTTGCGATTTTGATCTGGAAGGTGAAGTTTTTTTGATTTTATATGTTCGCAATTTTTGTTCTTTATGGCAAGAGCTACAACTTTGCCATAGAGAGTAAATCGAAATTCTGAACGGTTTGCAAGATATGAGCCTGAGAAAAGGATCACTTTTTTGCGAAAATTATACCGAGGCCCCAAATCTTTGGCGGCCCATAAAGAAAAGAGGATATGACTTTGGGAAAAATTGGGAGACACGGGTCTTTTTTTTTTTAGTCTTTTATCACGTAGTGGTGTCCGTATATGGTTATTTTTTTCGTGTTGCACAGTGTTATTAAACAAAAGTGTCTTTTGTTTAAAAACTACTTTTTATTTTTGTTTATTTTTTTTCAAAATTCAACTTTTGCATTGACCATCCCCACTGTTCAATGTTACAACCCATAATTTACTTATGTAGCTTTTGTAGGAAATTATATTTTTGGGCTCTCTTACTACCTTTGTAGTACTAAAACTAGCTAAATTAAAGCTACTAATTGCTAGATTTACTATCTATTCATATTTGTGTGCGTTATATATACGAAATATCGTAACGGTGCTATTTGGGGTACTAAATTCGTACATCGCAATTAAATACCCAGCAAAATTTTTTAGAACTGGTTACCTCAGAATCTTTTCTAGAACAGCTTGTTTTACCAGCGGTTGCATAGAACCGGTTCTAGAACAGGTTCCTGGGAGTCGAACCGGTTCAAAAGCAACCTGGTCTTGTTCGGAGGTAAATAACCTGTTGTAATTAGGATAAAATCCATACAAAAAGAATAAGTTGTAGAACATAAATTAGAACCTATTGTAATACAGTATAAGTTGTTCTGCAACCTGTTATTTGAATTTTACTGGGTAATGTAGGCATTCTTAATTTACATGTATTTATGTCCTTTTAACATGAATATGAGAATTTCATTTTGTGGTTTAATTTTGTGTTCAATCTTACTAACCTGGATGTTGTTTGACAAAAAAGAAAGCTAAAATCTGTATTTAGCAGCAAATTAACGTTAATAAAAATATTTTCTTTTAACAAAAGTAATTTTGATTTAGTTAAAAAAAAACCCGCCCCAATTGTAGTAATATAAATATCCATTATTTTTCTTAGTTTCTATTAAGTGATAAATCTTTGTCAAGAAAAGCTAACATAGTGCAATATTTGTTGCCTTAATTTGGTATGATTTATTTTTATATGAATATTTAATATTTAAAATATTTTACACAAGTATTTAATTTATGATAACTCTTAATTTGTGTTTCAAATTTGTATAATCCTATATTTTTTTTTAGCATATTTAGAATCCTTATTAAATAGAACAAAAATGTTTTTGATTTATGTTTTCAAATAAATGTATACAAGATAATTTTTTTATAATTTATTTTTTTTTCTTTTAAAATATAAATGCATTCATGAAAGTTTCCAAAGAAAAACCCGTAACTAAATATGCATTTAAATTGCATTTAAATAAAAAGCTTTAATATAGGTCACACATGTTTAAATGAATTTTTGATTAACTTGTTAAATAAAAAAAACATTTTTTTAGATAAAAATCATAAATTTAAATAAAAAAAATATAAAAAAAAAATGTGGAAAGCAAAAACAACAAAATTCAGAAGAATAATTTCTGGGAGAATTCTTCCAGGCGATTTTTAAAACAGACCAAATTTATAAATTTAAAAGAGAGCAAAAATGTCTTCCATTTGATAACTAATTTTGCTGGCGCTACGAAATAACCCCCAATGAAATAACACCCAAACGACAAAATGAAATAACCCCCAATGAAATAAATCCCAAAAAAAATGAAATAAGTCCCAACAAAAAAAAATGAAATAATACCCAAAAGAAATGAAATATTCCCCAAAGGTGAAAATGAAATAACACCCAAAATTTAGGGGTTGTTTCGTAATGAAATAACTCCCAAAGGAAGAAATGAAATAACCCCCAATGAAATAAGCTCCAAAGAAATGAAATATGTCCCAAATTTTTTTTATTTTTTGTTTTCATATTTTTGATTCTTTTGTTACACTGTTCAGTTTTTCTGCGTGGCGGCCTGCGGCCGATCTTAGGGGTTTTCTTCTCCATAGGACGCGGCAGGTGGCTTCGCTGAATACAGTTTTCCTGCGCGCGTCTCATTATCTTCCCTAGTGTGACGCGCGCAGGGAAACTTTATTCAGCGAAGCCACCTGCCGCGTCCCATGGAGGAGAAAACCCCTAAGAGCGACCGCAGGCCGCCACGCAGAAAAACTAACAAATATTAAAAAAATTTCACTTTTAGCAAAATGAAATATCCCCCAAAAAAATATGAAATAACCCCCAAAATAATTGCATATGAAATAATCTCCAAAGAATTTAAATTTTGGGCTTTATTTCATTGGGGGTTGCTTCATAATGAAATAATCTCCAAACTGTAAGATGAAATAATCCCAAAAAAAATTAAAAAACCCCCAAACAATTTTACACAATTTTTTTTGGGGGTTATTTCATTTTTGGCCGTTGGGGGTTATTTCATTGGGGGTTATTTCATAGCGCCAATTTTGCTACAGTTGCTCTCGAAGAAACAAGAAAAATCTTTTTTAAAAATCGCTTGGGAGAATTCTCCAAATTCAATGTTTTTCTTCAAAAATCTTGTAGTTAGAACTTTCTTATAAATATTATTTTGGACCATAAAAAGTCACTCGACTTAAAATAGAATTTGGTTTTACTATTAACAAACGTCCGTTTCAAAAAGTAGTTTTAGTTTTTTGTAGAATTCTAAAATATTAAATATAATTTAGCTTTTAATTAAGGATGAAATATTAGCAAACAAAAACTTATATGGATTTTTAACCTCTTAGTTAATATTAATCATACGCCACCTGTAAAAAACATAATACATATTTATGTTTAAAAGATTTTTATTAAACAACCTCTGAATTAATATTAATCATACGTCACCTATCAAAATTTAGTATTTTTCCATAAATTTTCAATAGTCTTTTATTTAAAAAACGGAATTTGGTATTTAATTAAATCTTGATAATCTCCAACCATTTTCATGGTTTTGCTTGTATTTAGAGTAACAATTGAGGTAAATTTACGCTTTTTAATTATTATTTTTTAGTGTAAAGAGATTAATTAAGGAAAGTATAAACGTGCTTTTGTTTTTTAAGTAGCGTAGAATTTCAAATATAATTGAACTTTTAATTTATAATTAAATATTAGTTAACAAAAAAGTTATATAGATTTTTATTAAACAGCTCCATAATTAATATTAATCATACGTCAGCTGTTAGAAATGAAATTTTTAAATTTGTGTATACATTTTAACCTCTTTATTGCATGAAACACCTGATCTTAATAAAAGTTGCCTATTTTGATAGTAAATTGAAAAATAAGTGAACACATATTTCGGCTTTTTTTCGACATTTTCACTTTTAACGATTTTATTAGCAATACCCCATACAGGGTAAAAATTTCGGATCACCCAATAACCAGAAATATAAGGAATATATAAAAACCAAATTATGTGAAAGCTAATACTTTTTTCTTAATGCCTAAGTAGTTTGTTTAATAACTTTTAAATTGTAATTATTTGAAAACTATAAAAGTATTTTTTTTGAAATCACCGTTTTGGCCATTTTCTCGGCACAAAAAACATTAATTTCAAAAAACATTAATTTCAAATGGAAACAAATGATTTGTTTCTTTAAGAAGCCTGAAATTTTGAATGTAGTTAAGCTTTCAAAAAAGTTAATAAAATCTGAAATACAAGTAATTATTACAAGTAAAAAAGTGTACTATTATCAAATGTGTTGGTTGATTTTAAATTTTGGATATCTCTTAATACCTAAGTAGTTTGTGCAATAACTTTTAAATTATAATTATTTACAAATTATAAAAGTAGTTGTTTTTTGAATCACCGTTTTTTTTCTGCAATTTTCTCGCGACAAAATTTTAACGTTATTTTCGATATTATTATTTATTTTATTCAATATCCCGTGGTATGAATTTAGACCTACTAGGATCCGATTAGATCCAAATGTATATATTACAATATATAATTATGTCTTGTACGCATGGAAAATATTAATGATGTTGGACCATAGTAATCATATTTCAAACTAAATTGTTAATCTTAATGTCATATTTCGAATTGCATTATTCATATGGCACGATATATAAGCATATCTTATAAAACGCACAAAAACATTTTTTATAAGACATATATACATATGTTACCATATATGATTATGTTCTGTGTTATATATGCGAATCTATTTTTATATATGACAATATATCTATCATATCTTAGTGTGTATAGCATATATACTTAATATCTTATTTTATAAACGTTAATATATAGCAATCTATAGTTATATATGTTACCACATAAGATATATATATAATTATATATGGATATACATGACACCATATATAATCTCATATTACAGACCTTATATAATATTTTTTTATTCGGGATTTAAATACTGATTTAAACATTTTTCAAAATCTTATCATACATTTTTTATTTTTTTTTTCAATAAAAAGCCTGTAATATGTTTTAATTTCCTTGTTAATTTCTAATTTTGACATTTTGATACGTGTAACGTATGAGTGATATTAATATGGAGTTAATTTAATAAAATGTACAGAAACTTTTTAATTTTTAAAGATAATACTTTGTTATAAAAAAAAAAGAATACGTTAAATTTATATCAAACTAAATATTACAAAAGTTTAAATGTAAAATAGTTTGTAAAATAATATGAAATTTCCTGTTTGATTTCTAATTTTAAAATTTTGTTAAATGTGACGTATGAGTGATATTAAAATGTAATAAATTGAATACAATTTAATACAATTTTCTATAACAGTTTATTTTATATAAATAATTGAATCCTATTTCTATATTTCTTTTTTCCAATAAAAGTCCCGTAATAATTTTAAATTTCCTTTTAGATTTTTAAATTTTCAAATTTTGATATATATGACGTATGAGTGATGTTAATACAGAGGTAGTTAAAGAAAATTTACCATAACTATTTTTTATGTAAAGATAAACTTACGATTTAAAAATGAATAAAAACTAGAATTTTTATATTTTATACATATTAAGAAGCATAAAATTTTGTAGCATAACTAAAACTAAAAATCAAATTGAAAATAACAAAAATTGTTTTCCTAATCCCCCGTGTACACTTTGAGTCCAAAAATAATCATAAAAGATAATTTAGACTTTATGAAATCATATCTATATAAGGTGGTTTCTCTTTGCCGATGAAGCCTCTTTCTGAGCACTATTCTATGAATCATAGAAGACTCTTAAATGTAAAAATTTTTGAAAATTTAAAATTTTCTGAGCTTTTTATTTATTAGTCATTTATGATTCATTTTTGAGTCATTTATGAGCGTTGAAAAAAATTTTCACATCGCCTCATAAATAAGAGTCAATTTATAGATGGGACGTATGAGTGATATTAACTGTTCTAAGACTTATCATCTCGTGCAATTACAGTGTTGCCATGTTCGAAGCCCTTCATCTTTTACCAACTTTCATCTCTCCACTATCCACTTTCCAAAGAAAGCAACACATTAATTAATAGGAAGAATTTCCTGAGTGTTGCCTCTCTTTTTAAAAAAAAAAAAAAAAATGGAGTTGGAAAATATACAGTAAAGGTACGTTCACATTAATCAAATATTTGAACAAAATATTTGTTTACATATTTGCTTCCAATTGCGTTAAATAAAAAATTATTTTATTTTATGTTCAAACTATGATCAAATATTTGATGGTTTTTGTTTGTTCAAACAGCTCTCAAATAGTGTCAAATAAAATAAACGAAAAAATATTTTTCGAGCGTTTAGATTGAAACAAATATCTGTATTAAATATTTATTTAATCAAAGTGTAAAAAAAAACATAGATTTATTTAATCGAAAAACTAACTGTTTTTTAAAAAATTGATCACTCGGGATCTCTCTCAGACCTAGCCTATTTATGTTATAAGGGTATATTAATACTCCTGTGGAGCAAAAATTTTGTCCGTTTTGGTCTACCTCGCTTAGTTTTGGAGATACGGGACATTTTAAAATATCGCCATTTTGTAAAATTGCTTGTATCTCGAAAACTAAGCTTGATATCGCAAAATGAACAAAATTTTTGCAAACCTTAACAATAGCCGACAACACAAATGTGTACAGTGTTCCGATTCCAATCATTCCCCGTTTCATTCCATATTGTTCCATTTTGGACCAATGTTCCATTCTGTTATCGGAATGATTAAATTTTTATTTTCACGTACGACAAAACATTTGTGTACAGTGCTCCGATTCCAACCGTTTCCCGTTTCATTCCATATTGTTCCATTTTGGACCAATGTTCCAATACATTATCTGAGTGATTAAATTTTTTAATATCTATTAACATTTAAATTAAATTTATTAAAAAAATTTATAATTGACGATTTTACCACCTTTTATTTGCCATTGTTTGTTCTTAAATTTTTTTTGTAAGATCAAATAAATATTTTCTCAAATCAGAAGAAAATATTTGATAGCTAGTGTTCACACGATGGTTAAGTTTGTCAAATATTTATTTGAATGCAAATAATTTTGTTTGACCAAAATCCGCTGATTTGCTGTTTGACACACAAAAATATTTTGTGTTCAGATTACGGCAAAGAAATATTTCATGTTTTTTGTCAAATATTTGACTAATCTGAACGTACTCTTTTATGTGTAAACATAAAATTATGATTTAAAAATTAATAAAAACTGAAATGCAATAATTTTATATCAAGCTAACTAAAAAGTTTTAAAAGTTGAAAAGACATTTTAAAACTTTTTTGGTTAGCTTGATTTAAAATTATTGTATTCTAGGTATTAATATGGAGTTAATAAAATAAAATATATTGTAACTATTGTGTTTGTCGACATAAATTTATGGTTTTAAAATTAATTAAAACTAGAATACATCAATTTCATATCAAGCTATTACTACGTTCATATTGAATTTATTTCGTCATATTTCGGTTTAAAATTTATATGGAATTTGAAAGTCGAAAACATGTAAAATAACGATATTAATATAAAGTTAATTAAAGAAAATATACTGTAACTATTTTATTTTTAGAGATAAAATTACAATATAAAAATAATGTCTACTTTAAAACAGAAAACTTAAAAAAATATTAAAGTCAAATAAAATTAAAACACTAAAATATCGTCAGCCTTAAATTTGTTTGTCGAATTTTATATAAATTTGTATGTTTTTTATAGTAAAGACATACAAATTTATATTTAAATGCAAACAACTAATTTAATTTCTTATGCTAGTCTTTGGCACGCGTCTTAGGAAGTCACTTGGAAAAAACTATAAATAAAAAGTCATTAAAAAAAACAGTTAAAAAGCTTTTTAAAACATTAACTTGAATTCAAATTAAATTGTGCAAATATAATTTAACCCAAAAAAAATATGATAAAGAATTTGCAAAATTTTATTTTAATTTCGTTAGTTTTAATAACTTGCAACGAAATTTATTTATGTTGATATAAATTTTTTTTTTATAATACAATCTTAAAACTTGTACTTGCAAAAAATGTCTTAAATATGAATAAACATAAAGAAAATAGTAAAATTTATTTCCAAGAAAAATATGTTAATGAATCTTTATATAAGAGTTTATAAACTCACATACATATACGTATGAATAGCTGATTTGTTATACGAGCAAATGTAGTTTTGCATAGAAAAGACTGTAGTGTTTTGTGAAGATGTGAATTAGACTTAATTTATTTTATTTTTTTTTTTGTTTTAGTACAGCTCATCTAGGCTGCTATGAATAAACTCTTTAAAATACATACCAATGCAAGAAGCCAGAATTTATACGAAACAAATATGGGCTAATCCATGAAAAATGAATTTGAACATTTTATATATTCTGAAACTTTGTTTTGGTATAATTTATTTAAGAGTTTTTATCATTTATTTAAGAGTTTATAGAAAAGCAAAAGTAAAAAACACTATAACAACGTGATTAAAGCTTAATATTTAAGCTATCATTAACATTTTAATTTAGAGTGTTAAACTAATTAACAAAAAAGTTGTATAGGTTTTCATAAAACAACATCTGAATTAATATTAATCATACGCCACGGTATGATAAATTTATATTTCTTAATTTTTATACAAATTCTTAATGATGAATAATGATTTTTGTTTAATTAGAAATTGGATATTGTAATTGAATTGAAATTCTATATGCTTAGGCTATTTGCCATAGTATTTACTTATAATTTGTGCCAATTGTGAGCTGATTAAAAGCTTACGATTTAAATTTTTTAATTTATTTTGTAATTTTAAAGTATTAATTTTTTATTAAGTGTAGTATTTTAAATAAAATTAAGATAGAAAAATGTTTTAACTTTTTTATTAAAAATACAAAAATAGTTTTTTTTGGAGTTTCTATATTCCCAAATATTTAGTTAGAATATTTTTTTATCTCTAGTCCAAAATCTAATATGATATTGTCATTTTAGATGTTATGTGTTGATTTTCAAAAGTTTGATCATTTTCATGATAGACAATACAATTGTTTCATTGGCATTACCCAAATCTTCAGTTGTCCGCAATAGAAAAAAATAATTGGCTTAATTCAAAACGAGACATTACATACAACAGACACATAAACTCTACAAAAATAAGTCAAATCAAATATATTAGCTAGGTTGATACTAGTATTAGGATTTGGCTAAAGATCTCATCAGAACCCGAAGTTTTAGAAAAACTAGATCCTCCTGAATAGGCAGAGCTTTAACAAAAAAAAAACTTATAAATCATCAATTTTGCTCCGTTCTTGTCTTCTTAGGCCGAGTTTTTACGATGTCAGTTTAACTCGGTTTAATTAAATAGACAACGAATTTTGTCTGCCATTTTCAACTTTATTAACAACAAATTGACGGAACCACTTTTGTTTAGAATTTTGACCTTTATTATAACACAATAAAATAAACCATATTTTAGAAGCGTCATTTAAAATCTTCGTTACTCTAAGTTTAAAGATAATCTACATCCCAAAAACTCGGCCTTAGTATTCAAGCACGTGGTTAGGGCCTTTACCTAACAAGCATCATGACGTTACTAAACTTTCAAGAACAAAAGTGTTATATTTATATAAAAAAAAATAGTTTTTACTCTGCCTCAAGTAATATTTTTTACAGTTTTATTAGTTTTTTGATTAGTTTCGAGATTATTTTAATGTTATTTTTAATTTATAACGAGCTTTCATTTGTGAGTCTAATTTTGAACAACAATCCAACAAAAACTTTATAAAAAGTTAGGCTAATACCCAATTTCCAAAAAAGTTAAAAAATCATTTTTCATTTCTCAAATAAGTCTTAGTCATCAACATTTAATGATAAAAATCTATCTATACATATCACAAAAGTTATTAACATTTTACTTTAATAACCCCTTAATTAATATTAATCATACGCCAACCATAGAGAAAAAAATTTAGAATTTCCTTAGAATTATTAAGAAATTTTATATAAAATTGAACAGAAATATACATAAATTTATAACAAAATATAACAGAATATACAGCGGGGGCATCCAGGAATGTTCCCAGCAAAAAATAACCTGGATTTGGTAAGCAGTAACTACATTTGTATGCTTCCAAAATAACGCTTCATCGCCTTGCATACTATAAAGCAATTAGTGCAGGCATTCTGTCGTGCTTCCCAGAATGCTTTCTTTGAAGCAGTGAATAATGCTTACAATGAAGCAATAAAGTATGCATACCATGAAGCACTAATGTTACCAACATACAAAAAGCGCTTCTTAGTGCCTAAGAAGGCATGAATTTATTGCTTCTAAGAGCACATGAAAGAAGCGCTTTAAATGAGACATACATCGCGAACAAAAATCATGACTTCTTTATTTGCTTTGGAAGCGCTTCGTTATCAAATAATGCCTTCCGGAAGCGCTTCTGGGTAAGCACTATTTTTTGCGGGGTTAAGACACATTTTGAACAAGCGTCCAACAAAAACTTTGTAAAAATTTTAGGTTTATACACAGTTTGCAAAAAAGTTTAAAAATCATTTTTCCTTTTCCAAATAAGTCTTTTTTTTTATAACATTCAGCTACATTTAATAAAAAAATCTATATTAAATATCACAAAAGTTATTAACATTTTACCATAGCAACCCCATAATTAATATCAATCATACGCTACCTATAGCAAATAATTATAGAAGGAAATTTTAATAAATTCCTCGCAATAATTAAGATTTTTTTAATAAAATTCAAAATTTAACAAAAAAAAAAATACATTAGTTTAAAGCAAAATATGTATAACAACACTCAGCGTGTGATTGAATCCAGGAATATTTCGATAATGAGATTAATTTTGAACAAAAATCCAGAAACATTTTTTAAAAATTTATGTTATTTCCAAAAAGAATTAAAAATCTATTTCAATTTCCCAAACAAGTCTGATAATATATCATCTACATCTTTCATCTACATTTAACGATTGAAATCTATATTGAATATCAAAAAAGTTATTAAAATTTTACCTCAGCCACCCCATAGTTAATATCAATCATACGCCACCCATAACGAAAAAGAAAAATATAATTTTTCAGAAGTTGCTTACAATTATTAAGTTTTTTTTTTTATTAAAAATCAAAATTATACATAAAAAATACTATATTTTATAACAAGTTATCACAGCTTTTACATACATTTATATTAAAAAATCCTTAAAAGCTTTTAAAAAAAAAAATTATCTAAATAACAAAAAAATTTTTCTCATAATTCTCATCAAAATGTTTAAGCCCATATTGTTTTATTTAAAAATCTTTGCATATGTTTGTATAAAAGAAGCTGAAAAAAAGTTTTGTTTTTAACCTATTTTTCCTTACACATTTTGTACACAACTTTTCAAAGATTTACAAAACAACAATTCATTATGCTTGTAGTGTATGTATAGTAGAAATAGTGTTTGCCAGTGTAAAATGTATATTAAAATGCAAAATTTTTAAGAAATAAAATGCATTTTATTATGGTGTTATTTTGTAAACATATGCATAGTACACATCTACACACACACACACACACACACACACGATAAGTGTAGGAAATTTTTTTTTATAAATCCTTGAAATGTTTTTCATACTCTTACTGCATAAATAGACTAATAACAAGATGAACAAATGTTGAAAAAATTAGCAACACACTCAGGGAACTTCTGCTTTAAAAATATGTAGTTGTTTGGGTTGTAATACAGTTTCATTATTTTTAATGTAAATGTAAGTCATTTGTAGAACAAATAAAATTTTTAACTAACCTTGTAGTTCATTTAAAAAAACAACTCCCATCAAATGACTATTTTATGATTTTACATTCATTTTTTACAGTTGTTTTTCTGTTATTTAAAAAAATAAAAAAAATAAATGTTTGTTTATTTTTTACTACCATGTGGTTCATTTTTACTACAATTGTTAGTCATTTTTTGAACATTAAAAAACAAATGACAATGTTAGTTGAATTTAATGAAATGTCAGTCGTCCTTTTTTTAAATGAAATTTCATTTGTTTTAGACTACAATTGCTGTAGTCTTTACCAACATATTTTCCTAAGTGCAGAAATGTAAATGTGTATGTAGGTGAAAGTGGAGTACACTCTATCTAGTAGTATATCTATGAAATCTAGGAGTATATCTATGAAATGTTTCATCAATTTTCGTCCAATGTAACGTTTCATAGTATTTATGAAACATTTCATTAAAAGCAAAGTCTATTTCATAATATTTATGAAATGTTTCAGTATATGTAGAAAAAAATTCATAGAAACTATCATAGAGACTATTATGAGATATCATAGTCAATATAATTCATGTTGTTTATGAAATATATCATATATATTGATGAAATTGTTACATTGTACGAAAATTTATGAAACTTATATTTATGTTTTTCTGTTGGTGTACCATGAAACGGGTGTACCTTGAAACGTTCAATTTCTTGCGTATATTTTGAACATTTTGTAAAAATTATCTTCTAGAAAGTGTTTTATTTAGCCTTATTGCGCCCATGTTTATCATAGATCAAGGTGCGTAAGTTAAATAGATGCAAAGACAAAATGGGTGGTGTACCTTGAAATGACCGCAGTATATTTTCCGAAAAATTTGGAAGTCAATTAAAATTGTATAAGTGCAATATTTTTTTCAGAACTAAAAAAAAAATATCAGGGACCGTAACGGTTATAAGTGATATCAAAAAAGTTCCTTTATAACAATTATTTTGTGGCTTAAAAAGAAAAAAAAAACATCCAAACAGTTATTTTTCAACGTAAAAATAAAAGATCGGATGAAACTCTTAAGAAGAGTGTTTTATTTCGCCTTCATTAAATAAAGCTCTTTTGAGGAGTTTTATTTTAAAACTCATTTGAGGAGTTTTATTTTAAAACTCATTTGAGGAGTTTTATTTTTTTCGTCAGAGAATAAAACTCATTTTATGTAAATTGACACTCAAAGCCTGCCGTTTGCCAGATCATTACAATTTGTAAGGCAGTATAATCTAATCACTTCCATTGCAATTGAAAAAATCGTCATTAAAATGAAAACATGTGGGTTTTTAATTTGTTATTGTTTGATTCCTATTATTAAATGGTTGTTGTTTTATTTCTCTTATATGTACATATGGAACAAGAAAGCGTAGGAAGTGATAATGAGGATGAAAAAAGCTTTCTATGAAATCGACAATTTTTCTCCAAGGCCCTTATCGATTGATAAACCTCTTTTGGAGTTCTGGGAGGCTAAAAGAATACACTATCCGTACTTGTATACATAGGTAAGCGTGGAAAGAGCATTCTCTGCTCTTAAATTGGTATTGAGCGACCTGCGTTCAAATCTTTCCGCAGAAAATTTGGAAAAAGTTATGTTCGTTAAATTAAATAAATAAATTACTACACACATTATAGCAAATAAAGTCAATAAGAAAAGAAGAAAATAAACAACATGAGTTTTATTTTAGACGGATAAATAAAACTCCTCAAATGAGTTTCGAAATAAAACTCCTCAAATGAGCTTTATTTTTTGACGGCAAAAATAAAAATCCTCAAGAGAGTTTTATTTCAGACGGAAAATATAAAACTCCTCAAAAGAGTTTTATTTAATGAAGGCGAAATAAAACTCTCTTCTTAAGAGTTTCATCCGATCTTTTATTTTTTCGTTGCAAAATAACTTAACTGTGGAGTTGAGATCGTTTATTTAAGATCACAATAGATTCTGAAAAAGCACTTCAATACGAATCGTTTGGTATATAATAGTACCGTTGACTCTAACATAAAGAGTTTTTGAGTTAAAGTGTTCGGGATAACTGTTATTTTCGGTCTCTGAAAAATATTAATGAATTAAACTTAATTAAATCCTGGTATTCAAAATTGGTTCAATTATATAGTGAATAAGAAGAGTAACAGTTTAAATTTTTTCATAACACTATAATACGTGTACCTTGAAACGATTTTCGAGTGTACCTTGAAACGATTTTCGAGTGTACTTCAAACTAATATTTTTTTAGTTAAATGTTAAAAGCTCTGAAAATGGTGTTTTTGAAGGATTTTTAATATTTAAAAAAAAACAAGTTTTTCATATATTGGCATTTAAAAGAGACCTATATTAGGCACCTAATTTCACTGGATATAAAAGAAGTAAAATTCCTATATATTTATTGCATTTTAAATGAACAGGATATTAATAAATACACACAGAGAAAAATATAGCCATTTGCCAACGTAAATTCTATTACTACTACTTTTCACAACAAAGGTCAGCTAATACAACCGAATATTAGTTGCAACACTCAAAATATTCAGAAATAACTTTTTAATATGTTTGTAATATAGAAATTTGTGAGTAGTATTAATAACTTCCTTCATTAATCCAATGATTTTTTTTATGAAAAAGTGTCCAAAGAAACGTTTCATTGAGTCAATGAAAGGTGTTTCATTAAATCAATTTTAATGAATGGTTTTATTGACCCAATGAAAATTTCATGAAATATTTTCGTTGATATTTAATAATAAGCACTTTTTATGATTATTTTAAAATTTTAAAAGCTGAACTAAAAAACCAATTTTAATTAATTTCTGTTTTATTGTTTTATTTTTACAAAATTGTTCAATCTTTATTTACATTTTTTATAATTTGTGTTATAGATGACATATTTTCTTATATGTCGGTACAAAATATGTAATTTTTTATCAATCTGGCTTGTGGGCGCTGTGGTGTAATGGTTAGCGCGATGGAATATTACACAGATGGTCCCGGGTTCGATTCCCGGGGACGACAACATCAATTTAGAAAAATAATATGTATGAGTTTTCTATCACTTATATGTATCGCTGCGCCCACCTTTGGTGTTCCCATAGCACTTAACCCCACCGAAGTAAAATAATGAATAAGGGCTATGAAACAAAAAGCTTCACTAAATTTGCCAACTCTACATCAGGTGGCGAGCAACAACTGTTCTAAGACTTATTATGTCGCGCAATTGCAGTGGTGTCATGTTTGAAGCCCTTCATCTTTCACCACCTTTTATCTCTCCACTATCCCCTTTCCAAAGAAAGCAACACATTAATTATTAGGAAGAATTTCCTGAGTGTTGCTTCTCTTTTATAAAAAAAAAAAAAAAATATTAGATAAAAATGTTAAATATTGTTAACAATGTTGTTAAAAAACAAAAACGTATTATCGTTTAGCATAACGTTTTTGTGTAACATCGTCAATACGATAACAATTTAGGTCTCGTTTTGAACAAAACTATATCGTTTTTCTTAGAGAATCTGTTCCCTGGAATTTAGTGACCAACTATTCAAATTCGTCAAAAACTGTTAGCTCTAGGCAAATTTAATAAAAAAGAAAATATTTATATCAAAGTTTTGGTTAATTCTGTTTAAAAGAAATTTTTCAGTTTTTTTTTATTTCAAAATGATAGTACAAAAAAAATTTTTTTTTTCTTATTATAAGTCAAAATTTTTATTAAAAAAAATTTGAAAATTTTTCATTGGTTTAATGAATTTTTTTTATGAAATTATGAAAAAATAATAAAAAATGTTAATGAAAAAAATACCAATATTAATGAATTTTCATTCAGTTAATGAAATTTTTCATTAAACCAATGAATCGATTTAAATGAAATCGTTTCATTAATACTATGAAGGAAAATTCTATCAGTGTACCAACCGAATGTATTGGTTGTAGCCACCAAAATACACTTTTCAATTCGGTTTTCAATTATTTTTCTGTATGTAAGGCTTTTCGTCCCGATATATTAACTTTAGTCTAATAAATACTAGTTTATTTGATTTTTTGAGGGGGACGGTTTTTTAACATGTCCTTTCTACGTTTGTGTCATTGAATGAAGGTATGGATCACAGTCATTTTATATGTAAATGTAAAAAAAAGTATAACAATGGTGAAGGGTGTAAAAGACTCGAACCGACCCATTATAGCAGTCTTCTTTGTTTATTACAGACTTTTTGTATATTTTTAACTATAGTATAGTTTAATTGTATAAAAACTAATAAGCGTGTCTAAAAACAACATATTTTCACTAAAAATTAACGTTTCAAGGTACGCCAAAAAGTGTACCTTCAAACAAAATTTCAAAAATGTAAAAATTTGCTATTATTTTGCAATTTTCGAATTTATTGAAAATTTTAATGCAGGCTATTTAAGTACGCTTATAGACTAATATATCTCACTTTAAACTGGGCTTTTAAATGTCGTTTCTTCAGGGATATAGCTGTTTATATATCAATCGTTTCATGGTACACCACATTCCCCTGCATTAGAGCGTTATTTTTTTTTTTTTTGAAGAAAAACTGTTTTCGAAAACTTTCAATTTATTGTTCAGATTATTGTAGTATTAGGTCCAAAACTTATTTGATGCAGAATTTTAGAAAAATCGGATAGCACTCACCCCTGGCGCCCCGCTACCAAAGTTTTCGAGTTTAGAAAAGTTTTCTTATATTGCCTTAATAAAAATATGTCTTGCGATAAATAACTTTTTTTTAATTTTGGCGTGCTGAACAGGAATATTTTGAATTTTTTGAAATCGGAGTAACGGTTTTCAAGATATTGGGATTTGATTTTTCACTAAAAAGTACGCATTTTTTTCTCTATTCTAGAAATTTTATAAAAACAAAGGTATAATTTTTTGTTTTTGCACTCAAATACTACACAAATCATGCTTTCATTTGATCATAATTATATCTGAAGTTAGAGATGATCTATCAAAATGCCGCTCTAATGTATATTTGTTTGACAAAAAGTATGTACTAAATGCAAAATCTTGTAAAAGTTAATATTATTTGTAGAACTATGTGATTTTATAAATGTAGGAAAATTTATAAATTGCATAAGAGTTATTCTGTATGAAATCACCAAATCGGCAAAGCTGGCATATCTTAGATTTTACTCAAACTAACTGGAAATGATATTTAGGGTCTGAAACCCCAAAATCCAAGAGGATTTAATTTTTGCACACGGCACTACCGGTTCACGTAAAATAAAAAAACTAAAAAGTCTTGTTTTTGTGCGTAATGGTTTGAGCTGTTAACTTTTTTCTGCTAGAGATATCTACATGATGAAGGCATAGTTTTAAAGCTGAAGGATTATAGTTTCTATCAAAAATATAAAATTTGACTTAATTCATACACCCGAAAAATAACGTAGTATAGAAAATAAGCATATTTCATTGGTTTTCTGTGTTTTTCAATGAACTCCAGTGTCGGCGCTAATGAATATAAAAGCATAATAATTCTCAGATACAAATTAGACATGTCGGAGAAAAATACAAACTTAAAATTGGCTCAATCTGGCAACTCGTTATGAAAAAATCGTTACTTGAAAATTTCAAATTTTGAAAATTTGCATATTTCAGGCTACAATTTGGTCATGTTTGTTAACAGATACAAACTTGAAAATTACAGTGTGCTTACTCCCTACTTTTAACTTTATAACACTTCAAGACCCGTTTAGTTATTTTCACTCCTCTCGGATTTACAGGGTTTTAAAGAAAAGCCTTTTTGATTTTTTTAATGTATTTTATACTTTCCTCTATTGTTATATACAGAGAAATTAAAATAAAAACAAGTATTATGAAGTAACAAAGAATAATTATGGACTAAAAAATATATTTAATAAATTCAGTAGATTTTTTATGTTTACAAAAATTTTACAAAAATTTTACAAAAATAAAAATAATTTTATCAGCATTTGTCATCACAAAGACGATTTCGGCTTAGAAGCAGAGTGGCTCTTTTTTGCCACTTCTCATGGCAAAAGTCCTTGTGATGGAGCAGGAGGTACAATTAAGCAGACTGTAAGGAAAGCAAGTCTACAGCGAACTGCGGATCATCATATCCTAACACCTTCAGCAATGTTTGATTTTTGTTCCACCCAAATTCCTGGTATAATTTTTTTTTGTATCCATTCCTGATGTTGATGCTATCGAAAACTTTTTGTCAAAAAGATTTATTGATGTTTGCACAATTAAAAATACAAGAAACTACCACAGTTTCTCTCCGATTTCTCACAGTCAGTTAAAAGTACGAAAGTTTTCAGCTTCTGATAACTTTGAAACTCCGAATATTATAAGAACAAGTACTTTATTAAAATAAAATAAAACTTATTCCACGATTCTAAATTACACACATTTAAACTATAACTTTTCTACTTTAAATGATAAAAATATACCATGTGCCTATTTTCTACCACCACTGTAAAATTTTTTAACATAAAAAATCTACTGAATTTATTAAATATATTTTTTAGTCCATAACTATTCTTTGTTACTTCATAATATTTGTTTTTATTTTAATTTCTCTGTATATAACAATTGAGGAAAGTATAAAAATACATACAAAAAATCAAAAAGGCTTTCCTTTAAAACCCTGTAAATCCGAGAGGAGTGAAAATAACTAAACGGGTCTTGAAGTGTTATAAAGTTAAAAGTAGGGAGTAAGTACTCTGTAATTTTCAAGTTTGTATCTGCTAACAAACATGACCAAATTGTAGCCTGAAATATGCAAATTTTCAAAATTTGAAATTTTCAAGCAACGATTTTTTCATAACGAGTTGCCAGATTGAGCCAATTTTAATTTTGTATTTTTCTCCGACATGTCTTATTTGTATCTGAGAATTATTATGCTTTTATATTCATTAGCGCCGACACTAGAGTTCATTGAAAAACACAAAAAACCAATGAAATATTCTTATTTTCTATTCCACGTTATTTTTCGGGTGTATGACTTAAGTCAAATTTTATATTTTTGATAGAAACTATAATCCTTCAGCTTTGAAACTATG
The DNA here is from genome assembly GCA_021234595.1 of Delia radicum. Lineage (NCBI taxonomy): Eukaryota > Metazoa > Arthropoda > Insecta > Diptera > Anthomyiidae > Delia > Delia radicum. Next base: position 227,277,761 of record CM037853.1, on the reverse strand, counting down.
CCTTCATCATGTAGATATCTCTAGCAGAAAAAATTTAACAGCTCAAACCACTACGCACAAAAACAAGACTTTTTAGTTTTTTTATTTTGCGTGAACCGGTAGTGCCGTGTGCAAAAATTAAATCCTCTTGGATTTTGGTTTTGGGAACCCTTAGGAACATTTCCACAAAATTTTAACAAAATCCAAAATGGTCCAGCAACAATTTTTAATTTTTTTCGGTGTTTTCATAGAGAATGACTCATAAGTTTTTGTTTTTTTATTAGAATAAATTATTAAATAACCTTAAGGTTAATAATAATAACAAAAATGTTAAACAACATCAATTGAAAAAAATTAGTCCTGTAGTCATAACAAAACTTGTTAAAAGAAATTGGCAAGAAAAGTTGAAATAGTTATTTAGGTTTGTAGTTAAAAAACTTTGTGGGTGGGAAAATGAATAGATTTTTTTTCATAAAATTTTGTTGATCAATTACAAAGAAAAAACTAATATTGAGTTTCAATTAAAATATTAGTAAGTATAGTTAAAAGTTTAATTGAATTCGGTTGAAATTTTACTATCAATTAAAATAATTTGTAACTACGCGAGTAAATTAGATTTGATTAAATATAATTAGGTCTGGTGACAGATCCGATTATATTTAATCACATCCAAATTTTTAAAAATCAGTTTTGGACCAAATTTACAAATAGTTTTTTAGATTTACGCCTTACATCCACACCCAACATACCCAGGTATGCCAGAATAAATGTATGTAAATTGTTAGTAGGAAATGAATAAAAACATTTTTTCTTCTTTTATGTATTGTATAGCCAAGTCCATACTAATTTCCGAGAACATAAATATTTGTTTTTGTGGTAATGTAAGATAACTAGATTAGATTAGACTAGAGTGGCACTATGCACCGCGAACAGAAGTTGGTATTTTGTGCTGCCAACGAATGCACCCTATAGGTTCAGGCTTCCTACGAAGCCAACTATCCTACCTGGTAAACAATTCTAAACGTCCGATTTCGTCACTATTCGACCACCAAAATAACGCACCCTCCTGTCGGAGAGCCTCGGACATTTGCAGAGAACATGCTCTGGATCTCGGGTTCCAATTCACAAAACCTGCACGTATCCGTAGAGGATCGTCCCATCTTGTACAATTGATACCTAAGGCCACAGTGTCCCGTGAGGTAACCCGTCACGGTCCTTAGTTCGCCCCTCTTCATAGACAAGAGTTTCCGCGACCTCTCCCCAGAGGTAGATATAAACAGCATCACCTGTCGCTGCCGAGGTGATCTGGCCCAATATGCCCCAAACTCCGACTCCCTCCATCTTCTGAGCCTCTCTCTGACATACCCATTGGGTACGCCACAGAATTGTTCAGGGCCAATGAATTGTCGACGAGCTCCGCAGTTGGCCAAACAGTGAGCCCGTTCGTTGCCCTCATGGCCAGGAACCCAGCCCAGTGTCAAGGAGTTGTTAAGTCCGAGACGATTTAGAGAGTCGATACATTCCTTAACCAGACCCGACGGCACATCTTGAGCCCTCAAGGCACCAAGTGTGGTCTGGCTGTCAGATAGAATGTATATCGTGGCCCCGCGTGTACTCCTCCGCAGACACTCTTCCACACATATACAGATAGCGAAGACCTCCGCCTGAAAAACGGAGGGATATTTGCCCATGGGCAGAGCACGCTGAAATCCGGGTCCGACTAGACCCGCCCCCGTATCCATGTTCGACTGTTTTGAGCCATAAATAGCTAAATAACCATTTTCAACGTAAGCAAAAAAAAAATAGTTCGACTGAATTAGAACCCATTTAACAGGCTTTTGGAATAACTAATTTGTATGAGTATAAACGGAATGATTTTGATTCATATGGATTTTATGAGTGTAAAAGGAAATAAATGTCTATATAATTCGCAAAAACAGCATTTACTTGTCAGGATCAGAAAAAATTATATTTTTACAAAACAATTGAAGGGCATTTTGTAAAAACTTGAAAAGCCACATTTAATTTTTGATTTGTTTCCGCCTTTAAAAAGGTGAATAAATTTAGGAAATATGACTACGGCAGGACTTTTATACTTTATATACTTGTGACAAGTGTTTAAGCAAGAATTCATTCAATATGTAATCAACGGATGTCTAGAAAAGAGCGAAAAATAGAAAATTTTATATGTGGCTTATCAAGTTTTTACAATAAGCTCTTCAATTGTAAAAGTGTCAAAGGTGGCATTAAGTGGCAGATAGCATAAAAACAGGCACTAGTAAAAATATATAATCCCTCTAGGCATTATATAACATATATTTATATAAAAAACTCAATCAAATTGTAAAAAAGTAAAAAAAAAAGCCTACTAATGGCCGTAATTTCAAGCAATATATACCTACTGATGCTTAGATACCTACCGTGTACACGAACAAAACCGGGTAGGTATCTAAGCACCGGTAGGTATCTATTGCTTGAAATTACGGGCATAAATTGCATACCCGGGTATGTCGTGTATATGTTTAAGTATAATTTTTTGACTGCTGACATAAAGGTTAAACAGCTACAAATTTGAAGAAGTTTGGTAAAACTCGCAAAAAAAAAAAAAAAGATGGAGAAAAAATGCCGAAGCTAAAAAAAAATCACCAAAATTTAAAAAAAAATTTTAAATATAAAAAATCAACAAACATCGTCAAAATTGCTGGAATTAAAAAAAAATTATCCAAATTAAAAAAATTACAAATTTAAAAAATTGCCGAAAATATAATAAAACGCCAAAATTAAAAAAAAAAATATTTCAGAACTTAAAAAGCCACTAAATTTAGAAGAAAAAAAATTAAACTCGCTTAAATTCGAAAACATTATTATTACACTCAGGGAACTTCTGCTTTAAAAATATGTAGGTGTTTGGGTTGTCTGTCATTTGTAGAACAAATTAAATTTTTTACTAACCTTGTAGTTCATTTAAAAAACAAACCACATCAAATGACTGTTTTATGATTTTACACTCATTTTTACAGTATTTTTTTGTTATTTAAAAATATAAAAAAACCGTTTGTTTATTTTTTACTAACATGTGGTTCATTTTTACTACAATTGTTAGTCATTGTTTGAACATTAAAAAACAAATGACAATGTTAGTTGAATTTAATGAAATGTAAGTCGTCCTTTTTTTAAATGAAATTTCATTTGTTTTTGACTACAATTGCTGTCGTCTTTACCAACATAATTTCGTAAGTGTACTTTTTTTTTAATTTTAACGATTTTTTTAATTTTGGCAAGTTCAAAAAAAAATTTATGATTTTTTTTATTTTTTTTTTGTCAGCATTGGTTATAAAAATTGAAAATTTTGTGTGCACAAAATTCTTGATTGGGGACCATAGTGACATCGTATAAACCAATAAGAAATCTATAATAATCTATATCGTCCATCACAAATATTCAAAAACTTGTTAGTTAGAACTACAATGCGTATGATGAATAAACAAATACTATAATACAATTCATCATACGCATAGTAGTCCTAACCAACAAATCTTTGATTATTCGAGGTGTACAATATTCAACGAATATGCTATTTATAACGAAGCCGATTTACACGGTGAAACTTTCTGGATAGATAGAAAAACATCTGAACTTTTATTATAAATAAACATATAACATAAAGTCAGATTTTTAAATAAATTTAGTTTTCTGTTACCCTTTAAATTCAGAACTAGTTTTGAATGTCTTTAGAAACTTTTTTTTATTTATTTTTATTTTTCAAATTGTTTATAAAAGAAACTGTTAAATACCGAAACTGAAAGATAAATATGTCCATACTGAATACTTAAAGTAGGCGTACTTTGTCCACGTTTTAAAACAAAATTTTTCATTTTTTATTCGTCTCATAAGGGAGAATATATTTTGCAAGTTGACATAAATTCGATTTGAATTTTCCGATAGCGGAGCAGTTGGCTTGGTAATCCACATATTTTTAATTCATAATTTTGTTAATTCATATTTTCTTATATTCCTTCTGTTTAAAAACCATTTCATAAAATCCAGTAAGAGGACCATTAAAGGGTTAATTTATTGAAAAAATAAAAAAATGCTTTCAATTATGACCATTATCTCTTAAAATATGTGTTGTTGATGTCTGGAAAAATCTGTCTACAATATTTTTTATTTTTTATAAAAAAAAAATTTATTACAAAAATCTAACAAATGTAATCTAAAGTTCCTCTTAACCACGCAAATTTTTTTTTTGAATATTGTCCACCACACACGCAATTTTTAATATCTTTTCAGAAAATTTCAACACCATTCAAATAAACTTTTAAAAACCACCAAAAAAAAAATGCAATTCAATTTAATAACCATATCTTTTTTTTTTTTTAATTAAAAAGTCCAGTTAAGTTTAAAAAAAACGAAATCAAATTTTAACTCAAAAAACTACTCATATGTCCTCACATTTATATTATGTAGGAAGAAAATATTTAACTTTTTTTTTTTTAAAAACCAACTTAATTGACTGAATAACAAAAAAATACTTTTTTAGTATTTTTTTAAACATAAATATGATTTTGTTTGACTGGACAACACCTGTTATTAGTAGGTTGGCATAGTGTAATTTTACGTTGTAGTACTTTTTTTTACAATTTTGATATGATTTAATATGCGTGGTTGTTGCAGGTTAACTTGAAAAGCCGTTATATGCAGAATTTTTATTTTTTTAGCCTGGTTTATAAATATCTAAAACGCCAACATATAGATAGTTTTAACTTGCTATTACCATGCCATGATGTTAAACAAACAATTGTTGTAGTATAGTGTAGTGTACAAAACCGAAACGCAATATGTGACATGAATTAATCATCATAAGAGGCGCTTTTTTTTCTTTCTTTTTTTTTTTTTTTTTGTTTTTTTTTGTTTGTTTAGGAATAAAAAAATCAAAAAATGTGCTTAGAATTGTAATGAAAACTAGATGTAAGTGATTTAAAAGATAACATATTTTTAAACTGATTTTATTTAGAATAAAAATTACAAGTGATTTAAAAATGTTTTCTTAAATTTGTAAAAAAAAAACTTTTAAAATATTTGAGTTTTATTTTTTTTTTTTCTGCTATCTGAGTCGTATGATTAATATTAAATAACTTTTAAATTAATATTAATCATACGTTAGCTGTAAAAATTCAGTAGTTTTGAAGTTATATATACATTTTTGAATGATAGACTAACTATTTGCAAAATTTAGATTGAATTGAAACTTTTACTAAAGCAGGGGTATTTGCGAAAATAAAAAACACCAATTTTATTTAAGAATTTCAAACAACCCATTTCTAAAAAGGAAGCCTACAACTTTTATTACACAAACTCTGAATAAATATTAATCCTACGTCACGTTACAAAATTTTGTTTTTTTTTAATTTTTATATAATTTTTGAATTGAATTGTTTCTATTAAAAATCGGAAATTATTATTGAATTAAAACTTTTTAATCTTCTAGCATTTTCATGTTTTTTGCTTGTATTTAGAAAAACAATTGAGGCCAAGTAAGAACGCAGAAAAGACACATGATTTGAAATTTTTATTTTTTTTTTGTAGTACAGACAGATCAATTAAAGAAAGTAAAAAAAGTGCTTAGTTTTTTTAAAGATTCCTGAAGTTTTTAATATATTTAAAACTTTAATTTGGCAAAAAAAAAAATAAACAACACAGCTTTATAGATTATTATTAAACTAGCTCTAAATTAATATTAATCATACGTCACCTGTCAAAATTTAGTATGTTTAATATTTATATCCATTTTGAATAAAAGTTGCTCATTTAAAAAATGGACATTGATAATAAATTAAAATTTGTTAATCTTCCACCTTTTTTCATGCTTTTTGCAATTTAGGCCAATTTAACACCTCGTAAAGACACACGATTTTAAATTTTTATGTTATTTTGTAGTACAGGAGAGAGAAGCGAGAGCAATTAAAGAAAGTAAAAAAGTACTTATTGTTTTTTTTTTTTTAAAGAGAAGCAACACTCAGGAAATTCTTTCTATTAATTAATGTGTTGCTTTCTTTGGAAAGGGGATAGTGGGCAGATGAAAGGTGGTGAAAGATGAAGGGCTTCAAACACTGTAATTGCGCGAGATGATAAGTCTTAGAACAGTTGTTGCTCGCCACCTGATGTCGAGTTGGCGAATTTATTGAAGCTTTTTGTTTCATAGCCCTGATTCATTGTTTTCCTTCGGTGGGGTTAAGTGCTATTGGAACACCGAAGGTGGGCGCAGCCATACATATAAGTGATAGAAAACTGATACATATTATTTTATTGATGTTGTCGTCACCGGGAATCGAACCCGGGACCATTTGCTAATAAAGTTTTAATTTAGCAAACAATATTAATAAACAAAAAAGTTATAAAGACTTTTAAAAAATAACAACTGCATAAATATTAATCCTGCGTCACCTGTAAAAAAATAGTATTTTTAATTTTTATACGAATATTAAATGAAATTTGTTTATTTAAAAAACTAAAACTGTGATTGAATTGAAAATTAATAAACTCTACTATTTCCTTTAGATGTTGCCTATGTTTAGAGCCTCAACTAAGCCAAATATAAGCCGTATAACAGCACTCGATTAAAATTTTAATTGTACTCTGACTTGAGTGAAATCAAGAGCCTTTTTTGCAAAAAAAAAATATAAAACGCTTAGCCTTTGTAAACGGGTTTATATATTAAAGATAACGTCAGGATTACCACATGAAACTTTTAAAAAATGTTAAAATACATGATATTTTTTTCAAAAAATATTTAAGTTTATATTTCATATATTTTTTAATCAAGCTATGTGCATGTCCATAGTCACATACGTTACCAGTACCGTCAATGAGACGAAAAAGAAAGAAAAATATATTTTTTTTAAACTTAAATTGTGTGGAACTTGAGAAACTCTATATTTGGCAAAAATTAGAAAACAAACGAGCTGCTTAGTCCCAAAAAAATATAAGCGATTAAAGAGGGTGACGTGATGTGACAAAAATAGACGTTGGTCTTTTACAAAACGGAAAACTCTGCGAATTGAGCAGGAATTTTTTTTTTAATATGATTTGGAATATATTAAGTTTCTTTTAGAATTTGCTGAAATAATAGAACTTTTTTTGATCACAATTTCACAACCAATAGTGTGAAACGTGATGATACGTAGCTTGATGTGACATAAATTTCTTACTAGGTAAAAAATTATTTTTATAAATTGTATGTGGTGAATTTATTTTTGAAAAGTAATTCATTTACACAGGTCAATAAGTTTTCCAACCCTGATACTAGAGTATACTTTTTAAAAGATTGCATGTGTGCTGAATCCAAACAGATAGGACTTTCAGATGACATAAAAAGTTTTGTGAATAAAGTTCAATTCGCGATGCTAATATTGTTCCGAAAGTTTTAAAACTTTTGATTAAGATATTTCAAAAGTGTGATATGATGGAGAAATTCTGAGGTCAGATTCGGATTCATCGCATATCAAACCTTTAGAAAAGTATACTCTAGTTCAAGAGTCTTGACGTTTTCAGATTTTTGTGGTCTGTGTTTTTAGTAGAATATATGAAATGTTATTTGTGACTTAAGTGGGTCTGTTTTTAATTTTTCTCTATAACATTGTGCGTTTTCCTTTCTCTTATTATATAAGAACATATATAAGAATATTTTACTACTCAAAAGTAAAGTGACGTAACGTAACAAAGTTTGAAATTTTATAAAAAAAAAATTTACTCGGCTTCATATGTCCCAAATTTCATTTACATTAAATTATTCACAACAAACTTGATTTAAATTCAAAATTTTAAACACCTGCTACCAGCAACGCTGAATTATTGAAAATAAATGTTGTTTTGAGGTGACGAACGTGACATTAGAATGTCAATGAAAGCTGATCAACACTTTCTCGTTAACTGATCTTTACTTACTTCATTTGCATTTTTTGAAGTTATTTGATTTCTAACAATTATATTGAGATTGAAGTATAAATGCATGATCGCTTTTAAAGAATTTAATATTTAAGAGAAAATGTTACTGACTGAAAATTTAAAAAAGTTGACAAAAAACCATGAACGCAACTCCTCAGTACATTTTATTATCACGGCAACTAAGATATGCTTTGGACTTTTGAATTTAATAATATATAAGTATTTATCTATAATAATAACGGGTCCGCCATCTAACGTTTTTTTTTTTCAACTAGTGCTTATTTCGTAAATGGTAACACTTAGCTCATGTCTGATTTATCTTGTGAAAAAAGTGAAAGAAACTGGCATCCTCATCGATAAACCAAAGCGTGAAAAGCCAAAAACAGTGCGTACACCCGAGAATATTGCTGCTGTGGCAGAAAGTGTGCGTGAAGCGCCATCAACATCAATTCACCGTCGTTCTCAACAATTGAACATTTCGGAGACATCATTGAGACGAATTTTGCATAAAGACCTTGGTATGACGCCATACAAAGTCCAATTGGTTCAGGAGTTCAAAAAAAAAGTTATTTGGCGGACCCTTACAAGCCCCCTTTTAATTCTGTAAAGCTTTTTCATAAAGTTTAAAAAATATTTCATTCACATTGTGAATAAAATTTCATTAGTTTAGTGAAAATTAAAAACCTTACATTTACTTTACTTTTTTAAATTGTTCTTAACTCAGGATTTGAATTAATAAACATTTTATTTAAAAAAAAGACAAAAAATATTTAGTTTACTAATATAAAATTCTTTGAAACAAAAATTTCTAAAGAAAAGTTAATTTTTTTTTGTTAACAAAAAAATCGACATTTCAAACAAAATTATAAATAATTTTAGCACATGTTATGGTATTCAATATCTTAGCATTTAATAAAAAAAAACTTTTTATTTATATCTTCAACTATTAAAAAATTAAAGTTTTATAAATAAATCCTACATGACGTATGAGTAATATTAATACAGATGATTTCTCATAAAAACCCATATAACTTTAACAAATTTCCATAGATTTACATAAATTAAATTGTAATTTACTATCATGCTTTAAATTAATATAAATTAAATTAAAAAAAACAAAAAATAATATAATTATTAATATAAAATTCTTTTAATTAGAAAGTTCTAAGAACAATTTATTTTTTTTTTTTTTTGTGAAAAAATTTCTCTCCCCAAATAACTGAATCAATTTAACAATAATTGATTTATTTATTTCTATGCTTACATTGTAATAAAATTCTAATAAAAAATAATTCATTATTACTTGAAAAGAAACATCATCAAAGGGTTGTCAATTTCTATGCCAGGCTATTAACATCAAAATTCATTGACGTTCAATTATTACTGCTGTATTTATTGATATAAAATACTTTTTGTAACAGATACAAAAAATAAAAAGAACAGCAATAACGAAATTGTTGTTACGTCAATAATAAAAAAATAACGTCAATTTGTTTATGATTTAACATCTGGACTGAAATCAATGTAAAAATAAATAAATGCAGATGAATAAAAAAAAAAAATAAATAAATAAAATATAAACCAATAAAAAAAATTTAAATAAACACTATATAAAAAATTTTTGGGTATAAAACAAAATACCAACAAATGTAATCAATAACAGAAATTAAAAAAAAAAATAATAATAATAATAAATATTTGAACACAAAAAAAACAAACACCTTTTAAAATTTGTTATTTAAAGGCATCTGCAAAAAAAATTAAAAAAAAAAAATTACAATTTTGCTATTAATGACAAAATAAATTTTGTAAACATGACATATTTACAACAAGGCTGTAAAAACAAAATTTTTTTATAAAATATAAACATTTTAAAATAAATAAATGTTAATACACTAACACAACGGTTTGACGTTATATTAATTAAAATGCATGAATATTTCACAAGTAACTTCCGTTCAAGATAAGCGGATTATTCCTTAGACCGGAGCAGGCAAAACTGGATTTTCAGCGTCAATCAACGTTTTGTTGAATTTAAAAAAACAAAATAAAATTAGGCTAGCGAAAAATTGTTTAGCAGGCAAAACTAGACTACGCCAGTGGATTTTCGGCGTCAATCGACGTTTTGTTGAATTTAAAAAAACAAAATAAAATTAAGCTAGCGAAAAATTGTTTTAGAAAATCAAAAAATGTGCACTTTAAACACAAAAAAAATCGTTATTTTTAAATCGATGAACACAAATTAGATTACCAACCATAACAAGTATTTGTTTCAGAACATTTTTTACCATGAAAATTACGAAAATTATTCTGCGAATATTGCTCAGTTGAGGTTACCGATTTATTTTTTTTCCACATAAACAAATACCAGAATCCCGAAAAATCACGAAAAAACTTGGTACAGTAGTAACTCGATTCTTGCACACACTTGATACTTGCACACCTCGATTCTTGCAACATAGGAATATTTTTCATTACGCACTCAGTACTTGCGACATCCGAAAATTTTGAACTCGATACTTGCAACATTTTTGTATTATATATATCAGCGTTCAATATTTGCTTAGAATGGGCGGAGCAAAACAATGCTTCATTAGACGATATTATGATGCTCCAGAGACTAAGAAGCAGTGTAGTACTGAACAAGCGACTTTTTTTTTTTTTTTATAATTTAACCAATACTCAGGGGATGCCCCCTACTCATGCAGTGCATTGTATTGATCAGGAAAATAAGGTATGGGAAGGAGGAAAAAGGGGGTAGTGTTTGTGGATATTTGATTTAATTTTTTCTAAATTGTAAGTAACAGGGAAGACTTCTGCGGGAAGTTTGTTCCACATACGAATCGTTCGACTAAAAAACGAATTTTCTCTGTAATGCGTTGTGCGAAACACAGGACAATCAACTACAAACGGATGTGCTCTACTAGATAAGCGAGTATTACGAATAAAAACTCGGGCTCGTGGAATAAGTTCACTTATCTCAGATGAGCATATCCCATGGTAATATCGATAGAAAAGTGTCACACAACCCACATTCCGACGATGCTCCAATGAATCAATAGAGTTGGATACACTACTGTCATTGATAAGCTTCACCGCCCTACCCTGAACACTGTCCAGAAGCTTCAGAATAGACAATGGAGCCCCTGCCCATATATGAGAGTTGTATTCCATTTTTGGCCGGATATAGCTGGTATAAATAGTAAGGAGATCGGATGGAGTGAAGTAAGTCTTGCAACCGTTTTAGAAAACCGAGACACTTGAATGCCTCTTTCGACACTGTGCTTATTCCAACGGACATCACACTGTATTATCATGCCCAGAACATCAAGAGTATCCGATTCCTCAATACCTATACCATCCATAGTTACAGATGGCAATGTCAATTCCACAGCTCGTCTGTGGGGTTAACATACAACATTGGGTCTTGCGTGCATTAAAATCGACCTTATTCGCGCGACCTCACTCGGAGATTGTAGAAAGGTCTTGATTGAGTGTGTCATTCATGTTCTGCCGCATGCCCTCTATCTCCAAAGAGCTTGGCCTGTGATCGAATGAAAATGAATGACAAATGTTGCTATCATCTGCAAAAGAGTAGGTAGGGTTGATGGTCTGACCAAGAAGGTCATTAATAAAAATAAGAAAAAGGGTAGGAGAAAGAACAGAACCTTGCGGTACCCCTGAATTTAGCTGAAACTCGTTTGATGAGACCCCATCTAAAACAACACGTATAGTGCGGTCTCTGAGAAAACTCTTTATAAATCGAGAGAAGACATTACCGACACCAAAAGCAACTAGCTTAGTCACGAGTGCCCCGTGCCACACACGATCGAACGCCTTAGAAATATCTAGAGCAACCACTTTACTCTCACCAAAGCGGTGGATTGACCGGCTCCAACGTTCCGATAGAAACGCCAACAGGTCTCCCGTAGATCGACCACTACGGAAGCCATACTGTCGATCATTTAAAAGTGAATTGGTCTCTAAATATTTCACAAGATGGTACAAAACAAACAAAAATTTTAAATTTCTTTAATTCCACATAAATATGTATCTACTGTTATACGAATGCGTTGAACGTAAGTTTTTTGAATTGAAATATTAAACTTAAACTTTTATTTTGTATGGGAAATTAATACTCGGTACTTGCGACAACCTCGAAACTTGCACCGAGCCCGGTTTTCATTACGTGCAAGAATCGAGTTTCTACTGTATTTCAAACAATACCGAAATCCCGAAAGATTCCGGGATTTGCAAAATCTCGAATGCATCAAACAGTTTTTCCCTTTTCTAACTGAAATTCCGTTACTACGAATGAAATCGGTTGGTACAACTGAATATTGGTTTTCACAACGAAATTCGGTTATAACAACTGAATTTAAGTTGCAACACCCAAAATATTCAGAAAACATTTGAATATGGTGTTTGAGATAGGCGTGGTAGAGAAGATTAAGCATACTTTTCTAAAAATCATAACTACATTGTAAATTTTTTATTGAATTAGACTGCGCAGTTTCTGGTAAGACAACCTTCATCAGTAATCCTTTTTTTGACAATACTGTAATTATTTGTTATGGTTTTTATTGTTTGATTGCATCTATATGAAATGTTTATTTATTAAATGCAATCCTGACCGTGGCTTGAACCTGCTTTCTTTGCCACATGCACTTCGCACTACACTTTAGATAGAGGCTCTAACCAATTGATCTAAAGTAGGTCGATTTTTGCTGTGGCTTAAAACCAGTTTCAATTACACGGGGTCGATTTTACATTTAATTGTAATTGCAGAAGATAGCTAAGACAAACACCACAACAATTCACAATTGTTAGAAAATCATATGTAATCTAATTTCCACTATTTCCCACATTTTGTGAGTTGGCGCAACTATGATGTATTTTTTGTACATACGGTAGTTTGGCTATTCACGTAGTTAGCGAAGAGTTGCCAGGGAGCAAATTTTTGATATATTTTATTGGGGATTTTTGAATTTTATTCATCGTCTTCTTAGACAGTGTGCAATTAATACTATAATTAATATGCACATATTTGAATATGGTTGTACTAACCAAATTTACACTTTTCAATTCGGTTGGCACTTTATTTTTCTGTGTGATAGATTTTTAAATATCAATCCCAACTGAATTCTGTTATGGCAACCGAATGTACGAGGCTGCAGCAACCAAATCAATTCGGTTGGATGAAATTTTCTAATTTTTATGAGAGTGTACTACTCGAAAAAAACTCGAACACTTTCATACAAATATCGCACACCTAGTATAAAAGTGACTCAACTCAAAATTTTTCATTTTTCAGAAATCGAAAAAAAATATTTGCAACTTCATACCAATTGAAACATAAAGAAAGACATAACTGTTTTTAAGCAACAGTTAACAACAACAAAATACACTGATATTTTTTTTATAGATAAACAAGTATATTGTGCATAGTTTAAGCATATAAAACCGAAAAATTAAAATTTTGAGTTGAGTCACTTTTGAACTGAGTGTGCGATATGTGAAAATATGCTGATTTTAAACATTTGAAGTTATTTTACACAAATTTTTTAAGAAAGTCTTGCAGCATATTTTTATTTTTGGAGTCGCCTATATTAATAGACTCCTTATTCAAAACTTCTAATGATCAAAACTTACTGCAGAATCTATAGGTACGGTTTTCTAATACAGCTTAAAAAGAAAAAAGTTTGGAACAACAATAGAAACAAAAAGTTCGTTCGTTTAACCCCCAAAATGAGCCAACTTTTTTCGTAAAAAAGGATGAGTATTTAAAATTTTTTACATTTTCAAATTTGGAAATAAAAATCGAAGAATGCTTAAAAAGAAATTTCCCCAGCAAGGTAAATTTTTTTAAATAACAATATTTTGGTGGAAGAGTAGTCTTAACTCATTAAGGACACGTCATAGATTCGCTGTTTATTTTTCGTTCATTAAGAAATTTTTATAATTTTTTTTTTCTTCGAGCTCTCTCTATTTTAAATATTAGCAAAGTTAAAACTTTGACAGAATATAATTCCTAGACGATTGAAGATATTTTAAAAATTATTGATTTTGTATATTTTTTGGGAACAAATAGCGATTCACGAAATGATATATTTTTTTTAAAGTTAAATTTTTTTTACAATTATCGTAGTTTTCAGCTTTTTTTTTAATTGCCATATGGCAACCCTGACATTATTGATTTTTCTAAGTGTAGTAAAGGGTCCGCCATGTAACGTTTTTTTTCCGATGCCGATTTTACCAAAAAAAAACATCTTTTCAGATGAAGCTCATACTGCATGGCCAGCCGAGGCAGCCATTTAAATGAAATTATTTTCCATTATTAACCGGAAGGATTGTACTTTCAAATAAAAATGAAATTTGAGAAAGTATTCAGTAGTTTTTTTTATACCATTTTTCAAAAAAAAAGTTTTTTGGCAGACCCTATTATACAGGGTGGGCCAACTTCGACTGACTGATTTGAAATGCTTTTAACGTTTTCTTTTTATAGTTTTTCATTTTTTTTTTGATGAGTATAACTTATAATTTTTTTTTTAGCAAAGTATTAAAAATTACATCCAATAAATGGCGTCCATTTTCCTGTTGGCATTTAATGGCTCTTTTCAAGACGTGTTGCATTATGTTGAGCGCTACTAAAAAATGTTTCAACATGTTACGATATACCGCCCCGGAAGCAGTTTCTGGTTCTCCAGCTTCATTTCCAAGAAAATATTCTTTTTAATCCGTGTGGACGCTTTCTCGTACAGCATCTACAGTTTCTTCAGTGCGAAAAGATCGAGCAACAGTTTATCATGGTTCATTACCTACTGAACCCAGTTTCTCAAAACGGTTAATTAAGCTTCATATCATGTTTACACTGGGAGCTGTTGCATTCTTTGTGTTGTATTTAACAATTGATCGTCCGGAAACATAAAAAAATTGAAGAATTTTTCCACGTTCTTGCATTAAGTAAATAGAGTTATAAATTTTTTAAAATTTTTTTTATTACTTCGGGGTTTTTGAAATTTTTTAAAACATTAAAATCAAAAAACTTCATATACTAAAGAATCCGCCAAATAACTTCTTTTTTTTTTTAAATGCTATAAAAAAAACTACTGAATATTTTCTCAAATTTCTTTTTTTATTTGAAAGTACAATCCTTCCGGTTAATAATGGAAAATAATTTCATTCAAATGGCTGCCTCGGCTGGGCATGCAGTAGCCTATACGATCGGTCAAATTTTTAAGCACATTATCGAATTATCGATGGTGTGCAGCTGTATTTCACCAATGGCTTCACGAATATTGTCCTTTAAAGCGTCAATTGTCTCTGGCTTGTTGGCGTAGCACTTATCTTTGACGGCACCCCCATAAATAATAGTCCAACGGTGTCAAATCGCAGCTCCGAGGTGGCCAAACGACATCAGCTCTGCGGCTGATTTGAATTTTCGTGATGATGATTTTCAAAGTAATGTCGCAGGCGCTACGAAATAACCCCCAACGGCCAAAAATGAAATAACCCCCAAAAAATTGTGTAATATTGTTTGGGGGTTTTTTCATTTTTTTTTGGGATTATTTCATCTTACGGTTTGGAGATTATTTCATTATGATGCAACCCCCAATGAAATAAAGCCCAAAATTTAAATTATTTGGAGATTATTTCATATGCAATTATTTTGGGGGTTATTTCATATTGTTTGGGGAATATTTCATTTTGCTAAAAGTGAATGTTTTTTAATATTTGTTAGTTTTTCTGCGTGGCGGCCTGCGGCCGCTCTTAGGGGTTTTCTCCTCCATGGGACGCGGCAGGTGGCTTCGCTGAATAAAGTTTCCCTGCGCGCATCACACTAGGGAAGATAATGAGACGCGCGCAGGAAAACTGTATTCAGCGAAGCCACCTGCCGCGTCCTATGGAGGAGAAAACCCCTAAGATCGGCCGCAGGCCGCCACGCAGAAAAACTGAACAGTGTAACAAAAGAATCAAAAATATGAAAACAAAAAATAAAAAAAATTTGGGACATATTTCATTTCTTTGGAGCTTATTTCATTGGGGGTTATTTCATTTCTTCCTTTGGGAGTTATTTCATTACGAAACAACCCCCAAATTTTGGGTGTTATTTCATTTTCACCTTTGGGGAATATTTCATTTCTTTTGGGTATTATTTCATTTTTTTTTTTTGTTGGGACTTATTTAATTTTTTTTGGGATTTATTTCATTGGGGGTTATTTCATTTTGTCGTTTGGGTGTTATTTCATTGGGGGTTATTTCGTAGCGCCAATGTCGCAATATTTCCCAGCGTTGTTCAAGCGTATACACAACCATATTCGTTGAGCGGAAGGATAAAACTAATTATCTGTCAAATCAGACATGAACTAAGTGTTACCATTCACGAAATAAGCACTAGTTGAAAAAAAAAACGTTAGATGGCGGACCCTTTATAATGCAGAATGCTAGAAAATTATTTTATTTAAATGTACGCTAGCGTATGAGTAATATTAATTACGTACTAAATTAACATTTCCCTTAATAACTTCTGTATTTAATAAACTATTATTTACCAAAACCCAAAAAATAAAATAAATAAATTAAACGGAAACCCCTTTACTTTTTCTGATAAGAGTAGATATGCTTAAAAATATATTAAAGAATTTACACTAAAAACATCACATGTTTAATTATTTTTTTTTTTTGTTATCTTACTTTTATTACAGAATTTCTTTTTAAAGAAAAATTTTGTAAATTTTACATTAAAACTGCATTAAGTAATAAATTATTTTTTACCATATTTGTAAAATTTTATTTAAAAACAAATAATGTGGGTGTAGTTGGTTATTTTTGTTTGTAGCATCTACAAAATAAATTGCTTTTTAAATTGTAAAACATATTGAGGCCATTAAATTACAAACTTTTTACACACAATTAATTCCGTAAATTTTTTATACAATAAAAACATATTATATAAAATATTACCAAGATATTGTACAGGCTTTATATAGAAAGCGTTTAAAATGATTTACAGTTTATAGCCAAAATAGGAAAAACCAAAATCAAACAAAAGATACCACAATAGCAAAAGCAATTAATAATGAATAAACATAAAATAGTTTACAAAAAAAAAAAAAAAAGTAAAAAATAAAAAATAAACACAATAAGGAACTTAATTATTAAACAATAAATTTTAAAAACTAATTGATGGTTAATAAATTATAAATAGAAATAAATAAAATAAATTAAAGAAAAGAAAATATATAGCCAAAAAGTATTTAAAACTAAAAAAAAAATTTAAACATTTTACAGATGATAGAACAAATGTCGGAAATTAAAGATTGGTAGAATAAATCCTATTTAGCTAAAAAATTTAAGTTATCCCAGGTGAAAATGTTCATATATTGTCATATATGGCCACATATATGAGTTCATATATGATTCCATATATGTTAGGATTCGAAATTAGGGGGTATATGGATATATGGTCATATATAATGCCATATATGAATGTTCATATATGGTCATATATTACACAGGCCTACAAAAAAAAAATTTTTGTTTGGTGCCGCTAATTCTATGTTATAATTTGGTTAATTAGTCCGCAAGACGTCATGGTTAGCTGTCAAAATCGCGAAGCTACGTTCAGGTTTGTATCGATCGGTCATAACCTAAAAAATGTATTTATTATACTTAATGTCATTATAGTCAATTAATTTCTTTGATTAAATGATAATATCGATATGCCGTCGTCGAGAAGGTGTTGTGTAAATAATCCAAATACATTTTGTTATATTTGTGATGAATATGTAGTAAAAAAGTTTAGAAAACCTATAACAGATGCAGTGAAGAAGACATACGTTGATTACTTTAATATCCTTGCGAAATCTCGAAAACTACACGTAGCATTAAAAAAGTAAGTATCAATTTTTTATCAGGGTACCGAACGTACTTGAAATCTGTTTTATTTTTAGCGGCACCAAAATCATTGTAGGCCTGTGTTATTACTTTACTACATGCTCGTATAAAAAATGCAATTTTTAAACTTTTATCAAAAATATTGTCTTTTTATTAAAAGCAAAGGTTTCTATAATACTTCTAAGAACATGCACACAGAGAAAAATTTAGCTATTTGCCAACAGAAATTCGGTTTCTACGACTCAATTTCAGATATTACGAATTTTGGACGGTTGGCACAACTTCGCATTAGTTTTCACAACAAATTTCGGTTAATTCAACTTAGTTTTAGTTGCATTACCCAAAATATTTAGAAATGTAATCTTATTATCGCTGTACTAACTGAATTTATAAGTTGTAATCATTAATATACACTTTTAAAGTCGGTTGGCACTTTATTTCTCTGTGTGTGGTACTGATAAATTTATACATTTCATATTCAAAATGCATTAATAAATATAAATGGTTTAAAGTGAAATTTTTTAAGAAAATACTATTTGGGAAAGTTTTTAATGAACATTAATAAGAGTATGGATAATGGATAACCAACTTGTTCCAATAAAAAATAAACAATAGTAATCAAGCCAACCGACAAAAGAAGTCCTTTGGTACGAATACTTATGAGTTTTATAAAATAAACTTTAACTGAAATGATTGTGTTTGATACACACAAAATATCGTTACTAATTACTAAATTGTGCGCCCCGGTAGGCTAGTTGGTAGCGTGCTGGCTTATCTTGCGGGGGTCGTGGGTTCGATTCCCACCAGAGCCACTGGTCTGTTTTTGCTACAACGCGCCGAAGGCCATAGTAGCTAGTGCTCGGTTAGGGTAATAGTATATAATTTGATTATTAATTAATAAAATAAAAAAATAAAATTACTAAATTACTAATTAGGAGCATTTCAACTAATAAAGTTTGTTCACAAAAGGGAATTTGGTGCAAAAAACGGGATTAATGGACTTGAAATACAAATTCTAAAAAAATCGTAATTTCTTCGTTTTGAATCGCTTCAAAAATTAGTTTCTTTGAATTATTAAAAAAAATTAGTTTTGGCACAACAAATTAATACGTTTTAGACTTCGATTCTAATTTTGAAATCCTATCACTGGCGCTGCAACTTTGTTGCTATCAAAAAGCTTCAAAATTTATAATATATTAAACGATTTTAAATCATTTTATTTTTTATAAAAATTAAAAAAAAATATATTGAAAAGCTGGTCAGGTTAGGTACTACCGATTTAGAATTAAGCACATAGAATGCGGCTGATATTCTTCAGATTAAGGTCAGATATCTCATAACTCATTCCCTTTTATCGTCTTTATAAATTATACAAACTTTAAAATCTATTGTCTATTATATATTTTTGTTAGGAATTCATACAGCAGAGAAAAGGGGTTAAAAATAAAAACAATTTCGTCCTCATATATGGTCATATCTGATTAAAATTTAAACATATTTCCCATATATGGAATAATATATAGAAATATATGGCATATATGAAACAATATATGCAATATATTATCATATATGGTGTCATACATATCCATTTATGAACTTTTTCCCTTGAATGTATTTACCAATATATGCTTCCATACATTACATATATGTTCATATATGCGCATACATGGAACCATATATCCTCATACATGAAACCATATATGACAATATATGATCATATATGAACTTTTTCACCTGGGATGGCTTTAAATTTTTATAAATTTTAGTTTTTTAAGAGTATTTTAATAAAATTACAAATTTTTCAACGGTGCGTATGTTTAATATTAATTATGTGGTAATTATACAAAAACATCTAAAATTTGTTTAACAATCCACTTTTTAAAAAACTTATTTTTGTTAATTATATATTTCTTACATTGTAATTTTAAAATATTTCAAGTATTTAAAGGTTTTATGCCCAACATTTAAAATATTTTTTCTCTTATACCCTAAATTATATTTAATGTCTTGTAAACCACACACGCTATTTCTTAATTACATCATTAATTTTAAATTAATTTATATCGTTTTTTTTTTCCTTGTCCTTATTTTCAGGTAATTGCAAAATTTGTTAAAAATATAATGTCTGTCAACACTTTGTTACAAAAACAAAATAAAACAAAAATAAGTAAGTGAAATTTTTAAATTTTATATCTAAATAATATATATTTTATTACGATATTTTACACTACCGCTTAACCAAGAGACAAGCAGTCTAATTTGCAAAACCAAACAAAAATCAACATTGACATTTCAATGTAGAATATAAAACCCACGCCATCAAGTGGGTACGGAAAATTTAATAGCATTATATGTAGAAGCAATTGTTTGAGAGAAACTAATTTAATTGTTTATAGTGGATTGTAGGTAATTAATTATCTGACAATATAACAAAATACGCGACAAATGAGTTATATGACCTTTAAAACGTTACACTACAAATTGAAATACTCGTACAAAATGTAATTGACAGGCTAATAAAGAGATAAACAAAATAATTGAATAGTTTTTATATTAATTTTATAAACAAAATTTAAAAGAAATTTTTTTAAATCTAAATAAATATGAAATTTTGAATTTTTTTCTAAGCAGGCGTATGATTAATATTAAATAAAAAAAAATATCGAGGGCCTATATTCAAAACCCTCTATCTTTGATTTTCACGAAAATTACTTGTTGATGTTAAAATGTTCAGTAAAACAGTCCTCATGTATGGTGCGAATTTCATAAAATATTTTTTTTTTTGCTGTTTTATTTGCATTTTTGTTATTTCTCTATCTTACGCAATTAATTTTTCTGAATGCAAAACCCTCTATATTTTCAAATAATAAATTTTCCAATATTTTTTTTGGAATAATTTCTTCTTGCAATACATGTTTTCTTACTAATTTTTTTGCATGCTGAACATGAATTTTACATTTTTTAATCGTTTATTAAAATAGCGAAAGCCGATTCTGAATTGAATTAAAATGAAAATATGTTACCCTTTTGCTTTTTGGAACATATGTATAATGTCCATGGCATAAAATAAATGGTTAAACTTGCAACTTGCTTAGAAAAAGTGTCTACTTTTAGAGTGTCATCTACGATATTATTGTCAAAAAAAAATAATTTATATGATATTAAAAATCATAATTTAAATATTATTGTCGCGTGATAAACTTACATAATGGTAAGTTTAAAATTTAGTTTAATAATTAGATTTTAATAATAAACTTTTGATATTTTGTGTGAACAGAAAAATAAAGTGGCTTTTAATTCCTTGCAAGGTATAGCAGTCCATTAGACCAGGACGAGTAAAGAACGATCCTACTGTGTCTAATTTAAGATCTCTTCTATATCTTCCAGATGTTAGTATAACATATAAATTAGATTTTGATACAGATTACATGGTTCTACCTGTTCGTATTCAACCTTACACAGGACATATTGAACCAAAACCTCTATATTCTGGTCCACTATCAATTCAGCCAAATAAGTGGAAGAATTTGCAAGATTTGAAGAGCGTAATACCACCGGAATACCATTATTTTTACGATAAACTCCAAAAAAAACTTAAAAAAGCAAAAAAAAAAAAAAAAAAACACAACAATTTGTTTCATATTGTTTATTTTTAATTTTTTTATCTTATGTTGTATTACTAGCCATTATCTTTAATAAATCACTTTAAAAACTGACAAATTGCATAAATGAAATCAAAATAATTTATTTTTACTAAAATGCAAAACCCTTTATCTGATCATTTTCATGCATAAACATTGAATATTTTTGAGAAGCAAACCCCCCTCTATCTATCATAAAGTCCCCAATAATGCAACATTTTAAAAACCAATTATATGTGAGATTCAGTAGTTGCTTTAAAAAATATTGTAGAATACCGAATTTTAATAACTCAAGTGATACGCGAAAAACAGTTTTTTGGCTCTCCTGAAAAGTTGTGTTTTTTAAGATAGAGGGTTTTGAATATAGGCCCTCGATATTAAAATAAGGATTAATAACTTTGTTAAGCAAAATTTATGAAATATAAATAAAAACGTGAATTTTTTTTTAATTGAAAGTGAGTTTGAAATCAAACAAAAGTATAATTGAAATATTAATGAGAAAAAATTTGTCTGTGTATTTGACGTAAAATTAAATTTGATATTTCAAAAAGTTTTATTTTTTTATATTTGCAGTAAATTTTTAATAAAATAATTGCAAATTTTATGAAATTTTAATAATAATTATTATTTATTTTTTACACTGAGGAGCATAAGTGTATTACAAACCAATGACTATCACTTTAATAACCTATAATTTCTATAAATTTTACTCAAATGCAATCATATTATGTTTGTACAAGTGTCTTCTCTCTTTCAAAAAGGTTTTATTAAGATCTGATCACAACAACAAATACACGAAGGCATACGCATGAGTTCTACATTCCGAAAATGAAGTGAAAGTGAAACTTACGCTCAATTTGTGTTCTTAATTCCACATAAGTGATTGAAAAGAAAAATTTCATTTTCATTTTGTTTCTGGTGGAATTGAAGTGATTTAATGTGTTTCTAGAAAACAATTTCACTACAAAAAAAGTAATTGGAAAACGGTATCAGTGAACTGCGTAAAAACCCAAACTTTTTAGAAAGTAAAATTATTTTGGATCTTAAAAGTAAAAAAAAAAAACAAGCAATGTAAGTAAAAAGTGTTGTTAGGGGAAAACACATGAATCCGGAACAAGAGGCCGCATTTTTAACATTCATTGAAACAAATTCTGGTTTGGCCAAAGGTTTTTAGAAGGGCGACAAAACAGTTGCCGACCAGTTGTGGAAGGACTTTGCAAGTACATTTAACAGCTTAGGACCTCCAGAAAAGGATGCAACTGGCTTTTTCTATTTAGATTTTCTGTTCTTTGCTTTTCTTTTTCAATTAAATACCAGGAAATCACTATTGCGTCACTCATTGTATATTATTTTAAAATTAAGTATTTTTTTGTTTAATTTTTATTTTTGTTAAAAAATGCGGTCTTCTTCACTGCAATTTCATTCACTTTAAAGTGATAATTTGGTTTTTTCCCGCATTTTTTTACGTTGTTGCTAAAAACAAAATCGTTTTTCAGAACACAGCGGAATTGAAAATGTGGAATTAAAAACGATTTCACTTTCACTTCGTAGTGAAATATAGAACCCAGGCCATAATATTTATTTTATATATTTAAAACAATAATATATATTTAATAACTGGTCCAGTAACCCTTTGCTTTCTTAAGCTCCTGGATGCGATTAGGTAGACTTTGTGTGTACCTCTACACAAATTCTGGAGGAATCGCCTCCCACACTTCCTTCGTCCGCTCCCACAACTTGTTCACGCCTTTTGGAGGACTGGCATATTTTGCAAGCTGCGATCTGACGTGACTCGACAAATTCTCGATCGGTTTCATATCCGGAGATTGTGGAGGCCACGTCATCACACCAGATTTTTTCTTTTTGAGCCAGTCTTACACTACATGTGCGGTATGTTTGGGGTCATTGTCTTGCTAAAAAATTACTGTTTCAGCAGCAAGACGCATTTTTTCCACTACATGAGGAAGATTTTGTTGCAGGATGGACAAATATTGTTCCTTGCGCATAATTCCATCGATGCGCACCAAGGGTCCCACTCCATCTTTGGATATACAACCTCAAACCATGATACAGCCACCACCGTGTTTAACGGTTTGGCGTACCTTATTAGGTTGGATTGTATCAGGGTCCTTAGTCCAGTACCATGCACTCCCATCGGATTGGAAACGATTAATTTTAGTCTCATCAGACCAAATAACCTTTAAATTATTTAATATTTCTTAGTATAAGCAGTAATACACACATATGTTTAAAAACATACCGTACCCCAATCAACGACAGTCCAGTGCTCGTGTGCTGCAACAAAAAGATGGAGTGGGACCCTTGGTGCGCATCGATGGAATTATGCTCAAGGAACAATATTTGGCCATCCTGCAACAAAATCTTCCTGATGTAGTGGAAAAAATGGTTCTTGCTGCTGAAAAAGTAATTTTTTAAATATCTGCAAACATCATACCAACATAACAAACAAATACAAAAATTTTCTTGTGTTTGTGTTATGTTTTGTAATCACAAAAAAAAAAACTTTTACATTTCAAAAACAATGAATAAAAAATCGTTTTTATTTTTACGTTTTGTCCGTTAAATAATAAAGGTTTATAAAATTTGACCTGTGGCGATGTCTTAACTCAAAACGCAAAAGTTGTCAACACTGAACGTAAAAACCAAGCGTCTATCTGGTAACGTTTTAAAATAGAGACTGAGGAGATTAGAAAAATAAACAAAAATCTAAAAATAGAATATTTGTGTTTGTTAGTGTTGTCACTTCTGAGTATAATATACATACAATAACAGAAAAGCTAATAAAGCAAAGAAAACAGCAATTTAGCTGTATTTTATTCGAGGCCATACTTGGGTGTGATCGCTTGGTATTGTTACGCTTGACTTGGTATTGTTACGTTTATAATATAAGAAGAGCGCAGGTTCGATTCTTAAAGCCGCCGGTTGTTGAAAAATTTATGATATAGAGACAATTTAACAATTAAAAGACACAAATAATAATACAATTTAAATGGAAAATCACTGATAAGCCTGTCCATAAAAAAGGCAGAAACTGATTTAAAAGTTAATAGTGTTTATAATTTTAAGAGAAAAACGTTTATTCTTCTTCTTAACCTCAACATTTCTATGTTTTAAAAGACTTTCTGTTGTTAGTATTAGTAATTGTATCGGTTATTTAAACAATGGTTAAAAATAAATATCAAAATGGGTTGAATGTACAGAAAAATCAGTAGTACTTTTTTTAATTGTGTTTTCAGTTAATTTAATTGGTATTTAAGGTAATTTTTAACGTAATAATATTGTGAGTGTTCTTACTGACTAGAAGTGAAAAATAATGAGTCCAAAAATAGATTTTCAAAAAAATTTTAAATCACTACTTTATATTTAAAATAATGATAAAAACAAGTACTTAAGTCTGACGTAGTATTTTTTGTATTAAAATAACTATTAGTAGGTCCTTATTATGTGTGTAAAAGTAATGCAGAAAGTAAGCTTATGTCATTACTGGTAGTGAGAAAAGTAATAACATGTCATTACCGTCTCTACACTGGGAATGGGCAATAAGTTATAAAAATTATAATATCTGGGTTGCCAATGATAATTTAAAAAATTTTATCAAAATCCGAGAATATTAAAAATCTCAAAAACTTAACCGAGTATACAAAATTTAGAAGGCGCTTGAAGGCATGAAAAATAATAAAAATTCTTTATGAAACATTTTTGTACATATCTAAAAGATTCGGTTGATTATGATTTCAGGTATAAATTGCCAACCGTACCAAAAAAAAAACAACTAATATTGTACTATCCGCAAAATCTATTTGCCAATATAGTTTTTACCAATATTATAATCAATTAAAAGCATTTTTTTATATTTTATTATATTTCAAACATTTAAATATGATGTATAAGACTAAGAATGAACTGTATACTGCTTTTTAAATGTGTTTTGTTATACACATTTCTCAACATTTATTTAATTTCATTTAAGCTATTTAAAAAGCACCGACATTTTTGAATTGCCAACTTTATGTCTACGGTGGCAAGTTTGCTCAAACCAAAGGTTGGCCTCTGTTATCAATCGGGTAATAGGACAATATCTGCCAACGCATAACCGACCGTAGCCGATGCTTTGCCAACACTGTGCCGATTGCATTTTTCTGCCTGGGTTTTTGTAAAAGGGCGTATGCTTAACATTTATTTACAAAAAACTTAAGAAGTTTTTTTTTATTACAATTTGATTTTAAATTTTAATTGTTTCTTATTTCTTTATAAAACATTAATTTTATTGAAATTGTACACCTCGGGCGTATGATTAATATTAATTATAAAGTGTTTGTATAAAACCCTTTATAACTTTGTTATTGACAGAAATTTTTCATAAATTTCTTTTGATTTGAAACAAGCAATATTTAAACAATTAAAAACTACTATTAAAATTTATCTTAAAGGCAGTTTTTAATAAAAAAAAAAAAAATTACTTCTTAATAAATTTCATTAAATTACTGTAAATAGTAAATTCTTAAGTTTGAATTTTAAATGGTATACATACCGAGGTCCTATATGCAATATCTCATATCTTAAATTTTTACGAAATGCGTTTTGATGGCAAAATATGCATTAAATTACGCCTTATGTAGTAAATTATGACAATTTCAAAGTAGACGAATATTTTTTTTTTTACAATGTTATTTCCATATTGTTATTTGTCTAACTTTCTTAAACAATTAATTTTTGTGAATAAAAATCCTCTATCTCTTCATATAATAATACAAAAATTATTTTTTTTCAAATAGTGCGCACCGGTAGGCTAGTTGGTAGCGTGCTGGCTTATCAGTGCGGGGGTCGTGGGTTCGATTCCCACCAGAGGCATTGGTCTGTTTTCCGCTACAACGCGCCGAA
The DNA here is from genome assembly GCA_021234595.1 of Delia radicum. NCBI lineage: Eukaryota > Metazoa > Arthropoda > Insecta > Diptera > Anthomyiidae > Delia > Delia radicum. The sequence continues at coordinate 227,251,398 of CM037853.1, read as the reverse complement.
GACCATAGTAGCTAGTGCTCGGTTAGGGTAATAGTATATAATTTGTAATTATATGATTATTAATTAATAAAAAAAAAAAAAAAAAAAATATGAAAGATTGGAAATTTTTATATTTTTAAATAATTTTTAAAAAAGTTCTATTAAAAAAGGTCTAAAATTGATTTTTTTAAATAATTATTTGGAAACTTTCTATACCATTTTTTAATTAATAAAAAAAAAAAAAAAATTCTCAAATAAACCTTTATTGCAATATATTTACGTTGTCTTACATGCAGATCATGAATCTTATGCATGCAGATCATGAATCTGGCAAAATTTCTTAAATCGTGTAGGTCGTTTTTAAAATATAGCGAATTGTAGTTTTTAACGAAATTTTTTTTTATTACTGACCTATAAATATACAAAGTACATAAGATTACCTTTGACTTGAATATTGTATTTTCATAGAAATCTGAAGGACATTCTTTGAAAATCGGAAATTCTCATATTTTAGTTTTGGTTTTAATACTTTAATATCTTCTTAAGTAAATATTTCTAACGGTTGTGTTTATCAAAATCGAAACCATTATTTATCTAATGCTATATCCAATTTTGCTGCAGAAAATAATAAAGTTATAAAACAGAAGTTTCGAAAAAGGACAAAGACTAATTAAGTGCGATAGTGCTCACAAAAATACAGATTAAATTGAAAAATCAATCAATATAATTACCAAACGATTATGTTACAGTTATTCAAGAAGCCAGTAAGTTCGTAAAAAAAAAACATTCGATGCTGTATATTAAAATTACGATTTTTTTCGTAATTACAATGACGACAAACTTATACAGTTTTCATCCATTAGAACAGACCGCGTAAAGAACGATCCTGCACTCATAATAATCCATGCTAAAAATACGAAAAAAATGTCAAAACAACAAAATCTTTTGTAAAATGAACAAATATTCGTATATTTTACAAAATTATTTGTTATTTTGACATTTATTTGTATTTTTACGCATGGATTATTATCAGTGTGTGGTATCTCATTTTAGATCACTTTTAAATTTTTCAGATGGCAGCGTCAAATATAAAGTCCATTTTGATATTGAACGCATTGATCTACCTCTTCGTTTTAAACCATATAAAGGTCACAATGAACCAAAACCTTTATGTTCTGGTCCACTTGCAATACAATTAAATAATTGGAAGACTTTACAGGATTTTAAGAGTGTAGTTCCGACTTAATACCATTTTTTTACGATAATCTATCAAGACAAACTCCAAAATAGCTAAAAAAAAACGTAAAGCATAATGTTATTTTTTTATAGTTTTCAAGATATTTCGTTTTTAGACACTATTTATTTTTATTTTTACACCTTATGTTGTATTATAGCTGTTAATTTCAATAAAAAATTAAAAAAAAAATTGACGGCAGTCATAAACAAAACCCTCTAACTAAATCTCCAATAATACAAATATTTAATAATAAATGTTACGTGAGATTCAGTAGTCGTTTTAAAAAATATTGTAGAACATAGAATTTTAAAAACACTTTTAACAAGCGAAATAAACGGCTTTTATGCTCGCCTGTAAAGTAATGTTTATTAAGATAGAGGATGTTGAATATACGACGGATAATTAATAAGTCCGTGACTTTTCGAACTTCCCTCGTAGTTATATGAAATGCAACACTGCTACCATAAAGTACCACCTGTTAATAGACTACTGTCAAATTTTGAGCAAGTTCCGTCATTTACTTTGCGTTTAACAGCTGTTCAAAACATACAACCTCGTGGATTTTTTAAAAATGGAAAAAAGTGAATTTCGAGTGCTCATTAAACACTATTTTTTGCGAAAAAACCCGTTAATCAAACCAAGGAAAAGTTTGATAGATACTATGGGGACTCTGCACCATCGATTTCAATAGTAAATAAAGTGCATTTATAGTAATTAAATGTGCTAAAGTCCCAAAACTTATTTAACAAATTGTGAAAAGCAATCTAATGTAGGCGTGTCCCTATCCGGATTTCATTCCTGCCTAAGGAAATCTTCAGGGGACTTTGTTATTAGAATTTCTAGAGATATTTGTTATGTTAAATCACAAACTCAATGAGAATTTCTTGTCCTCGTCTAGGAGCGAGATTCAAAATTTAAAATATCAAAGAAAAAACAAAAACAACAACAAAATATTGTCACAATTGGCTTTGTCATCTTCCAAATACTACTCTGTTTTTTGACAGACCTAGCAATGTAGTGACGTTTATTCAAGTAAATCAACAATAGAAAATCATATGTTTTCTATTAGTGTCAGTTACATTTAAATTTGCACAAGCACCTGCATATTTGTTATTTAAATTTATTTTCATCGGGATAAACATTAATTGCATTTATAGTAATTAAATGTGCTAAAGTCCCAAAACTTATTTAACAAATTGTGAAAAGCAATCTAAAGTGGTTTACTGACTTTCGTTGTGGTCGCACAAGTACAAATGACTCTGAAAGAGATTTAGCTCCAACGATGAAATTATTGATCAACCAAATGCCTATTTTATGGACCTCGAAAAATCCTACATTTTGGAAGGTATACAAAAATTGGAGAAACGTTGGACTAAGTGTATTGAGCTAAAAGGAGATTATGTTGAAAAATATTTTTTTTTTTTTTTTTTTTTAAAAGTCACGGACTTATTGATCCGCCCCCCGTAATGTTAATGTTTAGAAATACTGTATTAATAAATTGAATATTTCACTTCATTTTCTTTTTAGTATTTTTATAATCAAATTATATTAGTTTAACCCCCTTTTCTTAAATAAACCCTTCAAAGCAATATATTTAACTTATAAAAACATTTTTTATTTTAACATATTCTATAACAATCTTTTCTTAACCCTATTTCCTTATTTTCCGCTTAACAAAAACTATGCTAAACTGTATCTGCTAGTAAAATTGAATTGTTTTTATGCAATTTTTTCTATATTAATATTATTTTTTGCTAAAGAAAATTACAAAAATTTTCCGTTTCTTTATACATACATACACATATGCCAGAAATTCTTGCTACATATAAAAGTGTGTTTTTGTTACATTTAACTACGAGCAAAGAAAATACATGTAATAACTATTTTGCAGTTACCATCATTTATTTTTAATATACTTAACATGATCTTGTTATAACACATAAAAAAAAGATTTTTTTAATGTTATAAAAACTGTTAACATTCTCTTAAAAATTGTGCTTCAATTTTTATGTTGTTGCAAGCATTTGTTTACTGGGGAAAAACTAGTGCAAAAAAGTAGCAGTAAATGTATAACTTATGGTTTCCGGCACTTGGCTACAAATTGCATTTTAATATCAAAGGATGTTATAACACTTTTAATAAAAAAAAAACTGATTTTTCTATACAATGTTTTATGAGAGGAAAAAAAAACGAAAGTATAATCAAGTAATGAAGCATAAATTTTAAAGAGATGCATCAACACAAAACATATGATGAACAATATATTTTTAATATAAAAGAAAAAGGAAAAAGTTGTTAAACCATTAATGGTATAAATTAAAAGTTTTATAAAAAAATTATTTCTTTAAATATCGTTTTATCAAAACAACACGGATGGCTCGAAACAGTCGAAAATGGATACGGGCGGGTGTCGTCGGACCCGGATTTCAGCTTGCTCTGCCCTCCGTTTTTAAGGCTGAGGTCTTCGCTATCTGTATCTGTGTGGAAGAGTGTCTGCGGAGGAGGACACGTGGGGCTACGATCTACATTCTATCTGACAGCCAGGCGGCACTTGGTGCCTTGAGGGCTCAAGATGTGTCGTCTGGTCTGGTTAAGGAATGTATCGACTCTCTAAATCGTCTATGACTTAACAACTCCTTGACACTGGGCTGGGTTCCAGACCATGAGGGGCATGAGGGCAACGAACGGGCTGACTGTTTAGCCAACTGCGGAGCTCGTCGACAATTCATTGGTCCGGAACCCTTCTGTGGCGTACCCAATGGGTATGTCAGAGAGAGGCTCAGAAGATGGAGGGAGTCGGAGTTTGGGGCCTATTGGGCTAGATCGCCTCGGCAGCGACAGTTGAGGCTGTTTATATCTCCCTCTGGTGAGAGGTCGCGGAAACTCTTGTCTATGACGAGGGGCGAACTAAGGACCGTGACGGGTTACCTCACGGGACACTGTGGCCTTAGGTATCAATTGTACAAGATGGGACGATCCTCTACGGATACGTGCAGGTTTTGTGAATTGGAACCCGAGACCTCAGAGCATGTTCTCTGCAAATGTCCGAGGCTCTCCGACAGGAGGGTGCGTTATTTTGGTGGTCGAATAGTGACGCCATCGGACGTTTGGAATTGTTTACCTGGTAGGATAGTTGGCTTCGTAGGGAGCCTGAACCTATAGGGTGTATTCGTTGGCAGCACAAAATACCAACTTCTGGTCACGGTGCATAGTGCCACTCTTGTCTAATCTAATCTAGTTATCTTACTTTACCACAAAAACAAACAGTAAAAAAATAGAAAAAATTAGCTTAGAAAAGTAATGAGTCTAATAATAGATTGTCAAAAAATGTTTAGATAAAGATAAAAATAGTACTTATGGGTAACGCATTATTTTTTGTATTAATATAATTTGAAAATTAACTAGTTATTAGTAAGTCCTTATTATCTGTATTAGAGTATTGCAGAGAGAAGCTTATATCAATACTGGTTGTGAGAAAAATAATGGCATTTCATTACCTTTTCTACACTGGTATGTTATACTTGATAGATAAAATCATAAATGACTTGCTGCACAAAAAATTAAAAATATGCACTTAAAATTAATTATTTTAATGTTTTCAAGCAATTTTAATTAAACTTTAAATTTAATTTGCACTGACACATATTTTGTATTATTTTTATTAAAAAATATGCATTTAAAAAAAAACTAAAACCAGTATCCCAATTTTCATATAAAATTTAAGGGAACACTTAAAAGGGTTTGAGCGCTTGGATCCTCTTTGGACTATGAGCAGGTTGCTTAAACATAAAATAATAACTATTAAGAGTGATTTTTATAAACAACTAAGAAAATTTTAATAAAATATATGCAAAATAAGTAAAAATTTAAAGCAAAATAAATAAATAACAATATGTAATAAAAATATGCATTTTAAGCGAAATATGAAAAAATATGCATTTATAGCAAAAAACTCAAAAATATGCACTAACAAATCTATGCCACATTAACACAAACTAAACTCTTTGGTTCCCAAAGATTTATAGTTTACCCTGTTCTCAGACATAAGGAAAAACATGCATTTTCATGAACTTCCGGTCCCTGGTAATATGAGATGTTTTTTATATAAAATGGTTTCCATAACGTCTGCTCTTTAAAATTAGTTTGTATTGAACAGAAAAACTAAATCTAGTTTTAATTAAAATAGTTGATAAGTTAATTAAAAGTTTAATTGAATTTACTCATATTTATTAAAAATTTGATAGATTATTGTTTTCAATTTCGAACAATTTTTTAGTAATTACTAGAGTATTCAAATTACTCGGGTTTGGTTTTATTCGAGTATACGAGTAACTCGATTTTGAGGTTTTGAACTTACTCGAATAATTTCAATAATTTTATTTCATTTATTTTTCCTTAAAAACACAAAATTAGTCACGACTTCCGAAATGCATATTATCAAATTTTAAAGTATGCGTTATGTTATTAATTTAAAATTAAAAGATCTTCAAAAAAATATATAATTGAAATGTTCTACTTTATATTGTTCCGTTTTCATAAAGTTCGACTTCAAGAAAACATTAGGGATATAACTTTTAGTAGTTCTTTGCCAATACCAAATATAATCTTGCATAACAGTCTATGCCTTGGAAAAACATAAAGAAAAATTACATTACTTTTTCGCCGTCGTTAAAAAAGTTTGACGCACCAAATGCGTTGAAGTTTGGAAGGCAGATTTTTGTTCGATTTTATTTTTTTGCAAAATAAATAATTTTAAATTTATGTGATTAAGTTAAATATTGAACCGAATGAAACAAATGAGTGACGAGTTAGAAAAACTGCAAATTTTGTGTGCACCAAATTCATTTTCAATTAAACATTTAATAGATATTATTAAACTTTAAATTTAAAGTGAGTTTGAAATAAAAGAAAGGATTTATTGAAATTTTGTTTATAATATATTTTTTTGTGTAAGTCGTCGTATTAAAATAATTTTAAGGTATCTGCAAAGTTTGGTTTAAACATTTCTAGCGGATCTATAACGTGTCATAAAAGAGTTGAAATTAAGCAAATTGTATAAAAAAAAAGGCATTTCTTTTTTTAAATTATAACTTTACATCATTTTATGGAACATAACTCGCATCATTTTCATATGCTTTTTTTAAGAAATTTTTAATATAGTGGGAAAAAGTTGAAATTTCAATATAATTAATGGTACACACAGAGAAATAAAGTGCCAACCGAATTAAAAAATGTATATTAAAGGTAACAACTTATAAATTCAGTTAGTACAACGATATTTATATTAGATTTATAAATTTGTTTCGTGTTGCAACTAAAATTCAGTTGAATTAACCGAACTTTGTTGTGACAACTAATGTTAAGTTGTGCCAACCGTCTTAAATTCGTAATAACCTAATTTGAGTCTTAGTAACCAAATTTGAGTTGGCAAATAGCTAAAGTTTTCTCTGTGTGTATAAATAAAAAGTATTTAGAAATGAATTTAATGCTTCAAGATCTAAGTTTCAAAAACAACATACTTTCTAAACTAAAAAGGTTTACAACTTAATCACTTATATTTAATAATTAATATCAATCATACGCCTACGTATGAAATGGCATAAATTAACTGAGATTTTTAATAAAATTATAACTTTTTATCATTGAATAGAAAATTTATAACACCATTTGTATATAAATTTTATTAAATATTCTTTTATTTCTTTGCAATATTCAAATAAAAAGTTCGATTTTATTTAATCCCTAGTTTCAGACTTGGGCGACGTCAATTACATTTCAAAATCGTTCACTTATGAAATTTTTCTATATCATTAATAATATCAAACCTACACTCACACTTGTGAGCTTAATCGCTTCCTTGGAAAATTTGTAAAATCTTTAATACCAAACATGGAGATTAGTAACAACATCTGGGTATTTAATTACAGGGCAATTACTCAATTACACCCAATTACATGGAATTGAACATAAAAAAGTAATTGGCCTGTAATTAAATACACAGATATTGGAATTATGTCCCATGTCTGGTATTGACAAAATTAAAAATTTCCCAAGAAAGCGTTTAAGCCCACAAGTGTGAGCATAGGTCTGAAATTATTAATGATATAGAAAAATTTTACAAGAGAACGATTTTGAAATGTAATTGACGTCGCCCAAGTCTGCCTAGTTTAAGGTACTTAAATTTGTATTTCTATAACTTCACCTTTACAAAAATTGTTTTTTTTTTGCAACCATTTTTTTTTTGCAATTTTTTTCATATCCGTTTTTTTTTATTCTTAAAATAATAGAAAAAAGTTTAAATTTGAATATGATTACAAGTATTTGCATAAATTAATTATATAATTTAAACCATACTTTATAAAAACAAAAAGAAATTAACCCATTAATGCCTGACCCCCGATTCCATTGTCCAATATCGATGAAACTTCACACATTCCTTACTTATGGTTGTGGAAGTTATGTGATATAATTTTCTTTTCAATTTCTAATACTTGGGACTTATGAATTAACCACTGATATAAAATAATTCCTCTGTGGTGTTTTAATTAAATTATTTTGTTATGCTCTTTCATGTAAACTCTTCATTTTTACTTGAAAATAATCGATATTTCAAGCAAGGGTATTTCATAAAACGTATTTAAATGGTCATGTCATGAAATCATACCTGTAGCCCAAGTGAGTGGTCCTACCCAGCTACAAATTTTTGCACTTTAAAGAATACCTAACACTATTAGCCAACAATACAGTTTTCCGATGTGTCGCTTCTCCAATTTTTCAGAGGCAATTTCAATTCTTTCTTTAAATTTTTCAGAATATGTAAATTTGCAGACAATTGAACAGATAATTACCAACCCCCAATTTTACACCAACATTTTCCAAAAGTATTTTAATCCTTTCTCCACCTACCCTTAAAAATCAATTTGATGCAACTCGTACCTGGCTTTAGCTATAATTTTTTTAAGATGGCTCCTTTTTGGGTATTTTAATGCCCAATAGGCAGGAATGGGTTAAAAAAAAAAACTTACTAAACAAAAAAAGTTATACAACTTGATTTACCAATAGACAATAATTAATATCCATCATACGCCTACGTATACAAAATTTTTAAATTAACGAATTTGCATATTCGTTTTATGAACTTTTTAATGAAATTATGCATTTTTATCATTAAATGGCAAATTAATAACACAATTTGTATATACATTTTATTAAATATTCTTTTAAATAAAAAAGTTCGGTTTATTTAACCCCTAGTTTATAGGTACTTAAATTTCAATCACTTTACCTCAACTAAAATATTTTATTATTTTTTTTTTTTATTTCCAACCATAATTTATGATGAAAATTTAAGAAAGAAAAAATATTTCTTTTATGACAATTTAAATGTTCAAATTTATGTGCGTCCATTGGTTCTAAAATGTATAAATTTTGTGCCACATTTAAAATACATCATCATCAACACAATGCATCAATACCAAATCTCAAAAAAAAACTCACACATTCTTGTGTATACTTAAATTTTATAACAATAAATAAATGATAAATTTATTGTTGATGTTGACAGAACAAAGTCCAATATATTTATTTGTATTTAGATATTTTTCTATTTCTATTTCTTTTAATTTTTTTTTTTTTTTTTTGAGTTTTAATAGTTTAGTTTATTATACAAAAATGCCAACAAAAATATTTAGTACTAACATGAAATATGAATAAAATGATAAATAAACAAATTTCGAATGTTTAATATAAAAATTAAATAAATTAAATATTGGGTTAAGGTAAATAAAAAATAAGTAAATATTTTCAAACAGGATCTAAAAATGTTATTAAATAAATTTCATAAAAAAAATAATAAATAAATACAGTGAAATCTTGCAGCAACACTAGTTTATAAAAATTTGTTTGTCAGATTTATTTCTTTATCATTTAACCAAATTGCAAGAAAATCGGAAAGAACCCTATGGGGAATGGGACCGGTTCTGCGTGTGCCACAGGATCGGTCCCTTCGTGACAGAGACCAGTCCTTTGCTAAACCCTACCCTATGTAATCAACTGGCAACTTTAACATTGGCTTGTCATAGGAGGGGGTCATTTGTCCTGCTTTAAACCACATAGTGGCATACCACAGGACTAACTAAAGACTGTCGCAAAAGGGCCATGTCGCATAAAATAAACGAAAACTAAACAGCTTCCAATGGGTAAAATTCTGGCCAACTGGCTTTTTCTTGTTAATAAGCATTCTGGTTAAGTGGTATGTCCTCTCTTTACCAGTCACAGGATTGGTAAGTTTAGGACAATTGACACTGCTTAACCCACTTCAGTATTAAATTATACCAGTCCTGTGATAAGTTCTTCTTTAACCAGGACAATTGACTCCTCATTTCCCATAGGGTATAAACCATATTTAAGAACTTTGTTTTACATTGCGTATGAGCAATATTAATTATAAAGAAAACTTTAATAAATATTTTAATTAAAACTTTTCTTATAAAATTGGTTTATTTTTAAATTAAATATTGTATTTTTAATCTTGTACATTTATTAATTATATGAAACAAAAATTGGGTTTTAAATTAAATAAAAACTCTTACATTAACTAGTTTTCCAATAACAAAATTTCATATGTCCTTCGTTATAACACCAGCATGCTGTTATTTGGCTAGCTTAACGTTACTGCAATCACGCCACTTTTCAATTTCCCTTGTTTGTTGTTGTAACAGCTCTAGAGATATAAAACTATGGTAGTAAATGTACATGTGTCTTTTAAAATTAAAATGTTCTCAAAGAATTTTGTTAACAGTGCCAATAGACAAAAATTCAACGTTTTTAAAAGATTATGTATTGAAAAAGATTTTTTTTTTATAAAAACTATGCTAAAAGTAAAATTTATTTTATAAATAATTATTTAAAAATATTTATTTACAATTTAGGAAATATTCGCATGATTAATAATTTTAATTACTCAAACCTAAAAAAATTAATTCTAAAAACTCCTTGTATGATTAATATTACAAATTACATAATTCCTAATACGTTAAAAAAAATTAAAGTTAAAAATTTATTTTAAAGAATATTTTTTTTAATATTTTTGTTTAAAAGCCTTATAGTTTAAGACATATGTGTATTTTTATTATTACAAATTACATAATTTCTCATTACTAATACAGTGCAAGCTCGATTTTCGCGACTAATTAAAAACTAGACCTGTCGCGAAAACTGAATTTTCGCGATAACAGAACACAAATTTTTATTGAAAATTGTATGTAATTTTTAAAATTAGAATTGTTTTTATTGATATATTTACATTTTAAACATTTTTAAAGAAATTGGAGATTTTGAGTTGATTTTTTGGCAAATTATTTTTTAAAATAACTGCTGAATCACGTAGACCTTTTGAAGCCAAAAATTGTCGGACCTAAAAAATGTTTACTTATGAACAACTTACTTTACTAATTGCTGAAAATTAACTTTCGTGGGGAACAAATTCGTGATGGAACCAGTCATTGAATAGAAATGATGTCATCCAGGCATTATTACTGGACTTGTACATTACAGGATTATTGAAAAAGCAACAATTTCAGTTTGTCTATGCCATTCGCATTTGAACAGGGCAAACAAGTTATTCTCTCTTTACATATTTTTCTTCCGGGAGCCGTTTTCTCATTACATGTGACATGAATGTGATTTGGAAGCATCCTATAATATAAACCGGATTCGTCGGCATTGTAGATTTGGTGAAGAGTCAACCCGTGCTCATCAACGTAATCCTTAAAATCTTTCACAAATGGATCAATAAGATGAGATTTCGAAGACAATTTCTCTCCCGTAATTTTTAAAAATCTTATTCCATGTCGACGCTTAAATTTACGATCAATGACTGGCTTTTGATCGTAAAATCTCTGCTGATATTGGAATATTTTTCCCCTTTTTTTTACAAACCACTTATGAAGCATTTTTTCCATTCTTGGGTACTCAGCTTTCTTTAAGGTGCAACGTTGCCAGGACCACTTTCTGTTGTACGTACGAACTTTTTTAATGAATTTTCTTGCTTTATAATGAGGTAAACCGAAGACTTATGCAACTTGTAATTCACGCAAATTGAATTTATGGAATATTCACTTTTAAATTTTTTTAAAATCTCTAATTTTTGAGAAATCGTTGGCTTTAAAATATTTTGAATTTTTCCCATATTAAGAGATGTATTTACACAACAAATGACACGAATAAACTGACAAAATTGAAGGTCAAAATCATCCAAAAAGGTAAATAAACCAAAAGACGGGGATTTCCCTTTTTTGGTTATAGAGATTGTAATCAAATTTAAAAAAACAGATAAAAGTCGCGAAAATGGAACCCGTTTTTCGTTAAACTGTCGCGAATATAGAACCTGCAATGTTAAAAATTAAGCCGTCGCGATAACCGGGCCGTCGCGATAATGGGTAGTCGCGAATACCGAGCTTGCACTGTACGCACAAAATTTTAAAGTTATAAATCGGTTTTATGAGGCTCTAAAAACATTTCTTTAAAATAACTAACAATGGAACTCGCAGATTTTAATGATCTTTTGAATATGTTGTAAAAGTGAAAAAAGGTTAAAAATTAATTTGTTTTTGTATGAAAACTTGTCTTTATTTGTCTAGATTTATTTTTGCACGCAGGGTTAAAGTACTCAAGAAAACAAAAAATTGTATACCCCATATTGCATATATACTGAACACAGAGTTGACACATTTTTGAATTTTTTGGGAATAGTCGCATAAAGCCCGAAGGATTTCTAATATCGGAAAATGCTCACACACCCCTCAATTCCTTAATAAAATGACAGATGTAATATTACTCAAAACATTTCTTTTTAATAACAATAATAATTGAAAGTCTTAGGACATAATTTGTACACCAGTAAATGTGTCTTAAAAAAAACAATTCATTTGATACTAAATTTGTCTATAATTACTTCAATGGAACGGAATAAACCGAAAAAAACGTAAAATGGGGTAATATTTGACCCTACTTAGTGACGTCTACACATGAGATTGAGCAGCTGAAAAAACAAGGATCCCTTAAATTTGTATTCTCTACAACATATCCGAAGTTCATTAAAATCTCCCTTGTTAGTTGATTTTTTAAGAAAACGAATGATTTTAACTTTTTTAAATATTTTTATTTCGAACCTTTAATTTTTTGTACACTCAACCAAATAAGTTTGTAGAAAAGTTAGTAAAACGTCTTGTAAATCATGTATACTATTTTTCATCCATATTTTACTAATGTTTGGCTAATTTATGTTAATAAAAAATTGTGCTGAGAAACAAATTAATAGTGTGGACGACAAGCAGATTGAAAGATATACGCAGAGACGAGGAAAAGTATACTAAAACGTACAACTCTTGTAAGACATATAAAAAAAAATCAATCATGGTAGATTTTTTTATGTTATTCATACAAAAGGACGTTAACAATGATAATACATATGTTATTTAAAAAACTTTAATTTTGTGTTGTCACCGGCTAGTCAAAGTAATTGTCTATTAATAAAATAAAAGATAAATAAAATAAAATATTTAAATTTAATAAACATTAAATGTGTATTTAGAAACTAAATCTTTAAAATGATTATTAATGCAGTGTGGTCAAATTGCAAACAAATATACGTTCAGGTAGACAGACTAAAGCGAAAGACAAGCCCGCACATCTTAGGTAATTTTTATGTTTCCTTTTTCTTATTGCACAGAGAAGGGTAATATTTTGTTATTTTTTCGTTTCGTTATTAAAATAATCTGCGGCATTTGTCTTGTTTTAAAAGATGCCATCATTTAGACAACCATTGAACGATAATTTTATTTATGTTATATATAACTATTTATATATATTTTCAGATATTACATTAATTGATGTCGTCAATGTTGGAATATGAACATTTTTTTATTTTGTAACGTATTCTAAATTATTTTTAAAAGAATCACAGTAAAAATTTTAGGATTTTCATCCCTTCATCTTTCACCACCTTTCATCTCTCCACTATCCCCTTTCCAAAGAAAGCAACACATTAATTAATAGAAAGAATTTCCTGAGTGTGGCTTCTCTTTAAAAAAAAAAAAAAAAAAAAAAATAACCAAGTATAATTTTTCTAGTTTTTTTCAGAGTACAAACTTTGTTAACTTTAGCAATGATTTTTTAATTTTTAATCAACTAAGTGTTAGCAAAACTTTTGCTGAATTTAATAATTTTGTGATTGTGCTGATATTAGCATTTTTTTTGCAAGCACCCTCCTGACTAAAATGTTGTTGACTCAGCAAAAATTTTTTGCTGACTTTACTAATTTTTTTTTGAGTGTATTAAAACTTCCAAAGGATAATACATATTGGTTACTGGTTATAATTTCCATTTACTTCCCTTAGTCATATCACTATCATATTTCAGTATATAATACTAACGACACCCAGAGAAAAGCAGGAGTAAGTTTCATCAAGCTTCGTTCAATATAAGAATTTCTTCAATGTTTATGAAACATTTCATAAACAACAAGAATTATAATGACCATATCATGGCATCTTCACAAAAATACTAATACAGAATATCCTTCATATATATAGTGAAACATTCAATAAATATGATGAAATTGGTATTTTTATGAAATGTTTCATATATACACATTGGACGAAAATCTACGAAACATTTCATAAATATGATGAAGCTTTTCCTTTGAGTGTACTCAATACAAGTTTAGCACACTTTTTTTTTTTTTTGTTTAGTATTTATAGTATTACAGCTACTTTTATGATTTTCTAGTTAAAACTCTTTTCTATACTACATGCTGAGCTTTTCTCGTATTTATTTTTAAGTATATGCTCTTTTTCACAATCTCTGCACTTGGTATGATATGTTATAAAAAAAAGTGCAATTTATTAAACGTTTAAAGCATTATACCATTAAAGTGTCATCATAATAAGTAAATATACGCATCATCATCGTCATCCTCATATACTTGTATATAATAGAGTTTCGCATACACAGCCATGGACAGGACACACATGGTCGGAAATCAAGAATTGCAAAAAAAAAATGATATTCCTCCAAAAAGTAAGAATAGACTTATAAATCACTCTAATTCAAATTTTAAATAAAACTAAACCAATTTAAAAAAAATATGACGTGTTTAGTCAAAATTAAGTAAATGACGCTTCAAATTCATTTAGTCCAACCTTAAAACATCATATCTTGCAAATTGTTCTAACGATTTTTTTTAACAGTTTATTTTAAAGTGGCAATAAGATGCTTTACCTACTTACTATTGGCGGAGTTTTACTTTTGAAAATGCATGATTTCAGACCATGTGTGAGTAACGATATAAGAATAAAATGTTCCAAACATGCATACACTATTGTGTATTTAGCAAGTAAAAGGTATTATAACGGAAAAGAGCAAGTATTTGTAACTGTGTGTGTGGTTTAATTGAGTATGTGTTTGTATAAAATTTTTATAAAGTGTATTTGTGATGTAAAGAATTTTTAAATAAAATTATTAAAGAAAAAATTTGATTAATATTAAAAATTTAATTAAAACATTAAAAAATAAATTGTTTTCTTTTTTTAATTTTAAGACTCTTAAATAAAAATATTAAATAAATTTAAAAAAAAATTATTTTCTTTTAGTAATAACTTGCTTCTGTTAAAGATTGCAAACTTTAAATTTTTTTACGTATGAGTAATGATGCATTATGTAATTCGTATATTAATCATACGCATATTTCTTAAATTATAAATAAATATAATACAAAATGTTTATAATCAAAACAGAAGTAGAAGTACTTATACTAACACTTTTTTAATGTATTTTGGTATTTCAAGCGTTGAAAAAAATATATAAAAATTGTTTTCCAAGATAAAGAGTCTTCTTTTCGAATTCTCTTGGCCAAAAGTTGCTATTTTGTTTAACAAATTGTAGTTAGTTCAATTGAGTACACAGAAAAAACTAAAAACGGGTTTCAATTAAAAAATTTATTGAATCAGTTAACATTTTAATTGATTTTGCACCTATCACGGAAATGATACTATTCATTAAAATTTTTATTGAAAATTAAAGAGAAAAAAAGCTATAAATAACTACATATCACCAAAAAAATTATAAAACTTATAAAAAAAAAAAAAAATGTGTGAGCGATACGTTGGTATGTGTGTTTTTGTTAATGTTGAGTCTGTTTGGTTGTTCGTGTGAGTGCTTGTTTTGTTTGTAAACTTCAAATGCATTTGGTATTTTATACTAAAAATTTTCTATTTAAGCTACAGTGTATGAAAAAAAAATTTGAAAGCTATGTTTAAAATAAAATATGTATTTATAGATTTACAAGTCAATTAAAATATTAATTGATTCAATTAAATATTTGTTTATAAACAAATTGAATTCAAATCAAATCTTTTATTAGATATTTCAAGTTGATAATTTTTTTTGTGTAATTTAATGATATTATACATTGAAAAGTATCAAAAAAGTTCAAACTTTGGCCCTCGTTTATTTATATTGGGGGGTTAATGATTCAATTTAAAAAAAAACCACTAGCATTAGACTAATACGGTTGAATTTCTCTTGTAAACAATTTACATTTAGTTCAATAGTTTAATTAATATGGATCGAAAAATATCAGATAAGGTTACCGCAAACAAAAAAAAAGTTTATATGTCGAATATAAAATCAATTTCGATTTGATATAGATCGATATTTTATGTTATTTAAGTTTATCCTAAAATTGGGGTATCCAGTAATATCCGATTAGACCCCTCAAATATATTACTGGATTAAAGTAGAACAAAATTGGGACATCCAATAAAATCTAGTTATGATCCTGATAGATCCAAAAATATTACATGAGATAAATTAATCTCATGTCATATTTTTTCATTTTGTTTAATTAGATCCAAAAAGATAAGTATTTGTTTTGGATTGAATTCGATTGGATATACTTAAATCCCATAAAATATTCCATTTATAATAAAATTAAAAACAAACAGAAATGTTGTACAACAAAATGTAAAAAAAAGCATTTAGTCATCAGGCGCTTATGTAATTATGTATGGGCCGTAATTTGGCAAAACTTTGCCTAACTCTAAAGCCGAATACTCGGCTGGACACTACTTATCAATAAAAATTTTGTAAATTATTTTATTTTTTCTTTAATTAAAAATATATTATATCTATATTAAATATCAAAGTTTTTTTTTACTACTTATTGCAATAAGATCCCACATATCGCATTACCACAAACTCCAGGGAAAACCTTTATTATTGACGTTTCAATTTTTTTTACACATACATAAATTAATAGATTTAAATGAAAACAATCCAATTAGTGTTAAAAAGTTGTTGTTAAAATTTTATTTTTAATATGACAGTAATTAATCCTTTAAAAGTGTGATAATAAGTAACAATATATTATATCGTTATAAGCGGAGATTATAATGTTTTTAAGTTGCCATAAGGGGGTCACTGAAATGATTCGACTTTAACATTTAACGAGATGTGAACATCTATTAAGTAATCCATAGATATTTTTCCATTAATAATTTTAATGCGAAATATTTGTTAAAAATATTTATCTTATCAGTAGAAAGAATTTTTAACAAAAAAAACTGATATCTCTAAAATTTGTATTTACGATATAAGCTATTTTTACTTGTGGGCATTTATGTAATTTCAGGATATTTTAACTTTTAATACAAACCAGTTAATGCAACAATTATTTGATTTTAATACCAAACAATACTGACAAATGGTTTTGCTCTTATTAAGCTCATTAAAACTACACACGTGTAGTATTAAAATAACGTAGACTGAAATGTAAAAAGTTAGTTTTTATATCGAGAAGAAAACATATTTATACCCAGCAAAAATAGTGAGGAAAAAAGAGTAATTAAAAACTACTACTGTTGAATCGCATTTTGTTCAAATATGGGGGTTTCATCGGTGAAGTTAGTTGTTCATTTTAATAACAATCAATGTAAGGATGAATGAAATCAATGTAAGGATCCAATGAAAAGGATGTTCTTTTTCACTTGTTTTTATTTATTTTTTTAGTTAAACAAACATTTTTTGGCTGGCGAGGTGTTTGAACACACGAACTTGGTCATGCCAAGCTGACGCTATACCAATGAGCTATCGCTTGATATACATAACTCTTAGCATAGTATATACATATATCTTTGATGATATATGTATGTACCATAAACAAAAAATGCATGCATGTATAAATTTGTTTTTAAATAAAGCTATTTATTATATTTATTACACTCAAAAAAAAAAGTTTGTAAAGTCAGCAAAAAATTTAGCTGAGTCCGCAAAATTTTAGCCAGGAGGGTGCTAGCAAAAAAATTGCTAATGTCAGCAAAATCTTTTGCTGAAAATCAGCGACCTGATTTTTAGCAACAAAGTTAGTAGATTCAGCAAAAGTTTTGCTAACACTTAGTAGATTAGAAATAAAAAAGCGTTGGTAAAAATTAATAAATTTTTTGCTGAATTTTAGTAGACTAAAAAAAACGCAAAAAAAATTGTAAAAAAATTGTAATTTAGTTAATATATTTGCTGAAAATCATAAAACATATTTTTGTGATTCTTTTAAAAATAATTTAGAATATTTACGAAATATAAAAATTTTTATTTTCCCACATTGATGTCATGAAATAAATATATATAACATAACAAAAATTTTCTTTCAACTATCAATGGTATCCTAAATGATGCTTTCTTTTAAAGGACGCAACTGCCGAAGATAATTATAGAAACGAAACGAAAAAATAAACAAAAACAAACGAAACGAAAAAAACAACCCTTTTTTTGCAATAAGAAAAAGGAACCATACTAAGATGTGTGTATTTGTCTTTCGCTTTACTCTGTCTACATGTCTGTATATGTTTGTTTGCAATTTGACCACACTAGATTATTAATCTATTAACATTTATTATAGAAATACATATTAAATTTAAATATTTCCTTTTGTCTTTTATTTTATTAATAGACAATTATTTTCACAAGCCGGTGACAACGCAAAATTTAAGTTGTTTTAATCCTCAATTTTGTTTTATATATGAAAAACAGATACAAAAGTCTTCCATGGTTGATTTTTTTATATATCTTATTAGAGTTGTACTTTTTAGTATCATTTTCCTCTTCTCTACTACATCTTGACATGCCGCGACATCTGCTTCATTCTGCGTATATCTTTCAATCTGGTTGTCGTCCACAATATTAATGTGCTTATCAGCACAATTTTTTTTTAGCAAAATTAATTAGTAAAACATTAGTATATTAGTAAAGCATTAGTATAAAACAGTTAAGTGCTGAATAAGTATAACAAAAATTTTAGCTGAAAACACGATTTTAGCAAAAAATTTTGCTAAAAAATAGTATACCTGATTTACAAGACGTTTTACTAACTTTTCTACTAACTTTTCTACTAACTTATTTTTTTGAGTGTAATATAGATTTTTCTAAAGCTTTGATATATGCATTTTTTTCAAGCAACTTTATAAGGTGTTTCTCTAAATTTTTCAAATTTGATTCAATAAAAAAATTAATTAAATATAAATATAATATTTAATGAAAAATTAAAAATTAATTTAAAGAAGCAAAAAAAACCATTTTGTCAAACAATTGTTACAAAATTTCTATATAAAACACACGAATATAAATTTTCTAAGTTTATATAATATATAAATGTTAAAATCATTTTATAACAATGGTAATAATTCAAGAATACATTTTTCTGTTTGAAATTTTTTTATATTTTTATAAAATTTCATAATAAATTAAATGAAACTAAAAAAAAATCAATTATTTTCTAAAAAAAAAGGTTTATTTTACCATAAAAATTAAAAAAAAGAAAAAAATTTTATAAAAAAAACAATAAAATGTTATTGGCGGTTCCGGGATTCGATCCCGGAAGCCTCTGATTGCTAGGCCAGCATCTTGTCACCCATGAAAATGAACTCCTAATTGGCATATTTGTACTACAGACCACTTCTTGTTGATGTAATGATAAAAATGATTCATTTAGAAGTTGTTCCATTTATTTTTGCTGGGTAAGGTTGTCATATTTATCTCTAGAGTAGCCAATTACTTCTGTAAAAGCTTAAAAGAAAATTTAAGTTAATTTATCTTAGAAAAACTATTAAAAAACAAACCATTGTTTTAACATTGGCTTTTAACCCCCACGTTGGGTGCCAAAAAAATAATATTCTTCATAGTCTTATTTCCCCAATTAGTTCTTATTTAAAATATTTCTTTTTTATTCACGTCCTTTTTCATTTCACCCAACGTTATATCCACTACAAACAACCAACAACTTCAAATTGCCAATATGGTAAACATTAATATAATTTATCAATAAAATTTCATTTAATGAATACAATTATCAATACAAATGTTAAAAAACTGCGCAAAATGAATGTCAAAAATGTTGCTGTCTGTTAAAAACATAAAAAAAAATCTACCATAAAAAAAAATTTAATACACGTACTTACCTAAAGGAATCATATATGTAGTTTATTATACAAAATTTAATTAATTTCTTTTATAAATGTATAAAAGTGTTTAAAAACCAAAATTCCAGCTAAAATTTTGGTTGAAAAAAAGGTTTTAGGACAATTGTAAATTTAATGGAAACAGACATGAAATGACAGGTACTATATTTGATAAACAATTTTAAGTTTAGAGAATCATGTTAACCTTTTAGACTGCATTTATAGGATTTAAGATTTTTATGAAAAATCTGTGGTGTAATGGTTAGCGCGTTGGACTTTTACACAGAAGGTGCCGGGTTCGATCCCCGGTGCCGGCAACATCAAATTAATATGTATTAGTTTTTTCTATCCCTCATACGTATCGCAATGTCCACCTTCGGTTTTCCCATAGCAATTAACCCCACCGAAGTAAAATAATGAATCAGGTCTATGAACCTTCAATAAGTTCGCCAACTCTCCATCAGGTGGCGAGCAACAACTGTTCTAAGACTTATCATCTCGCGCAATTACAGTGTTGCCATGTCTGAAGCCCTTTATCTTTCCCCACCTTTCATCTCTATACTATCCCTTTCCAAAGAAAGCAACACACTAAATATAGGAAGTATTTCCTGAGTGTTGCCTCTCTTTATAAAAAAAAAAAAAAAGGACGTGCGGGAAATTTTTTTAATTATAAAAATTTGTTGTGCAACATGTACTTTTTATGTAAAGTTAAAAGATTAGATCAAACAATTTCCGATTTTACACAAATCTTTAATATTCAGAAAATTACTTAATTTTTTTCAACTAAGAAACAAATTTCATAAATTTATTCAGCAGTATTGCCAGATTGCAATTTTTAATTTTTGTGTAAGAACGCCAATATTTTTAAAAAATTCTCAAAAGTCGTGAAAATTCGATAGATCGAATTGTGTATTACGGTTTGATAGATATTTGCTTTAACAACAAATGAAAATTATAACTTAAAAAAAATCCTAACCCCCCGAGTAAAAAAAGTATATATGGTCTTAAAATATATTATAATATATGCTTGTATATGGCGTCATATATAATAATACATTCTCATATATAACACAATGTGTAATCATATATAAGCTATATAATTTACTAAATAATAATATATGCTGTCTTATAAAAAATATGTTTGCGTGTTCTTCAAGATATAATTATATATGATATTAAGATTAACAATTTAGTTTGAGATATCCAACATCATTAATATTTTCCATGCGTATAAGACATAATTATATATTGTTATATATAACCTCATATATACGTATATAGGCGCAGATGTCCAAATTATTTTTCTTTATATTTTTTTTTTTCATATTTTTATTAAATAAAATTGAATCTCAAAATATCTCATTCTATCCACCACAAATTCTTTTTGGATCTTATTAGATCTAAGTAGATCTAAATTCATCCTGCTGGATATTTTGGTATCCATCAGGATCTTAAATTTTTGGATCATCCAATTTTGATCTAAATTAATCTGGTAATGTATTTGAGGGATCTACTCGGTTACTACTGGATACTACAATTTTTAGATAAACTTGGATACAAATAAATATCAATCTATATCAAATGAGATTTAATTTTGTATTTGAGACGTCAAAATTTGAATCTAAATGACCAATACCGGCGCTAGGGGGTGCAATAAATGTACAAAAACTTCAGGAAAAGTTTATTGAGACACCATTATATCTTTCTACCAAATTTCATCAAAAAATTCTCAAGGGTTCGATGAGTGGTATCAAATGGATTAAGTCAAGAAATTTTTTCGTCTACAGCGATCGCTTTTAAAACAAAAAAGAGTTAAATTTAAAGTTTTAAAAATTCATTATCTTAGAATATCGGGAAATTTAAAAAAATCCAAATACGATATTTAGATATGACTAAAAGACGATCGAAATGTACACAAAATTAGGCTGATGTATCGGTTTTAAAAATAGTTTTTAATTTTGGATCAAGTACCCGCAGGATATGCTTACTTTTGAATTTCATTGCATTATATGATGATATTATAAATGTTAAAATATATTAAGGTTTAAGTACGTTTTCGTATAATTTTGCGAAAATTGTCATAACTTTGATAGTAACAGCTTTAAAGTTCCCATTCTTGATTAATAACTTATTAAAATTTCATCAATATCCTTGAATTTAACTTTTAGTATAATCCTCATTAAATATTTTAGAGACACTTTACTGTTTGCTAACACATCCCAGCAAAATTTTGAATTACCCGGTAATAGGTTTGGCAATAAGAAATCAAGGTCGGTAACTACACCCAGAGAAAATCAGGAGTAAGTTATATAAATGTTCGTCCAATGTAACAATTTATGAAACACTTCATAAACAGCAAGAATTATAATGACCATGTCGTGGTCTCTATGAACTTTTGTCTGCACAAAAATTAAGAAATCCTTACTAATACAAAATATCCTATATACACAATATCATATATGTAATGAAACATTTCATAAATATGATAAAATTGATTTCGTTTTTTTATGAAATGTTTCATAAATACTATGAAACGTAACATTGGGCTAAAATCTAAGAAACATTTCATAAATATGATGAAGCTGTTTCTTTGAGTTTAGTTACTTTCGTATTACAAACCCTATTTAACAAGGGCAGTCTATTTATAGTAACACCTTACAAAACACATATTACGTGCAGTAAAAATGTAATAAGTTATTTCATTAAAGCATTTAAACATGTGAATGGGTAGTCTGTAATATCGAACGTTGCGTAGCAATGCAAGGGTAATGAGTTTAACGTATTACGTATTACGTAATACCAACCTATTACCGAGGTTTTGCTGGGAAGCTTAGGCATTAGTAATTTATTTATATCTATGTATGTATAGTTCCTGCCAACTAAAAGTATGCTTAATATATAACATATTTTATATACTTAATCAAAAACTTTCAATATAACACTTTTATGTCATGCCTTCTCTGACTGTGTGTGTGTCTATATAAATGAGTACATTACGTTCATATATACTACGTACACTACTACAAATACATAAATAGTTATATGCCACAAGTGACTTTAATTGCAATTTATGTTCGTTTTATGTATGTATGTGTTGTTTTTTTCTTTTCGTACTTTCTTTTTGCCAGTATGATTTTAATTAATATCAACAAAATTTAAAATAAAATATATTTCAGTATCACATTAAAATATCACAATAAAAACTGAAAGTTAAGGAAACCTCTTAAAAATAAGATTTAAATTAAAATGATATTAATATTAAATTTAAAATGTACAAACAAAAATCGTAGTGTTTAAACAGTATAATAACTTTATTTGGATACACAAAAAAAAACACTTAAATTCCCGAGTAAAAAAATAATATGATGTCAATTATAATAACATCTCATTTCATAGATGTATATAACGGGGAAAATGGTAGATGAAATTATATCGAATATGATATATATTTGTTTTTATTAAAAAGAAAAGCAACACTCAGGAAATTCTTCCTATTTATTAATGTGTTGTGAGGGGACAGGGGAGAAATGAAAGGTGGAGAAAGATGAAGGGCTTTAAACATGGCAACACTGTAATTGCGCGAGATGATAAGTCTTAAGACAGTTGTTGCTCGACACTTGGTGGAGATTTGGCGAACTTATTGAATCTTTTTGATATTAAACTCTTACATGTTATTTTTCTAAATTGATGTTGCCGTCACCGGGAATCAAACCCGGGACCATCTGTGTAACTGTCCAACGCGCTAACCATTACACCACATCGCGCAATTTATAATAAATTTTATCCGGATTTGGACCCGATATAATCATATCTAATTTGATGTAGAAAGACATAATTTTATATATATTTTTCATTATTGATTTTAATTCTTTTGGACTTGAGTTTTTTATTACATACAAAAACTGAAACTTCGTAGTTATGTATTGATTAAACGTAAAAATTGATGGCTTGTGTTTTTATGGAATAAAAAATTAAAAAAAAATAAATCATAAATCAAAATAATTTTCCGCTTTTCCAAAACTTTTTGCAAAAACCTCATCGGAATTTTGAAGTCAACGAAACATCATACTAAAACATATATTTTTTAAATAAATCAATTAAAAAAGTTATTAAAGAATATACTTCCATATATTTTTGAACACCTCTGAAATGTTTTTTGAACACCCCTAAAATGTCTGTCCGAGACTACCTGTATAGTAAACCCCTAAAACTTTGACGTATAAAACATGAACAATGAACATGAACAAATAGTCATTTTATTATCTCTCTTAAATTTGGTGATAATAGGGGCGTGGTGTTCGAGCCCCACTGGCAAAAGATCCCCATTCTACTTGGATAATGTTCTAAAAAACTTCCGTACATATTTAACTACATATGGTGCATATAAATATGTATGGAAACATACTTATTCCTACACAGAAACATATATTTCTCTACTTTTTTCAATTAAATCGATTTGTTGAATATTTTAGAAGCTGTCAATTAAAAATTAATTGAATCAATTAAATATTTGAACTTGTTTCACATTTTTTTGATAATATCGCTCAAAACGTATGGTTGTTGTTTTTTGTAATATTTATGTATGTAGTTGTCTTTTCTTTAGAAATGTTTATGTATTAGCAATAAATATTTTAAATTAATTAAAATTAGAGTTTATTAATTATCATTTGGTTTATTACTTTATTAAGTGAATTCATTTAATTTAAGTAATTTCTGTGTGAATTTGTTCACATAAGTATAAATAAATCTGCTAACTAAATGAGAATTACATGCCGGTTTAAATTCAATGTTATAAAATTCAAGCTTTAAAAAACATTTGGTATGTCAACAGCTCTTTATCCAATTGTTTTTTGCTTTTTGAGAGAGTATACAATATTTAAAGAAAAATAATTCAATTAAAGAGCTATCAATTTCTAATTAAATTAGCAGTTTTCGTTGTTGGCGGAATTTCAGTTATTGTATCAGTGGTTTTCTTGATTGAAATATGTTTTTATTTCTTTGTGTGTATTTCTTTTTATAGACGCCGTATTTGAAATTGTTAATTATACATAATTATATCCACACAAATATAGTAGCACACTTGGCTATATATAATCATATTGGTCTATGTGAAATTATATAATTTTCTATATAACTTTTTTACTCGGGTGGTTTTTTGCTATTTTTACAGTTTTTTTTTTTTATAAAAACTTCTGCTCAATTACTTTTACTAGAAAAATAAAGTTTTCAAAAAATTACACAAAAAACACTCAAAAAACTTTTAAAACCCTGCTTTTTTTATATAAATTCCCAGTTTTTCGTTAGTTACTGTAATAGTTTTTATTGTTTATCACTGGATTTTTTGTTAGAAAACAAGAAAAACTGTGTGTGCAATATTTTTTTTTTTTGTATTTGTTCTTTATTTGCTGTTGATGGCTTACTTTTCTAGCCACACTTGAAATTCATTAGCACCAATTGTGCACCACCAGCAGCAGTGGCAACAGTGCCATCAATGAAGTTAGTAAGTTAAGTCTACTTTTTTGCAATTTGAAGCAAAAACTCGTTACTCACAGTAAAATAAATTAGAAATTCAAACCCTTAGTTGAGTTTATGTTTTTTCATCCAAAAACAACTTTTGCTATAACAATGAATAGCAATTAAAAAAACTTTATTTTCCTCGCTAAATTCATAATTTTTAGTGTTAGAAAATAATGGTTATAGAAAAAAAAATATATTAAATGTTTAATAAGTCGTAAATGAAACCCCTTTCAATACGTTAAAAAACACAAAAACACAAAAAAAATGCGTATGATTAATATTAATTGAAATAATTTTAATCATACGCTTGTAAAACGAAGAAAATATTTTTCACATAATGATTTAATATCCTTAGATTTAATAAAACTTACTAGGAAACTACACAGTGGTAAATCAGCAGATTTTAATGAAACTGTTATATGTTGTTTAGAACAAAAAATTTAAGACACGTATTTATTTTTAGTGCGCAATCGCACGTTTAGGTGTTAAAAAGGGGATCAAAAATTACTACATTATTGTATGAAAACTGGAGTTGTCAAGCCCGGTTGCCGAATTATTCGATAAACCGGTTTTTTTCTAAATTACCGGTTTTTCAAAAAAGGCTGTTTTTTTGAGTTATTTGGGAAACCGGTTTTTTCGTCTTGAGTTATTTGGCATTTGCGCATATTTTGCAATCTAAAAATTTCTGGGGAAATATACAATTTTTGTAATAATTTCCATAGGTTCTCTCAATTTTAAATATTAGCACATTCGCGGCTCCAGCAATTAATATACAGGGAAAATGTATACGCCTTTTAAAGAGCTTTTTTACTGTATTTTATTTTAGTATTTTTATTAAATTTGACAGAGAGAATATTAGTGGACGAAAAATAATGAAAATTTCCACTAAAGACGAATAGTGAACGAATAATTAATGAAAATTTTAATAATTTTATGAAACTAGGTTTGTAATGAAAGTTCTTCACAAAGCGAATGAAACTTTTAATAATTTAAATGACACTTTTCATAAAATTTTATGAAAACTTGCATTAACTTAATGTTAAGTTTCAATTTATTAGTTCCCGTGCAACTGCTTTGCCTTAATGCAAAAATTCACTAATATTATAATCTCTTTTTACAAACATTTTCAGATATCAGCAATAACTACAAAGCGAGTTATAAAAACCGGAAGCCCAGGTTATTCGAACCAGGTTTTAAGTTTAAAAAACCCAAAACCGGTTTCGTCATAACTTTAATACTCTTTTCTCAAATTTATACATCTTAGTGCTTATATAAAGCTCAATTGTTGTTCCAAATTTACATTAATCTTCCCTTACCCGTTTTCGAGTTTAAATGATATCCTTTGCTAGAATCTGCAAGTCCGTAAACGATAAAGAACAGTTTTTTTTTTTTCAAAAAGAAAAATACTTTAATAAAAAATGTACTATCATCATCTTCAACACTCAATAAAACATCGGGAAAAATAGCCAAAAATTCATTTTAAAAAATACATCTCTAAAGTTTAACAATGCCTAGAATTGGCCTAGAAAATAATGGGTTAATACAAGTAATTTGTTTTTTTTTTGTGTTTTTGTTAATATAAAAAGTTCGTTTTAATCATAATTGTAACTAAATACTTTTTTCAAAAATAAATATAATACTTTGTGGTTTTTCTTTGTGGATTTTCTTTTAGAAGGACACGTGTCAATATCTGTTTTAATAACATATTTAATTTTTCTACTTTCCTTTACACATTTTTTTCTTAAACTAGGATATTTTTGTAAAAAAAAATATTCTCTTCTTTATTATAACTTTGGTTATAATAACTTTGGTATTTTTATTTTTTTTTTTAACGTTAACACTAAAAATATTAAGGCCGTTGACCCAGTTAAACAAATTTTTATTATTATTGTTAATCAAATTCAAATTAAATTTTTGTTTGATTTCAAACTGACTTTCAATTAAAAGTTTAATATATGTGACCTGCTCCACGAAAAGGGACCTCTGCGCCGAAAAAATTTTTTTTTACTTTTTGAGTGATTCTTATAGGAAAAAAAACGCTCTTTCAAATGCCGCAAACCGCAAGTTTCTATGTCTTTTAGTTTTTTTTTATAAATCACCTGTAAAGATGAACATAATTAATGAAAAAATTGAAAAATATGATATAAACAGATAATATATATAATATTTGAAATTTAAAAAAAGTTCAATATCAAAGGTACAAAATTACAAAAATGTCAACATTTTACTCTTTTTTACTCCTAACACGCTTTTTTGATGGTTCTTCTGTATTTTGTTGCTTGTCACCTTTGTCTGATTTTTTTTAGGAAGTTCTTCCAGTTTTTTTTTTTTGTTATTTTCATCTCCGATTTATTCACCATTGTTGCACGTTTCTTTATAGAGTCGAAATACATCGCCAGATGATCAGGTTGAAGGAAGAGTTGCATAACCATGCGCAAAACACGGAAAAACCAAGCGCTTTTTTTAAACGCGTTTTTCTCAATAGCTTCTTTTCGGCGCAGAGGTCCCTTTTCGTGGAGCAAGTCACATATATTAAATGTTTATTTGAATATGAACATTTTCAGTTTTTATTACCCGTAATGAGAACAAATGACAAAATTTAAAAAATCACAAAAAGTCGAATAAATTGAGAAAATCGTTAATATTTGAAAAATCGAAAAAAATGTTGCAGAAAAAATTCAACAGAATTAAAAAAAAAAAAATGTAATAACTTAATTGTTTTGTTTTAATTTTAGTGTTTCTTTTTAATAACACGATTAAAAAAAATAAATATGATGTTTTTTTATTTTTGTTCACAACGACGACTCTAACGCCCTTGCGCAAAAGTATTAGCTATTTTCTTTTAGAGGAAAAAATAGTTAAGCCTCTTACGCAACATACCTCTTTTTGATCCACGTGAGTTAGCATAAGAAATTTAACATATGCTAAGAGTTCACATAGACAAAAAAAAAGAGATTTATGCATTTTAATAGAGAAAAAATATAAGAAAATCAAATTTTTCTACAAAACAACCCTCTTCGAAATTAAATTGCTAAAATAGAGCCATGATTTTTTGGCTCCCCAGTTTTACTTTCGTAAAAAACAGTAGAAATAATATTAGTCATATATTAATTTATGAAATTAGATATAATTTGATATAATTGTTGAAATAACTAAGAAATGTTTGTATCAACTTTTGAATTATATCTACTTCGATACATTTAAATACAATACACAAAAATTTGTATGGGGACAAAATTCGGATGAAATTGTATCTAATATACATCAAATTGTACAAAATTGTATTTAATTGCATCGGATTAGATCTAATTCGATACAATTATATCGATTTTTTACTTGCGAACGGATATTTTTTTTCAATATTCGGCAAAATATTAATATTTGATATTTTGTGAATTTAAGCAATTTTTTTTATATTTTGAATTTTTTTGTTAAATTTTTTTGTTTGTTTTTTTTTTATTTTAGAGTTTTTAAATCTTGGAAATTTTTTAATTTTGAAGATTTTTTTTTAAATTTTGACAATTTGGCGATTTTTTTCAAATATTGGCGAAGTTTTTTCGATTTCTTACCCAATTTTTGGTAATTTTTTGCAAATTTAATTAAACTTTTAATAGATAAAATATATGAATAAAATCATAATTGTAACTAAATCATTTAAATAGTTACAATTTATTTTAATTTATACTACAATTTCCTTAATAGGACCGAGTTCAATAAAACTTTTAAAAAAATTAACAAATATTTTAATTGAAATTCGATTTTAGTTTTTTCTAACCTAAAATATTTTTAACAGCGGTCAGTAAAAACTGGATAGCAAACTTGGATGAATATACTTGATATGTGGGAGAAAAGACCAACTGTTTCGTTTTTAACCTTAATCTTTAAAACAACTCTTTTTTTTACCGGATAATTATAGTTAAGTTGTTAATGGTCCTAAAAGATTTTGCATTTTGACTACAACGGTATTAAAAAAATAGTACAACATTTTTTCCAGAGTTGGCAAATAATTATTTGAAAAAATCAATTTGTGTCCTCTTTACATTAGTTTTATATTTTTCATGGTAACATTGATGAGAAAATACGAAAATGTATTTCTCTCCTAATAATTAGTTCATTGATTGTATATAATTTTTGAAAATCTGAACGATCGGACCATGAATTTTTCCAATACTCAAAAACAAAAATATGTCGAAATTTATTAGATTTTTATTTAAAACAGAAAAAATTACTGGTTTTTATAAAAATAGTTTACAATTATAAAAAGTTTAAAATTTTAATCACGGTTGCTACATGACAATTTTGCAACAATTGTCCAAAAACCACAATCATTTTCCAAAAAATTTTGAAATTGGTTAACTTAAAAAAAATTAAAATTTGATATATTTTTAAATTAAGATTTGTCCATAAAGTTAAACAAAATTCTAATTTTTAAAATATCTTCAATTGTCTAGTATTCCTTTTCTGTCAAAGTTTCAAACTTAGTTGTTAAAGTTTCTCCTAGAGGGCGCTTTAAGACATTTTTTTAACCATATATTTTAATCTGTTTTCGTGTTGATTTAATATTTATAACAACATAAAATACGTTGACATTTTTAAAGACAATCAATCATTTTAAAATAAAATAAAATTCTTTAGTTTAAAATGATATATTTTTTTTACTTTGTAAATTACACTTTGACAGCTGTCAGCTTATAACAAATAATTCTCAAATGGCGCACTTTACATACAAATCCTTACACATATTCCAAAATATAGCTTCACGTGTATAGAGTGATGATGCCTAAGCTTATGATTATGACAATGATAACACGGTGCTACAAAAAAAAATTGCAGTCACGTTTCAACTGACCTAGTGGTGGTTGTAAGTCTAACTGATTGTATTACAAACCCGGTTCCGGAGAAGTTCCAATATACCCTCAAATTTTCGAGATACACTTATAGAAATAAACCTAAATAAATTAGTTAAAAACTAGCTTGCAGAAAAAACTATTAAAATTCGCAGATTTTTTTAATAATTATTAGTAATATAAGAATAGTAAAAATAAATCTGTTGAATTTACAAATATTTAGTTATATTTGAGCTAAATTTTAGTTAATTGAAAGTTACAAAATAATCTGCTAAAATCAAAAAAACAAAATGTAAAATTTAAAAAATTTTTTTTTTTCAAAAGTTCTGTTGATTTTACCAAAATAAACTGTTATTTGCATTCTACTAAATTTGAGGTAAATATAGCAAAAAATTTGTTAATATTACAGTTTTTGTTTGCTATTTTGAGTCTGCAAATATTTAGTAAAAGTTTTTGCTAATTTTACAGAATAAAATGCTATTTTCAATTAACTTAAAATCAAATCGAATATAACTAAACTGTTGTAAAGGTAACAGATTTATTGTTGCTGTCTTTATTTTATTAATATTTAGCAAAAGAAACTGCTAAATTTAGCAGGTTTTTCTGCAATCTCATTTTTAGCTAATTTTTAGTAGATTTTTCTGATATTTTTACAGGTTTATTTCTATGAGTGTAAGACAATATTTTTGCGACTGGCGCATTTAAACATTTTTATATAACAAGGAAAGTAGGCAGATGTGTCAACGATTACCGTGGGTACCCTCCGAGATGGCCTTACCCCACGGTGCTCTTAACACCGGGCGAATACAATGCGTCAACCAACGCCCCCATGAGTAACAATGCCACCCATGAGTACCAATTCGAGATCATGCATTTGGACATGATCTCCCCCTTGGTTTGGAACGGAGCCCATCTTAAACTCCTACCGATCAATGGGTCACGGTACCCGGTTGCAATGCAACTCCACATCGAACTCACGCTCTACACGCGATTTGGTTATAAACCACAGCCACCACGATGGTCCTAAATGGGGCCACACTATAGTCAGGCTGGGACCGGAGTCCCAAGGGCTCCTGACACCCATGGTACCACAATTAAGTCTCCGGTCAGACCTCGTAGTCGAAACTACTACCAGTTGAACTCCAAACAGTTCAGGACTGGTGACCCAACAGCAACACATAACACAACCAGCACATATGCATAGTTGAGATCCAGGGTCAAACAACGGCAACTGTATACGACTGTGCAATTGGCAGTAAGAGCCACCACAGTCGACTACACAAGGGATCCACCTCCACTAACGTCTAGTCCGGCTCCTATTGAATACCTCCCTAGCGTATTCAACCAATGTAAAATCAAAAACCCCACCAGTGAAAACTATCCCCATACTATCTAAGTCACGGATGTCATCGTAAAAGGCGCAACCCGTCAGTACGTGTAACCAGTCCTCAGGCCCACCACCGCAAGCACAGTCCGCATCGCCAGTCAGACCTCTCGAATGCAGGAACGCATTGAGAGACCACCATAACTTTGTCAATTTTCAACCGATTTTAACAAATGATGGTTCATTTTACTAAGGAAAACACAAACTTTAAGAATATTGCTGTTTCAAAAAAAGATTCGAAAAAACACTCGTAGAAGTCTCTTAATATTTATATTAATAATATAAAGAAAGTACAGTCAAAGCCCGGTATAACGAATGATATATTGTCAGACCCATTCGTTATATCGAAATATTCGTTATATCGCAACAACTTTTTGTAATAAATCGACTGTACCATTTAACACTTCTCAAAATGCTGAGTTTATTGATAATTAAAAATAAATCTGCAATATTAAAAGGTTCTTCAACCAAAAATGTTGTTCTTATTCCGTTTTTTTTTTTTTAATTTTTACATATTTTTACCAACTTTTCCTTATCAAGTATAATTTTCCAAAAAATTCGTTATAAGAGGTAGTAAACGCAATCAATTTGTTCATTCGTTATACCTCGTTTTCGTTATATTGGGCTTTGACTGTTTGTAAAGACAAAGTAATTTTCTTTTAAATACCGTTTAAAAATTCAGTTAAAAAATGGTTGCTTAAAAAAATCTTTATCTTATGCGCCTGTCGCAAAAATACTCTTTTACCGTTAGCTCGAAAATTTGCGGGTATATTGCAGCTGCTCAAATCGGTTTTAGAATACACTCAGCTAGGCTTACAATCTACACCAGGTCATTTGACGAGTGTGTTTTCTGTGTAGCACAGTGTTATCATTATAAATGTCATCATAGGTATCACGAATGAGAGAGAGAGAGAGAAAAAAACAACAATGTCAACACTTAGCCCACAAAAAAAAAAACATGCAGTGACATGCTATTATATCTTTTCGTTATAATCTGTAAATACAATTTTATAAGTGTAAAGTTATTTAAACATCAATTGACAATTTTTCAAATAAACGAAATAAAACTTCAAATGCCTATTTGTGTGCTCTAATAAATATGTTTGTGTATTTATTTGTCTGACATATAATGACAATTACCATGTATTTGACATGTTTGGTAATGTCAAGACAGTGAACGACTGACGTTAATATTAGTTGGAGAGCTGGGTATCGAGGAGTCATATAAACTTCCCGATTACTGCAGCGTCTTTCAGGCGGAAGTTATGGCGGCCAAAATGGCTGCTGACCTTGCTCTTGTTTCTGAAACGGAGGGCAGTTACGTTAATTTCTTTATTGATAGTCAGGCGGCTATCAAAGCTATCGCCGCCAACTTGACCTACTCTTCGATTGTCCAAGAGTGCAAGAACTCTCTAGGGAGACTTGGGTCCGGAAGGAGAGTCCACATCTATTGGGTTCGTGGGCACCGGGGTATTGAAGGGAATGAGGTTGCGGATGAACTGGCTAAACGGGGAGTCCATTTGCCAGTTGAAATGGCATTGGACGTCCGCGTGCCACTTCGGTCTCTGAAAAGGGATGTAGAATCCACGATGATGCGAAGAGCTGATGCGGTTTGGAGAAATACCGGAACATGCAGAGTATCTAAAGTCATGTGGAAATCCTACGATCCCGTAGCGACCGAACTTTACTGTCCTTGTCCAGGAGCGACTGTAGACTTCTTGTGGGGATTTTAACTGGTCACTGCTGGACGGCAGTTCTTGCCAAGAGAGCGGGAAGGCTGCAGAGTGACGAATGTAGATTCTGTGGGGTACCGGGGGACAGAGAGACGGTGGAACACCTAATGTGCCACTGTCCTGCTCTTGCACGCTCAAGGGCGAAATGTTTAGGGGACCACCTATTCCGCGATCTGGGAGAAATCTCAGAAATCGGAATCTTGAGACTTCTAACATTTGCTAAGAGGGTGTGGGGAACTCTGGCTACCATCACTAACGACTGACCTAACGTGGGGGTTATCGTTCCTTATCTGGTAACGCTAGGGACCTAATGGTCTATGCGGGGTCTTTGACCGGCCAGCTCAACCTAACCTAACCTAGTTACATGTGTGTTTAATGTCAAATTCACGGCTGTGTTGTCTCGGCTGGTAGTCAAGAGAGTATTGTTATAAAAATTTATTAAAAATTTATAAATTTTTTAATAACAATATTAAAAGTTTTTAATAATGTTGAATTGACAATTTAAAAGTCTTCAGAACAAATTGTTATTTATACTGAAAAACTTCGTTAAAAAGAAAATTTTTTAATATTATCAACATAGAAAAAACAGCTGATAAAAACAACTTTTAACACACTGATTTGCCCATAATATTACTCTGAATCTAGTAAATATAAAAAGTTTTAAAAAATCATATTCACCCCCCGAGTAAAAAGAATTATATACTTTATATGTTCACCCCTACCGTGAATATTTTTTCCCTCGAATTGTTTTCCCTTTTCACTCAATTCCAATCGTGAATAAAAGTTCCCTTGAAATTTGTTCCCTTTGTCTAATCATTCACTCGCGAATAGCATAATACAATTTCAGGTGAAATTCACGATACCAATTTTCACTTGAGGGGGAATGAAAATTACTTGGGAACAAACATTTTCCTTTTTATTCATGATAGGGGTGGTTATTATTATTTTGTGTAACTTGATCAAAAAAGACCCACATGGAAATTAACATAATAACATATTTCAGATTTTTATTAAATTATGGGTCTTTTTGGCCAAACATGTAAAAATTAACCTTATATGGATCACGTTACAAAAAATAATTCTTTTGCATAAGTGCAGATTTTTTTTTATCAATTTAAAGGGTTTAAAATCTTGCAGTCATAATTAAAATTAAGTTGAATGGGTCTTTGTTATCCCCAGGTCACTAAGGCTTAAATATTTTTTAAATAAAAGTGAAGATAATTATTGTCTAATCAAATTTAAGTGATACTTTTCCGAAAAATATGCTAACTTTAATAAAACAATTAAAATTTTCGAATTTTACAAAATGTATAATGCAACATAAGATATTATTATATATGATACTAAATGATATAATATATATTTATGTAAGATTCCATATATGACAGAAGATTAACAGTTTTGTTTCAAATATGATTATATATGGTCCAACATACTTAGTATTTTATATACGTATAATATATAATCATATATTGTTATATATAACTCTGTACGTAATTATATACGCAACCGATGTCTAGTTTTTTTTTTATATTTTGAACAAATTTTTTTGTTGTTTTAAATTTTATTCAAAACTAAATATTTCATTGGAATCAAGTAGATCTTATTTAATCTCAAAATATCTTATTTGATCCACGTAAACTTACGTATCTTTTTGTATCTAATTAGACCCAGTTAGATCTAAATTAATCCCATTAGACATTTTGGGTCTATCAGAATCTTAATATTACTGGATTTCCCAATTTTGATCTAATTTAATCCAGTAATATATTTGAGGGAATCTAATTGGATAATACTGGATACACAAAATTTGAGATGAACTTGGATAAGTCTTAAAAATCGATCTATATCCAATGAGATATGATATTATATGTGAGATATAACTTTTTTTGACCGGGCCCTTGTTGTTTTGCTTTATTTGTAATTCTCATTTTAATTGTGAAACTTTTTTTCTGAAAAAATTTGTTGTTAAAATCTTATTGAACTGGGGGATCATCTTTGTCCCCTTTATATTTTGTTAGTGTTAAACTTTAGTACTATATCAATTTGTTTTGCTGTTTTATTAGTTTTTTAAATGAAGTCTTATGGAAAACAGTTTTTTTTAATAAAAACAATTTAAATAAACTTTTTTATGCTTAACAATTTTCTTTTACCTTAGACAAATATGAAAAAATGTTGAATAAATCTAAATTTTTTTATAGTTTTTTTCTAAGCAATATAAAAGTAATAGAAGTTTGCAAATACACTTGATAACTGGTAACAAAAAAAAAACATTTCATTTTAGAATAAACTATTTCAGGGAAAATCAGCAAAGAATGGAGAAAATAGGAAAATTTAAAGAAAATTTTTACTCTTAAAGAGTTGTTAAACTGAATCTTATTATGTTTTTATACATTCTAGCCATCTCAACTCAAAAACTATATAAATTTTTAAACACTACTTCTAATACTATGTTTAGTTTTTTTTTTTCAATTGCAGGTAGAATTTTGATGAAAATAATAAAGAGCTAAAAGAAAAAATATAATGTTTGATAATATTTACATAAATCAATATAATTTCTATTTTAAAATTTACCTTAGTATTGTATTTATTTAAAAGATACAAACAAATGATTTAATTATTCATTTAAAAGACACAAACAAATGAAAATAAGAATAAAATCCATAACCATACATATTTGATTCAAAATCCTAAAATGCTTGAAAATGTTTTAGTTTTTTTGTGTTAATTAATAAAACATTTTATTGATTAGAAAAAAAAATTTTGATTTGTCTAACGAAAATATAGAATTTGACTAAAAATTTAATAAAATAAATATATTATTAAAAATACAAAAATCTTCCTTTTTAAAAATTATATAAAATTTTATAAAAAAGCCTAAAGTTTTAAATTTTTTTAGAAATGTTGAGGTTAAGAAGAATAATAAACGTTTTTCTCTAAAAATTATAAACACTATTATTTTTAAATCAGACTAGCATAGTTTCTGCCTTTTTATGGACAGGCTCATCAGTGATTTTCCATTTAAATTGTATTATTATTTGTGTCTAATAATTGTCAGATTGTCTCTATATGATAAATTTTTCAACAACCTGCGGCTGTAAGAATCAAACCTGCGCTTATCTTACATTACAAACGTAGCAATACGAAG
This sequence comes from Delia radicum, assembly GCA_021234595.1. NCBI lineage: Eukaryota > Metazoa > Arthropoda > Insecta > Diptera > Anthomyiidae > Delia > Delia radicum. The sequence goes on along the minus strand of CM037853.1, from coordinate 227,215,044 downwards.
TCATGACCGTTTAGCGATCACGCCTCGAATCTAATGCAGCTAAATTTCCGTTTTCTTTCCTATTAGCTTTTTCTGTTATTGTATATTCTACTCAGAAGTGACAACACTAACAACACAAATATTCTATTTTTAGATTTTTGTTTATTTTTCTAATCTCCTCCGTCTCTATTTCACAATGTTACCAGATCTCTATTTCACAATGTTATCAGAAATTTTTGTTTGTTATTCCAGTGTAGAAAAGCGTTTAGCATATACAATAAGTGCAAAATACGAAAAAGGGGTATAAGGCTTTTTTGCAATTCTAAACAATTTTCTATTTATTGCCCATAACTTTTTTTCTTCCAACTTTTTCCTCTACACTGGGAAGTAGAAAAGCATCACCGTATAAGTGGTTATATAAGTACATATTGTCCCAGTGTAAAAAATCATTACCATATAAGTGGATATATAAGTACATATTTGGTAATGACAAGTACTTACAATTGTCATTACAAATATTTGGTAATGACAAGTACTTACAATTGTCATTACAAATCTCATTACTTTTGTATGGGGATGTCGCGCAAAATACTGGCATATTATTACTAAACACCGTAGGAAAAATCTAAAAATTTGTGGTTACCTATATGCTTACTAGTATAGACAAAAATAATGTGTCTAAAAATAAATTTAAAAAAAATTAAATTTAATAAAATGTATTTTTTTATTTTAACCTTTTTATAAAATGTGACCACATGAAATTCGAACCTGGGACTCCAGGTTGTCAGTCAAGAGCTCTACCATCTGAGATATTTCAACATGTTATATTTGATAGACAAAAACATGATTTATAAAATGTCATTACTTTCCCGCTTACAAAAAATCAAAAACAAGTAGTTATATATGTACCTACTAGAGTTGTCAAAACAATAAGTTTAAAAAGAAATTTTCAAAAAATGTTGATATAATTTTTTCATATTTAAAATAATGATAAAAATAATTACTTATAGGTAACGCATTATTTTTTGTATTAAAAGAATGGGATAATTAACTTGTTATTAGTAAGTCCTTATTAAAGTTATGCAGAGATTAAGGTGGTGTCATTATTTATAGTACATAAAAATAATGATATGTCATTACCGTTTCTACACTCTGATGTTAATGAGAATATACGAAAATTTATTCATCTGTTAAAAATTATTTCATCAATTGTATATAATTTTGCAAAATCTGACCGATTGGACTGGACCATGCATTTTTAAAATACACAAAAATGAAAATATGCCTAAATTTATTTCGTTTTTACTCAATACATAAATAATGTCTACTACTACGCTTACAATGTCCATTGAAACTTTTCATTAATGCTGTTGAGAATTTCGTATGTATTGTTGATCTTTTAAAATTGCATTTCATTTTGAATTGCAAAATTTGAGATCATATTTAAAATGTTAGAGAAAGATGAAACAAATCTTGTGAGGATCAGCGCTAGAGGGAGTGCTGCACTTTCGACCTAAGCGACTTGGTCATCCCCACACCTCATGGATCAAGAAACTCATGGTTTAATCTGGTATATACAAGGTGGCGCAAAAATAACCGTCCGATGTTTTTTGCCTGTAATTTAAAAAAAAAATGAAAAACTTTGATTCTTCTTGTGGATTATTTTTATTTGGTATTTTAATTTTTTTTACATCAAGTCGAGAATATAATGTCATGTAAATGGCCGCCGCCACAGTTGATTGTCATTTGAGCCCTTTTTATGGCATTTTCCATCACTTTGGCCAAAACTTCCGGCGATAGGTCCTCACATTCTTGACGGATATTGTCTTTAAGAGCTGCAAGAGTCAGGCTTGTTGACATAAACCCGCGACTTCAAAAAGCCCCACAAAAAGAAGTCAGGAGCGGTCAAATCAGGCGATCTTGCTGGCCAGTGCAAATCGCCAAAACGGGAGATTAGGCGCCTGGGAAATGCATCCTTCAGCATATCGGTTGTGGTACGTGCAGTGTATGCCGTTGCACCGTCCTGTTGGAACCACATGTTTTCCAATCCCAATTCATCAAGTTGCGGCAAAAAGAACTCGTTGATCATTGCTCTGAAGCGCTCACCATTCACAGTAACCGTTTGGCCCGCGACGTCTTCGAAGAAAAAAGGTCCGATGACTCCTCCAGTGAAAACAGCACACCATACAGTGACTTTGAGCGGGTGTAATGGCTCTTCGTGGGTTACACGCGTATTTTCAGTGCCCCAGAAGCGTAAATTTTGCTTATTTGCGTACCCGCTAAGATGGAAATGGGCCTCATCACTCATGATTATTTTTGATGAAAAATCATCTTCCTCTTGGTGGTGATTAAGGATGGCTTGAGCGTATGTTACACGCGATTGGCGGTCTGCAGCTAACAGCTGATGCACCGTCTGGACTTTGTACGGAAACATCTTCAAATCTTGTACCAAAATTCGCTGTAAAGAGCGTCGACTGATACCCATTTGCGTGGCACGTCGTCTGGTCGATGTCGACGGCGCTTCCATGACATCCTCGGCTACAGCAGCAATATTCTCTGCAGAACGGCTACTCCGGGGTCTGCCACGTCTGGCAGCATCTCGTGTTGTGCCAGTCTCTTCGAGGCGAGTGGCTAAACGTCGCAGTGTTTCACCAGTAGGCGTTGGACGGCCAGGAAATCTGCGACGAAATTCACGTTGTGCCAAAGTCACCGACCCATTATTGGTCAAATAAATAGTCACCAATATTCCGCTTTCTGGAGCAGTGTAGCGTAACATTGTTTATTAACGTGTATTTCGCATGTGTTTACTACACAAATGTCAAAACAGAACCGACATTAGGGGCCAATCGCAAAATTTGTAGCATTTTCTGATAGGAGGATTACTTTTGCGCCACCTTGTATATCAAATAACCATAGATAAAACGTGATGGGATCTGGCATGTATACTGATATTTAAACACAATATATTCTAGTCGATTATTTTTCCTATTAAATTTACATTCCTGTGATCCTCACAAAATTTGTTTAATCTTTCACTTACATTTATTAACAATTAGTGTTTTCTATTTATGATAATAGTAACATTTTAATTATTATTATTAATAATTTTTCATAAAATTTTATAAAAAAACTATTTTATTTATTAAAAATTGCATACGCCTAATGAAGAAGTTTCGTACAAATTATGAAGCTTTTTCATAAAGTTTCAGAAATTTTTCATTCACTGAAGAAAACTTAATTAATTTAGTGAACAATTACATTATTTTTAAAATAGGTTCGACCGTTAAGGATTCATATTCCGTCAAAGTCTAACGTTGATTGCTAATATTTCCACTAAAGAGCGAATTGTTCTTAGTAAAGCATTGTTTTATATATCTGCAAAAGTTTGGTTGAAAAATGTCCAGCGGATCTATAACATGTTCGTAATAAGTTGAAATCACAAAATTTAAATTTGAAAAAAAAAAAAAAATATGTTAACCCATTTAGTCATTGATAACAGTTATTTCCGCTAGAGGACGCTATTTAAAAATAGCTTAAGTCTAAATACCTAAAAATGTTGCTCACAAAAATCACTGAAACTCCTTGAACGGTTCTTAAAGTGTTAAATCTTTTTAATTATTTGTCTTTGTTAATTCTCTTGTAGTCCTGGCTAACTATATTAGAAATGATTATTAAAGCTCGAGGTCAAATTTTGTTTTAAAATTAAATTCCTTCTTTTTCTTATTTAAGTTATTAATTTTTATTTTTCTTCTTCAAGGACATATTTTTGTCACAAAAAAAAATTGTATTTACATTTAGTATATTTTTTTTAATCATATTGCCTGTTGTCTTTTATAATATAAAAACAAAAGCATAAAAAGAGTCCCTCCAAAAATAAATTTGTTGCTTATAAGACAAATAACACCGAAAAAAAAAAAAAATTATAGACACGGTCAAAATCGACTGTTTCATGCTCTACATTAGCAATGAGTTGGATTTCATTTTTAAGCCATCGATAAAAAATCTGTGAAAATATTCTTGATGAGAATAGCGGAGTCGCCATGTTTGTCGGTATGTGTGTTGAAATAATTTTCACGACCCCAATAGGAGGCCGGGGAAGTTAATTTTGAATAATGGAAAAAGGAGAAAAACTTGTCCAGGGACTTAAAAGTTATGAATGAAAATGTTACAATACCTCTTAAATTTTCAAACATATTTCTTTTATGGCCTGTTTCTCGATTTCGAAATAATGCTTTCTTTCGCTTTCTAAGCGAAAGAAAATTGATTTGGGTTTCTCTAACTAAATTTCTATGCGAACGATGACTTGAAGTACAAGTTGAATGAAAACGTAACAGTTTTCATACAAAATTTGGTTTCTCTATTTCGAACGAGTTGTCAACAGTGCGAACGTAAATGTCAAAACCAGTCACTTGCTTTTTTGATTTTGAGTAACAAAATATTTTCAAAAAATATATCATTCATTCCATTAGAAAACGCAAAAAATCTGAACACGGGTCCTCTGATTTTGTTTATTTTTTGAACATGAATACTCTATGGTCCCATTTGTACATTTCCTTTTTCAGATATCCAAATTTGTAAAAACTCGTGATTTTATGCACGTTTTTAGTTCTCATAAATATCAAGAAAATGCTAAATGCACTTCACTTTGAAGTGGCATAACTTTTTAATTGTATATCGCATGTTATTAATTTAAACGATATTTGGCAGATGCACTTGTCTACTTTATAGCTAGATTTTTTAAACAAAATTATTGCTAAAAAAAAATGCATACTTATTGCAAATACAGTTTTCTAATGCATTTTTCCCCCTACGATTTTCAAAAAACAAAAATACAGTTTACTAAAATGTTTATTTTTGAATCCAAAATAACTTTTTTGACATCATATCGAAAATTTTACTAGGTGAAAAAATATTGTAAAAAACGATACAAAAATGTATAAAAATATTTCCATATTTTAGAATAAAAGAATAAACTTTGTTTAAACAAATCATTACAAATAGAAGACATGTTTGTCCCATAAAAATCAGTATTTGTATATTTACGTAAGATTCCATATTTTAGTAAACTGTATTTTTTTGAAAATCGTAGGGCGAGAAAGTTTTGAAATATACATTAGAAAACTGCATTTGCATTTCGTATGCATTTTTTTACGTTTAAATTAATAACATGCGATATACAAATAAAAAGTTATGGCACTTCAAAGTGAATCACTTTTAGCATTTTTATCAAATTTATGAAAATTAAAAACGTGCACAAAATCGCGAGTTTTTACAAATTTCGAGATCTGAAAAAGGCTATGTGCAAGTGGGACTATAGAGTATTCATGTACCATATATAAAAAAATCGGAGAAACACAAAAATTGACACACGTAAGTATAGCCGAACGATAGCTTTCGAAATAGGGAAACCCAAATTGATTCGAATTCGAGTGACTAGCTTGCGTTCGCTTAGGTTTTCGTTCGAGATCGTGGAACAGGTCATTTTTACAGTTATTTTACTTATGACCTCAAAATACTAATTTTTATTGATTTAGTTTCAATTAAGATTTTAATCTTATCTAATAAAAATTTAATTAAATATTGTTTTTAATTTCAAACAAATTTTTAGTAGATGCTTTTATAACAATTGCAAAAAATCGCAAAAATTTAAAAAAAAAAAAAATCGCAAGGGTTAAAATTTTATCAAATTTAAAAAAAAAAAATCTCAAAAGTTTGAAAAAAAATGCAAACTTAAAAAAACATGGAAATTTAAAAAATTTCCGAAATTAAAAAAATCGAAATTGGGAAAAAATATTAAAAATTTAAAGCAAACTCATTAAAATATTAAAAAATAGCCAAGAATGAAAAATTGCCTTGTAAAAAAACCTTTAAAATTTAAAAAAAAATCAAAATTGCTAAAATTGAAACAAAAATTTCAAAAAAAAAAACATCATCAAAATCGCTAAACTCAAATTTAAAAATAATCATCAAAATTAAAAAAAAAAAATTTAAATTAAAAAGATGGTAAAAATTAAAAAAATTACAACTTGATTACAAACTTATAATACCTCAGTTTAATGTAGCTTTTAAATATGACATGCCACCCAAAAAAAATATTAGCCAAAACACATATTTTGTCACTATTTGTTGTTAGTCCTTAAAGCATTTCTTTTCCGTGGTTTTTTTGTATTTATTTTTGCCCAAGGTCTAAACCATGACATGGTAAGGACTAGACTTTAAGCATAACAAACAAATTTTCATTTTTATCTTTTGTTCTTTCCTTCCATTTTAAAGAAAACCACAATGAATTCCTTAAGGGGAAATGCGTCTTACATTTGTTGGCGTTATTAAATGTTACGTGACACGCATTATAATGCTAAAAAAACAAAATATTATAAATTGTTTTATGAATTTCGAGAAGAAGAAAAAAGGAAGAAAATTAGTTATTTTGTGCTATTTGAAAATTTTAATAGTTTAAAGATTTAAAAAATTTGTTTACAGAATTTTTTTGTTTAAATAAGAAAAATAATAAAAGAGTTTGAAATAAAAGAAAGTCTAGATTTTTCAAGTTCTTTTTAAAATGGTCCGATAAAAAAAAATGGCAACTAAAAAAAATGAATTTCTTTTAAAATTTATAAATTCTATGAACAAAAGTTCATACAATTTCTAATTTTTAAAACGGACTCCCCAAAATTCGAACTAATACGGAAAATTTGGAAATTTTAAGCCGAATGCATAGAAAATTCTTTTTTAAATGTATTCAGCAATACTTTTTTACGAAATCAAATGCATAAATTTCACAATTTTTGTGCGCTCCGGTATGCTAGATGGTAGCGTGCTGGCTTATCAGTGCGGTGGTCGTGGGTTTGATTCCCACCAGAGGCACATAGTAGCTAGTGCTCGGTTAGGATAATCGTATATAATTTGTAATTATATGATTATTAATTAATAAAAAAAAATAATAATAATAAATAAATGTTTTTGTAGTCAGCAAAAATTGTTGCTGAGTAAGCAAAATTTTAGTCAGGAGGAAACTTACAAAAAAATTGCTAATGTGAGCAAAATTTTTTGCTGAAAATCAGCGAGCAACAAAATTAATAGATTCAGCAAAAGTTTTGCTAACACTTAGTTAATTAAAAATTAAAAAAATCATTGCTTAAAATTAATAAAGTTTTGGTTGAATATTAGTAGACCGAAAAGAACTCGAAAAATTTGTAGAAAAATTATACTTTGCTTAATTTATTAGCTGAAAATCCTAAACATTTTTCTGTGATTCTTTTAAAAATAATTTAGAATACGTTACAAAATGTAAAAATGTTCATACTCTCGCATTGACAACATAAATTAATGTAATATCTGAAAATATATAGAAATAAGTATATATAACATAAACAAAATTATCTTTCAACTACTTACATCAATGGTTGTCAAAATGATGATATCTTTAAAAACAAGACAAATACCGTAGATTTTTTCAGAAACGAAACGAAAAAATATGACATATACAGCCCTTTTTGCAATAAGAAAAAGATAGCATAAAAAATTACCTTTGCTGTGTGTCATTGTCTTTCGTTAAAGTCTGTCTACCTGAAAGTATATTTGTTTGCAATTTGATTACACTACAATAATAGTCATTTAGTTTACAAATACACATTTTATCTTTATTAAATTTAAATATTGTATTTTGTCTTTTATTTATTAAGTATACAATTTCTTTCACAACCAGTTGACAACACAAAATTTAAGTTGTTTTGATCCACAATTTTGTGTTATATATGAAAAACAGATACAAAAATCTTCTATGGTTGATTTTTGTATATGTCTTACAAGAGTTGTATTTTTAGTACACTCAAAAAAAAAAGTTTGTAAAGTCAGCAAAAAATTTTGGTGAGTCAGCAAAATTTTAGTCAGGAGGATGCTTGCAAAAAAGTTGCTAATGTCAGCAAAATCTTTTGCTGAAAACCAGCGAGCTGATTTTTAGCAACAAAATTTGTAGATTCAGCAAAAGTTTTGCTAACACTTAGTAGATTAGAAATAAAAAAGCCTTGCTAAAAATTAATAAATTTTTTGCTGAACTTTAGTAGACGGAAAAAACGCAAAAAATTTGTAGAAAAATTGTAATTTAGTTAATTTATTTGCTGAAAATCATAAAACATATTTTTGTGATTCTTTAAAAATTATTTACTATAATAACGAAATATAAAAATTTTCATTTTCCCACATTGACGACATGAATTAATTTAATATCTGAAAATATATAGAAATAAATATATATAACATAACAAACATTTTCTTTCAATTACTTACATCAATGGTTGTCTAAATGATTCTATCTTTTAAAGGACGCTTCTGCCGAAGATAATTATAGAAACGAAACGAAAAAATAAACAAAAACAAACGAAACGAAAAAAACAACCCTTTTTGCAATAAGAAAAAGGAACCATAAAAATCTACCTAAGATGTGTGTCTTTGTCTTTCGCTTTACTCTGTCTACATTTCTGTATATGTTTGTTTGCAATTTGACCACACTATTATTAATCTATAAACATTTAGTTTAAATAAATAAATAAATATTTTATTTTGTCTTTTATTTAATTAATAGACAATTATTTTCACAAGCCGGTGACAACGCAAAATTTAAGTTGTTTTAATCCTCAATTTTGTTTTATGTATGAAAAAGAGATACAAAAACTTCCATGGTTGATTTTTTTATATGTCTTATTAGAGTTGTACTTTTTAGTATCATTTTCCTCTTCTCTACTACATCTTGACATGCAGCGACATCTACTTCATTCTGCGTATATCTTTCAATCTGGTTGTCGCCCACACTATTAATGTGCTTATCAGCACAATTTTTTTTTAGCAACATTAATTAGTAAAACATTAGTATATTAGTAAAGCATTAGTATAAAGCAGTTAAGTGCTGAATAAGTATAACAAAAATTTTAGCTGAAAACACGATTTTAGCAAAAAATTTTGCTAAAAAATAGTATACCTGATTTACAAGACGTTTTACTAACTTTTCTACTAACTTATTTTTTTGAGTGTATCATTTTCCTAGTCTCTACTTCTTATTGACATGCCGCGACATCTGCTTCATTCTGCGTACATCTTTCAATCTGGTTGTCGACCACACTATTAATGTACTTATCAGCAAAATTTTATTAAAATAAATTAGCAAAACACTATTAAAATATTAGTAAAACATTAGTTCAAAACAGTTAAGTGCTGAATAAATGTAACTAAAATTTTAGTTGAAATCACAATTTTAGCAAAAAATTGTCTGAAAAAAGTGTACTTGATTTACAAGGCGTTTTACTAAATTGTCTACTAACTTATTTGTTGGAGTTCAGTTATCCTATGTTGGGCGCAATTTAAAGATTACAAGACTTTATTAAATAATTTTATATTTCCCCTTTCTTCCTACGAAAAAATTCGATTATATATTGATCGGTATGTAATAAGATGGAATTATATGTGACATTGTATTAAAAAACTTAGAGGAGAAAAATTTGTATATATAAGCATACATAAACATATGTATTTATATAAAATAATGCATGATTTTATGTTAACGTTTTTATTTGAGTATAGTAAAGATTTTTTACCTAACATTGGGCGTCATTTAATGTTAATAATTTTACCCATAATATAAGTATCATATTGTCTAAAATGTGGGAGCAATTTATTGCTAATATGTATAAAATAATTTCCCTCCTTAGCAGCCCCTTATTGGGTGCCATTTATATATATTTAATTCCTCTACTTCGGTTTTTTTTAAATATTTCAATTGATTTTTCAATAACCATTCAATTATTTTATTTAAATTGAAGGTTCAATCACTTGTTATCTCATAAAAAAAAAACTCAGCATTTAATTAAATTTACCCAAATTATCTCTCAACATAATATTGATTTTTATTTCAAAAAAAAAAAATTAAACATAATAAAACATTAAAATATTCTGCACATAAACTGAAGCTTGTTATTGACATCTACATACTATTAGGTAAACATTTTTTTTTCTATTTGTTCATCCAACACATTTGGTCAATACTCATTCAAATTTATAATTCAATTGAATAAGTGTCAAAAATCAATAAACATTTTCCAGTATTTTTATCAACACTTCATTGAGACACATACACTGACACACGTTCAACACACTCTTTTAAATAAATACAAATTTAATAAAGTTTATTCAGAAAATACATTAATAAATAGTTTATTGAATTGGTTTTACGCACTACAAAATGTTTTAAACAAAAATATTTAGTTTTTTTTATTTGGAAAAGTTTATATTTATTAAATAGCAATTTTTTCATATTTATCCAAATTAATTTTTAAAATATCTGCTTTTGACAAATTTTTTTTTTCAATTGAGAAGTAATTTTTAATAATTTCAAGCAATCAAACATTTTTTTTATTTGAATATTAATTTTATATACCCCGATCAAAAAAACGTTATGTCTGAAATACAAAATCAGACCTCATTTTATATAGATCGATATATATTCTAATCAAAGTTTACCTCAAAATTGGATATCCAATAATATCCGATTAGATTCCTCAAATATATTACTGGATTAAATTAGATGTATATGAAAACAAAAAACTAATAAAACTTTTAAAAATATGACTTGAGTCAGAGTAAATACTAAAATGTTTTTATTTAAATATATAATTTTTGGTCTTCAAAGTCTAGTAACGTCATGTTGCTTGTTAGGAAAAGACCCTAGCCATGTGTGTGATTACTAAGAACACAATAATATAGCAAAATTAATGATTAATAGGTTTTTTGTTAAGCCCTGCCTATCCTGGAGGCTATAACTTTTCTAAAACTTGGGGTCAACCTAGCTAATATGTATGATTTGTTTTATTTTTGTAAATGAATTGAGGTTGAAAGCTCGTTATAAATAAAAAAAATAATATAAAAATATTCTCGATGTAGATAAAACACAAAACTAATAAAACTGAAAAGGATCATAATTGATTTCAAAATTCGGGGATCCTATAATATTTACTTAAATAAAACTAAAAAAAAAAAAATTAAGAAAAATAATGTATGATTATGTATGGGGTTATATATAACAACATATAATTATATCTTATACACATACCAAATATTAACCATATTGGACCATATATAATCATATCTCAAACTAAATTGTTGATCTTGTATCATACATGGAATCTTACAAAATTATATCTTACATCATTTAATGTCATATATAAATTTACCTTAAGTTGTATGATACTTACAACTTTTTTAGCGGCCCAATCTCAAGTTTTAGGGTTAAAAAGTGGGGCCAAATTTAATACATTTTTGTATGAAAAATTGTCTGAAACTAAGGAAATTCATATTTTTTTAAAGCAGCTTCGATGTACTTGAAACAAAAATGTTGATACCAATATTGCCTATGTATTGTGTTAGCATTGCCATTTATTTAAAATATAGGTTAAAAAGCTCTTCGGTAAAGTTCGCATGAAAGCCGAAAAATTTCGAATGTCGGAAAAAACTCAAACACCCCCTCGATTGAATTTAATAGGCATAATTATACATATTTTTTTAACTTATTTCAATAAAAATGCTTTAATAAAACATTTTTTTGAATAACAAAAATACTTGAAAGTTATCGAACATGTTTCGAACACTCTTTTTTTTTTTTGGTACCCCATGTGTCTAAAATTTCTCTAAAGCAGTTTGAAATAAGAAGAAAACACGAATAATGGAGTCATTTTTGACCCCACTTATTGAACCCTAAACATGAGATAGGGGCGCTAAAAAAATACGTGTCCCTTACTTTTTTTCTTTATCACATATCCAAATATCACAAAATTTTAGCAAATATTTTGGTCATTTCTTAATCAGTGGTCTTATGGCAATGAAATTTGCAACAGCCTTTTGCAAAAAGATAGACACTAACAAAAAACATGCTTGATTGTGTGGGCTATATCCTATAGTTCCCGAGATATTACGGTTTAAAAATGTGAAATTTCAAATTTGGTGCGACACAGGTCCAGTTTTTGGTGAATACCGGGACGAAATTGAGGCCAATTTTTTGTTTAATATGATAGTTATCAACCAAAAAATTTTTTTATGAAAAAAAAAAAAATAATCCATTATCTTGTTCAACTCGAAAATTACATTCGCTTAAAGTAATGATTTAAAAAAATCTAATTTTTGAGATTTTTCCCCCAAAAAGCACCAACAGTCTTTTGCCTCCAGATAAATATTTTCTTTCAAAACATATATTCAGAACGGTTTTTTTATGCAAAAGCGATTTATGTTAAAAAGTCTTTGATTTGTATATGCTTCCCATTTTTGGAATTTTTTATTTTATTTTTGAAAATAATGGGATTGTTTGCATCAAATCATAAATTTTGACATCAATTTCATGTTACAGACTTCATTTAAGTCGATAAAGCCATTTCATTTTTGTAAATCGAACTAGAACAGAAAAGAAAAAATGGCGAGCACTCAAAATTTTTTATGGAAAGTGCTCTACTTTTGGGGGTCATGTTGCTATTTTTCTAGGAGGTTCAGCTCAATATTATTCCAAAATTGTTTCCAAAAATTTTGTGATATATCCCACAGTGCGTTGTTAGACATTTCTATAAGATTTAATTTTTAAACCCACGCTCACTTGTACACTTAGAATACTATGTAGGTAAACCCCACTGCAAATGTAGTTAAAAACAAATGAAATTTCACTTAAAGAAAGGACGACTTACATTTTATTAAATTCAACTAACATTGTCATTTGTTTTTTAATGTTCAAAAAATTACTAACAATTGTAGTAAAAATGAACCACATGTTAGTAAAAAATAAACAAACGTTTTTTTTCATTTTTTTAAATAACAAAAAACTACTGTAAAAATGAGTGTAAAATCATAAAACAGTCATTTGATGTGGTTTGTTTTTTAAATGAAGTACAAGGTTAGTAAAAAATTTGATTTGTTCTACAAATGACAGACATTTACATTAAAAATAAGGAAACGGTAGTAGAACCCACCACTGCATATTTTTAAAGCAGAGGTTCCCTGAGTGAATAAATTCGATTTTTAAAAAGCTAAAAATTTAAAAAAAAAATTTTAAATATACATTTTCAGTTCATATTTTTTAATTTTTACTGCATCTTTTAGTCGCATATTTTCGATTTTGTATTGCATGAAAGTCGCTGCCCTGATAATTATTTTGATGATGATCAGGGACAGGAACTTCGTGTGTGTTTTATGCGCCTATAATATGCATGAAAAATCTTAAAATATGCACTAAAAATTAAGAAAATATGAACTTACTTTTTTTTAAAGTAATTTTCGGCCATTTTTGGCCGAAGTTTTCCAAACACAAAATCGATTTCTTCGATTTGTAATAAAATTGTGGGGTGTAATGCCAAATCTTTTTTAAAGCAGAGGTTCCCTGAGTGTAATAAATAAGAATTTTTAAAAGCTAAAAATTTGAAAAAAAAAAAATTTTAAATATACATTTTCAGTTCATATTTTTACTGCATCTTTTAGTGGCATATTTTCGATGTTCTATTGCATGAAAGTAGCTGCCGTGATAATTATTTTGATGATGATCAGGGACAGGAACTTCGTGCATTAAAAAAGTGTGTTTTATGCGCCTATAATATGCATGAAAAATCTTAAAATATGCACTAAAAATTAAGAAAATATGCACTTATATTTTTTTTTAAAGTAATTTTCATTAAATTTTAAAGTTAGTTTGTATTGTTTATTATATTATCTGCCTACGTTTTGCACAATTAACACAATATTTTAATTATTTATATTAAAAAATACTCATATAGAAAAAACACAACTTACATTCAAAATTTATGAGAATAGGGCTTGAGCAGCTTGGATTTTTTTAGTCTTTATGCGCTTTGGTGAAATATAAAATAAAATATGAAGTGATTATTCTACAAAAAACTAAAAAAAATATAATAAAAAATGCATTTATAGCAAAATAATTAAAAATATGCAATACAAATATTCGTATAAAGCAAAATAAGTAAAAATATGCAAGATAAATATGCATTTAAAGCAAAATATGTAAAAATATGCATTTATTGCAAAATACGCCGTAACAAATCGATGTAATTTTAACGCGAATTCTTTGATTCACAAATATATTTTGTTTACTTGCTTCTCAGACTTAAGGGAAAAAACATGCATTTGCATGATCCGGTCCCTGATGATGATAAAGTTAGTACATATACTGAAGTATCTACCTACATTGACATTAAAGTTTTTACGAAAAAAAGTACAAATGTAGAGATGTTGTATATGTTCTATAAACAATGTTTATAGTAAACACGGATGAACAGTGAAATATAGATAAAAATGTTATTAAAACTAGGGATTAAATTCGCCTATATTTTTTTAAACCTCTTCTATTTTTAAGATATTTTACGGTATTTCCTTATACATTCATACATTATTAAAGTATACATTTAAGCAATGCATACATATGCATTGCATATTTTACGTATACAAAAGCAAAAACAAAAAAAAAAAAACTCTAGCAACATCTCATGGATATGTAACATATTCGTTGTTGAATATCCGTTTCCTCTGTGCAATTGTATTATTGCGTTTCATATGATATGTACCCATACATATGCAAATACTTAAAAGTAAAATATCCTTAATATATAAATTGCTTTTGTATGTGTGTATATAACTCATCATGTTGTATATTCACAATAAAATATAAAGAATTGGTATATTAATGTTCTTTTTAAGAATCTTTATTTTCTGCATAGGTTCGAGGTTCGGATACATTGATTGCGAAACCAAAACAGTTCCTTTGGAAATCAACATTGTAATTTCCGTTTTATGGTGGATATTTTTTTAATTTTATATGTAGGTTGTGGTTGTTTTTTCAGAACTTTTTATAATAAAGAATGCCAAAGAAGTATTTAGGTTCAATGATTTATATTTCACATATGTAGATACTATGGAGGCTTTAAAAGTATAAGAACTTTATTTTTTATAGTTCTGTTAAAAATAATATAAACGAGTTTATGATTTTAAATCATGTATATTTAAGTGTTTAAATATAAAATATTAAGTAGGCTAGAACTTCAATTTAAACTTATTTTGTAGGTCTGGTAGATCACATTACGATTTGCAAAAATTTTAATACACCCTCAAAATCTCTAGTTATTATTAAAAAACAAATTTTAAGGACTTGTTTTTGAACAATTTGGAATAGAAAAATAGTTATCGATATTATCTTTATATCAATGATTCTTATTTATGATAGTAATTATGATCCTAACTGAGTGTATTATGATCACTACGGCTGATATAATGATAATTATGGATCATATTATGATTATTAGGGCCATACTTTAGTTTTACGCATGATGATCTTTAACCAAATTTATTTTTTGTGTGATAATTCTCTTAAGTATTCAAAAGTTAGCATTCTGAAATAATTTTTTTTTTTTAATATTTTTAATATTAATATAAATATTAATTTCCATTCTGTCTTATTATTTCATTGCAGGTACGTGTGAACTAAAACTTATTTAAGGTAAATAATGAAATTTTATTCTAAAAATCTAAATTTTCCTAAAATAAAATAGAGAAATTTACAAAATCCTAGGAATTTTAAAAAAATTCTCCACATTTTTTTTGGTTTTTGCCTTGCTTATTATAGAGGTTCAATAAAGATTTTCATCGTTATTACCCCTTTAATAAGCAGGGGAAAAACAAAAATATTGTCCATATATTCAAAAAGGATTCATATATGAGGAAATATATTTTATTATATGGAAATATATTATTATATATGTTATTATGTTATGTTGGTCCCAAAGACTAATATATGGACGAATACATTAACCTAATTTTTTATTTAATTTCAATATTAAGAAATATATTAAAATTACGTTCATATTTTTTTATATGATAGATTTGTTTAAATTTGTAAAAATGACAGGAAAGATTTTGAAACACATAAAAATGGTGTATCCAATCATTTTTATAAAGACCAATTATAAACAAATTCAATTCTTAATCAAATTGATACCCAGCAAAAAATAGTGCATTATTTTATTAAGAAGCTCTTCCTGAAAGCATTCCAGAAGGCATGATTTTTATTCGCGATGTCCCACTTGGTATGTCTCTTTTAAACAGGTAAAAAGCGCTTCTTTCATGTGCTCTTAAAAGCAATAAATTCATGCCTTCTTAGGCAATAAGAAGCGCTTTTTCTTGTGCTTCCAGAAGCGCTAAAATAATGTGTAATTAATTAAAATTAAAGCGCTTATTCACTTCTTCAAAGCAGTAAAATATATGCTAAAATAAAGCGCTATTAAAGAAGAAAGCGCTAAGAAAGAGCTTCTATAAGAGCTTCTTAACCAGCTTCCGGAAGAACTTCTAAAAGAGTTTCTTTAATTTTATTTTCATACAGTTAATGATGTTTTTACTAAATAAATTAAATTGATTTATTGACACTTTATTGCTTCATTGTATGCGTTAGTTACTGTCATTGTATGTATTCTTCACTGCTTCATTGTATGCATTCTTTACTGCTTCATTGTATGCATTCTTTACTGCTTCAGTGTATGCATACTTTATTGCTTCAAAGAAGGCATTTTGGGAAGCACTACAGAATGCCTTAAATAATTGCTTTATAATGCATGGCGGACAAGCGCTATTTTGGAAGCATATAAAGGCAGCAACTGCTTACCAAATCGAGTTTTTTTTTTGCTGGGTAAGGACTCTGATTCATATTTTTTTTATAGCACATGCCTAAATTGTATTTAAATTAAAGTACATCAGTAGATAATCTCCACTATTTACGGTACTCTCCTTGTCAGTAAAATAAGTTTATTTTTTTTTTATTACTTTTGTCTTCATTATGACAATATTTAACTCTTAATTTAACACTTTAGTAAGTTCAGTTCACTTTAGTACCAATTTTTGTTTCAACCATAAGTTAAAGTTAATATTTTCGAAAGTTATTTTATCAAACACTACCATTACAGTAAATGTCTACAAAATATTTAAAAATTTTATTTTAATATTCATACAAATGTGGCAACATTTTTAAAATAAAATATGAATATGAAAATATTTTGTAGACATTCACTGTAATGAAAGTGTTTATTAAAATAACTTTCGCAAATATTAACTTTTTTTGCTGAATTTTGGTACACACAATTTTTTAAGCTAATTACATATTATACTAAAAAATTAACTCATATGTCGTGCTTTTTCGCTATGCTGTCATATATTTTAGACACGTTTCGCGTTTTTCGCATGAACCGCAATTTCTTTTTTTTTTATTCTTTCTCATATTCTTCCATATATGCATATGTATGAAACATATATTTCCATATTTCTCCATATACGCAAAGATATATGTCCATATATGAACATATTTTTAGTGTCCGACCGAACAGTTCGGCCAAAAACCTATATTTTGTCGGTTTTTTGATATCTAGCGGTAAAGATGACAAATTTTGGTATTGGAAACATGTTTGTTGATCCGATTTAATTCGATTTTGTGTATAAAATTTAAGAGAAAAGCCGAAGTTTAGCTATAAAGTTAAAAGTTCGGCCGCCGAACTATTTTCAATTTGGCCGAACAGTGAATTCATTGCTTAACTACAGACTTTTCTTCAAATTTGACACTCAAAATAGCATTTAATCAGTCCAATAAACATTTTTCCATCCGCCAAATTTGTCCATAATGCTTTAAAATACCGAATACAGACCAAATGCATTTTCTGGCCGAACTGTTCGGTCGGACACTACATATTTTTACATATATGAACTTTTTTAATCGGGTATAAAAAAAAACTGCGTTAAAACATGCATAAGTGACCCATAAGTGGCCCATAAGTGAAAAAACAGGGTGGAGTTGAAAAATCATCGTGACCGAAATATTAAGGATCAATGGTCGGTACTCTTGTTTTATTTTTCATGTTGCGCAGTGATATCAATGATACTTTCGGGAGAACTCCATTCATTTTTGAACGCCCCTGATTTCCAGCTTGAAATTTGTATATGTTGTAAATGATACTTTCTTTATATGAAAAATACCAGAAAACGTCATATTAAGAAAAACTATAGATTTGTCATTTAAAACCCATGTCAGCTATAATTTTAAATCATGAATATCATATTAACAATAACTCTTTACACCTTAATTATAAAAAAAAACTAATTAAAATTATTTAAAAAGCTTTAAAAAATTACGTTTACACTCAAAATAATGCATCTGCAGTTTAACAGAAACACCTTCTAATTTTCGGCTTAAAGAATTTTGCTAAAAATCTAATCAAATTTTATAGTTAAACTAAGTTTTAACTGAAAAAAATGTTCAGTTCAAAGTAATTTATTGGAAAGTACACAAAAATATTGTTTTGGTGTACTGATGATTAATACATATACAGGCTAACCTCGGGTGAATGTTTTCGAAAGCAATCTTTTTAGAAGTTTGAATTAAAAACAATTTTGAAAGAATAATCTTGGTAATTCAAAATTTGTGTAGTGTTATTTGAAATATATCTCATTTTTTATAGCATTTAAACAAAATCGCTTTAAAAAGTTTTCACTGTTATATATATATTTTTTTTTTTACGAACATGTATTATTAATTAATAACACTCATACACCAGGTTGGCGTTTATGGTTAATAATAATGTTTAAAATTAATAATTAATTATTTAAAACAATTAAATTGAATAATATAAATCATCAGTAAAAAAAAAATTACATATAAATGCTTAATGATGAATGTAATATCCGTTTAATTATTTTTGGAAAAAAAAAAATTTAATTATGAAAAATAAATTGAACTTTAAACATGTATACACAGAAAAAACTAAAAACGGGTTTCAATTAAAAATTTTATTGAATCAATTAATATTTTAATTGATTTTGCACCTACAACTGAAATAATAGTATTAACTAAAAAAGTTTGCAGACAGTTAATTAAAACTCTTTCAATTAAAATAATAATATCAATTAAAAGAGTTATTGTTTTTCTTTACAACCTCAATTAAAAAGTTTAGTTAAATTAATTAAAACTTTAATTGAAACTTGAGAAGAAAACAATGGTAGTTTTAATTGAAAACTCGTGTTTTTTATTTTTGTTGCCCCCCATTAAATAAAAAAATAAATGTAGGTTTGTAAATTAAATTGACATTTTATTTATAATAGAATTAAAGCTTTTTAATATAAAAATGTATTATAAGAAAACAAATAAAAGTAAAGGCAAAATTTTTGGTTTGCTTGTCTTGTCTTGAACTTTTTCTTGTAATCGAATTGCTTTCTTAAAAAAATCACACACAACTTTAAAATGATAGTTTAATGACACTTATACTTATTGAAAATTTAGTTATTTACAAAAATAATAGTTTAATTGTCCTCTTTCGATAAGGTTTATTTAAATCCACATGTGCACTTTTATTACCACAGATAAAACACGAAACTAAATTAAGTTTTCGTGCGTACACGAATATCTCAACAAAAAGAGTGTTGCAAACTCTAGTGAAATAACTACGATTTTGAGTGTATTTGAAATCGGTAAACTATTCAACTTATTAAAAGTTAATCATTTACGATTTTTTCTTTCTTTTTATTTACAAATTAAATAATATATTGATATAATTAAACCTTTGTTTGATTATTTAATCTAAATAAAATAAAAAAAAAATAGTTTGCCAAATTTTTAAAAATTTTGTTTACATGTTGTCAACACTGTATGGATATATTAGAAAATTCAATAAGTTTTTTAATTAAATCAATTAAAAAAATTGTTTAAATTGCCATTGATATTCAAACAATCGATTAATTAGATATTTTTGGCCCATAATTTTTTCTGTGTAGAAATAAAAGATTACTTAAAATTCAATTTAATCCCAGCAAAAAATTTCCAAAAAGGTAAGCGGGTTTATAATCAAGCATTTTGGGCAGAACGCATTCCTTACTAGATTACCTACTCGATTCTTTTAACAGGACGTGAGACTAAAATAATTGATTCTTTAGAATTGATTATTTTTTTTAACGAAGAACCATTTACTTTATATTTTTAAGAACTACATACATTTTTTAATAAAGAAATAGTTCCATTGTAAAACTACGAAGTACTTACACAAAAAAAATAAATAAATAGTTCCCTAGAAAAAATAAGAAGTACTTACATTAAAAAAAAAGAAGTAGTTCCATAAGTAAATTCAACTTTTACTCACACGTGATTCTCCTAGGTCACTCAAATATAACGATCAAAACTCATACGGAAATAAAATCCTAAAAAGTGAAACATCGAATTGTTATGATAACATGGGTTTGTCATAATTTTGGAGCTATAAACCACGAAAATATAAATTTAAAAAAAAAAAAAAAACAATTCAAAATTGAAAAACAAAAATATGACTCACGCACAATCACCCTCGAAAATTTTTTTAACACTCACTCACGATAACGTCAGTAATTTCAACGTCCACTCACAATTTTCTGCTCACGTGCGCCTCCCTAATTTATACATAACCACAGTTTAACAAAATTTAGGCAACATGCAATTTCTGTTTTTAGTATTATTTTCCTGCAAATAAAAATTTGTTTGAAAAAATATATGAGATAAATTCTTTAAAATTGTATAACTCCTTTTTTCAAAATTAGGAACTACTTCCAATAACGTCCTTTTATTAAGAAAAAGTATATGATTACTTCTTGAGTACAAAAAGTTATACATATAAGTTAATAACATTGTTATTTTCTTTTAAGTAAATAATTACTTTGTTATTGAGTTCATGCTTTCTAGTTTAAATTTAAAGAATTGATTACAATACTACTTGCTTTTTTGACCCTATCGTTGGAATGAGTTTGGTATTGCAGTTACTAAATTTGGCAATGAGATATGTAAGCAAGTGTGGGCATCACCTTATTTTTGGCATGTGTAATTTTTTACTGGGATTTTTATTATAAGTCTGATTACATAAAAATTTCATTATTAACTAAATATAAAAATTCCATTATTAACCACCTTGGCGTATGGGTAATATTAATTCAATTTTATTTTATTAATCACCAAATTACTAAAAACTATATAACTTTTCTTCATTTTTTAATGATATATGTCAAATTTCCAGGGAAAAATTTTATCAAAATTACTAAATATTAAATTTAAAGTTGAAAAAAATTCTTTTTAAAAAATCTCCAAATTATAATATAAATACTTTTTCAGCAAAAACATCATATGTTTATTAAAAAAAAAGAAAAGTTTAAATTTTTACTTTTCAAACTTTACTAACTCCCATACATTCCATACCTTTATTACAATCACGTTTTCATATTTCCAGGTCACAAAACTTAATCACATATTTTAGAGAGTAAAAGAGTAGTTTTTTATTTTTTTCTGTTATTTTTTTTTTGCTTAGAATAACATAAAACATGCCACGCTACCGCACCAAAAATAACAAAAAATTATCAAATAAACCAAATATTATGACCTTTTTGATGTGGACACGAAAAGACCAAACATAAGTAAAGTTAAAAAACGCATAAAAATGTTAAAACAATTTTTTAAAGGGTAAAAATGTTTAGGTTTACTTTAATGTACAAAATTCAGTAGCAACAAAATTTTAAATACATAAAAAAAAAATCATTAAAAGAGGGAAAAAGCTATGAAGAATTTTATATATTTTTGTTTAATTAAAAAAAATGGAGGGAATATCTTAAAACTATTGATTATGATCAGCAGGATAAAGACTTTCTTGCATTTATAAACAAAAAGTTCAGGCCTTAAGATATGCAGCAAAAAAATGTAAACATTTCTTAATTTTTTTTTATCTTACCAACAAGGGCAGCGACTTTCATACATTTGTAAATAGAATCTCAGGCCTACAAATATGCAAAACCAAATTTTAAATATTCACTAATGTTCCCTAGACTATTTATAGCAGATATTCTAAAAAAATATGTTGCATATTTTTAGGGCTAAAATTGTATCAATAATTGTTATTGTACATATTTAGGGCTTAAATTTTATTAAGAAATGCAGGCCTGCTAGTTTAATGCATTTATGCAAAAATAAATTGGCCCTGAAAATATGCAACAGCTATTATTAAATATTCACTTCCCCATAAGATTTATAGCAGATATACAAAACAAGTTTTGTATTGTATATTTTTAGGATCCAAATTAATTTAATAAATTAACGAAAGCAGAAAGCACTTAAAACCAGTTTCAATTAAAATATTTGTTAATTCAATTAAAAGTTTTATTGGATTAGGTCCTATTAATGAAATTGTAGTATCAATTAAAACAACTTGTAACTATTCAATTAATTTCAGTTTCAATAAAGATTTTAATCATATCTATTAAAAATTTAATTGAATATTTTTTTTTTAATTTCAAACTAATTTTTAGAAAATACTATTAATAATTAAAATTTTAACAAAAATGGCCAATAATTGGGAAAATTGAAAAAAAAATCGAAAAAATTTAAAACGTTCATATCTCGAAAACATTTAATTTTTAATTTCGGCGGTTTTTTTTATTTTAGAGATTGTTTTAAATTTTTGCGGTTTTTATATACATATCTATATTTTTATTTTTTTGTCAGTTTTGGTTCTTTTTTTAATTTTGGTTATTATTATTGCTTGTTTTTTTTTTTTTTTAATTTTGTAGCTTTTTTAATATGACCGATTTGTTCAATTAAATCGATTCTTTTTCAATTTTGGTAATTTTTAAATTGTAACATTTTTCCCACTTTGTTGGAAATTAGAAATTTTGTGTGTACCAAACAAATTATCAATTAAATGGATATTATTAAACTTTTAATTGAAAGTGAGTTTTAAATCAAACAAAAGTTTAATTGAAATTTTAATGACAGTCATAACGTTTCTTATTTTTACGTTCACTAGTCACCTCAGTTTTTGAACCTCATTTCCTCCCAAAATAATACAAATGATCGGACCATGAACTTTTCGTATACACAAATTTATTCCGTTTTCACTCAAAACATAAATAGTGGCTAGTGCGTATTGAAGTGCTACTACAATTATAAAAAGTATAAAGTCAGGGTTTCTATATGACATTTTAAAAAATAATAAAAACTACTATAGGTTTTACAAAATAAAATCAAAACTGGTTAACCCATTTTTTAACAAGCATAGTTTCTGTAAAAAATTTTTGCGTATTTGTTTTTGGAAAGTTTATTAAGTCTAAATCTGAAATATTGATTAATTTTACGAAATATTTACAGAATTACAGGGTTGGAAAGTTTTGTGTTTCTGAACAAATAAATTTTTTCTTTGATTCTGAAAATATTTCATCAGATTAATCAATATCTCAGATTTTGACTACTATGCATTACTGCATAATTTTACCAAAATTTTATCAAAATCGAACAACATCAGTTTTTTTTTTGGAACCGTTCAAGTATTTTGCCCCATTTTTGTTATAAGTTATTGAAGAAATTTAAGCTCAATAGAGTTTTAGACAAGCAATTTGAAAAAGTAAAATATTTCAAAAAAATCTGAATTAAATTTTAAAGTTGGATGTGAGTCATACCATGTCAGACCGTACGATTTTTGCTAAAAATTGACTTTGATGTCTCCGATGTCTTTCAAAATTTTAGTAAGTATTCTTTGTTGTAAAATATTTTACACGTGTTTCCAGAAAAAAATTAAACATATTTTTTCAAAAAGTTATATGCATTTGAAAATCGTCAAAATCGTGAAAAATCTTCCGACATGACAACTTTTAAACTAATGTTTTTCTAAAACTAGTCAATGGATTTTAAAGTTTAATACCTTATTTGAAAGGTATTTAAACCTTCTTTTTAAAAATATTTTTTTTTTTTAATTTATTTTTTTCATTTTTAAAATTTGGTTTTTTTTTACTTAATTTCTGTTTTCCACCATCTTCGAACAAGTCGAAAAATCTGATAAAAATATTTGCTTAAAGCTCAATATGACCTTAATATTCCCTGTAAATTTCAGAATAGAAGTCGAATGGATTCTTTTTTCCGATTTTTTCCATTGCAGTACCACGAAAAATTACAGTAAAATTTGTGAAAAAACTCGTAAAACATGAATAGTGCGTAATAATTGTCAAACGAACGACACAGTTCACAACACGCAGATCAGTCACAAGTCAAAGGAAAAAAGAACGATTGAACGATTTGAACGAACTGACCGAGTCACCAAAATGAACGATTAATCCCAACTCTAGTTATGACGATATCCTTTAAAGGTATGCTGATAGAATCTTGTATATCGTTGGGCCAAAGAAAGGACTTATAAACGTTTAGACTTCATTATTATTAAGTAAGTTATATATTGTTAATTTATTTATTTATATTGGGGACACATAAACGTATAATCGATATAATATTACGCATAGCTCAAATATTTGAATTTTCATTGAATATCAGCGATACACCATATTTTTCCCAAAACGAAGTCGAGTAACACATAGAGACATTCTCAGTAGATAGAAAACCAGACTTTTTCACACATATTTTAAATAAAAAAATTAAACTTTTTGAACGATTGGTTCGATCAGCGGTTCCCACCAACTTTTGCTTTACGGACCAATTGAGACACTTCTACTGGTTCACGGACCCTAAAAATTTTTTTTATAAATAGTAAAAAC
Source organism: Delia radicum (assembly GCA_021234595.1). Classification (NCBI taxonomy): domain Eukaryota; kingdom Metazoa; phylum Arthropoda; class Insecta; order Diptera; family Anthomyiidae; genus Delia; species Delia radicum. The sequence continues at coordinate 227,190,459 of CM037853.1, read as the reverse complement.
GCAAAAGTAACGAAACAAACAAAAATTGAATTTTTATTTTAAAAATGAAAAAAAAAACATTACAAAAAACAAATACAGTAAACCCCGAACTCCGAGGGATCAGAAAAATTAATTCGTTATAATCGAGTATTTATTGGAGTGAAATTTCTTTACTATTTTTTATTGTCCACAAAATATTAAAAATGTTTATAAAATTTTTTAATTATTGTGAAACTCTCTAATTATTTAAAACACCTTTTTAGTTCAAATGATAGGCAATTTTAGGCGTGAATGAATTTATCTAACCCATGGAGTGCCAACATTTTTTTTTTTTTTATGATTTAAATTATTAATAAAAATTAAAAAATGATTGCGAAATTTTTTAAAATTTGTTTTAAACAATAATTTTGACAAAACTCTTCGGAATACTCTTCCGGACCCCCATTTGTTAACCGTTGGTTTAGATCTTTCATATTTATCCATGGATTTCCATAAAATATTGCTTATTTTGGTCGTTTTTAGAAGCCTGAATTAGCCAGCAAGTATTTTATGAATTTTTTTACCTAAAGAAAAAATATTTTCCCTACCTAACACTTACTTTTTTATATTACCTATAACCTTGTAATTTGAAATACTTTTTGTTGCTTTTTTTTTTTTTGTTGTTGATTTATAAAACGTAAATTTTATTTTGTTATTATTGTGGTCATTCCTTGGTCACGTAAAAATTATTATATTTCCAAAAAAAAAAAAATGTTTTTTGCTGTCGCTTTTTGTTGTTTATTTGTGGAACCAAGTATGAAATGAAAAAATAAATGCCTGACATTCTATAATTTCATTTTTATTTCAATTTAGTTTCTTTAGATGGTTGTTATTTCCTTTCATTTTTGTTTTGTTGTTCAATGAAATACAAAAAGCCAATAACAACAACATTTAATACAACTACAATAACAACTACTTTAACATGTTGCTGGTCCATTACAACAAGCATCTTTTTGAACAACTTACTACATTATAAGCAATACTAGGCAATTCAATCGGTTAACCGTTACTCGAGTAAAATGAATCAAACAATTGTTCGCATAATTTAAAATGGCCAATTTGGAGTCACGAATAACTCGAACAATTTTGGTCGATTAATCGAGTAAATCAAAAAAATATATATTTTAGTACATTAATTAATGTGTTTCGTTTTAAAAAAAATGTATCTAAAATATAAAGTTATGTGTCCGTTACCATTTTTTATTTACATATTTTATATGTTGGGTAGGGGTATACATGTTATACATGGCAACACGTTATGGACAATATTGTGCTGATAAAAAAATATTTTTCTTGGCTCATTTTGGAGGAAAAACATTCCGCACCGTGACCAATTCCTAAAACATCACATTTTTAGCAAATTTTTAAAGATATTTTTGAAATATCCTTGATTGTCTATAGATATTATTGTACTTAACTCGAAGGTTAGTTTATGTAGACATTGCAACTAAAAAAAAATTAAGACCTAGAGGTCCGATTTCCAGAAATTAACCGAAATTGTTAAATATCTAAATATTCAACAAAAAATAAAAAATCGCAGCAATCGCAAAACTATTCGATTGTGTTAAAATTTGGTTGCAAGATTTGCATTCAACTTAATTCATATTCATCTTTTGGGGTTACTGCCCGAATAAGGCCGTTGACTTATTTTGACTTATTTTTTTCTTCTTCCATAACTTTTCATAATAACGATAGTTGGCTACCACAGTAACATAAAGACCGAAATAAAAATTTTAAAAAAGCGATTAATTTAAAGACATATTTCTTCTAATATAACTGGTTTTATTTTTCTTTTTTATCTGTTTGATTTTGAAATATCTTGAACTAAATTTAAAATAACGCTAAAATATCGAAACGACGTTTTATAGCTCTATTTTGTTGATTAAACAAAATTTAATGGATAGAATTTTGAAATAAGCCCTATTATATCAGAAGACGCATCGTGATTTCAAAACATTCATATCGGCATGGATGTGGGCGTGGTAGTCAACAACCGTTATAATGAAACGGTAGTGTTGGCCAACCATGATTGAATTACATAAATATTTAGTACATTACTAAATAAAAATCTGTCTTCGAAAAATTTTTAACGACCGTGAAGAAGTAATTTAATATTACAAAAATGTGTTAATTTTTGTATTAAAAATACAAAAATTGTTTTTTCGGACTTTCTATACTTTTATATATTTAGTTAGAATATTGTTCAAAACCAAAAATCTAATATGATATTGTCATATTAGATTTTATTTGTTTGGTTTTCAAAAAGTTTGATCATTTTAATGAAAGACAATACAATTGTTTCATTGGCATCACCCAAATCTTCAGTTGTCTGCAATAGAAAAAGATAATTGACTTAACTCAAACCGAGACATTATATGCAACTGACAAAATAAACTCTATGATAATCTTTTTGTCTGCCTTAGAGTATAAACTGCCTGATCTGATAACTCTAATTATCAAATCAAACTATTTGAAAAACAACAATTTTACATGTCGATATACTTTGTATGTCAGTATTAGAATTTGTAAAAACAACATATATCCCAGCAAACAGTGTTTGTTGAGAACAGTCGTGGTATGCTAAGTGTTCGAAAATGTTTTAATTTTTGTATTAAAAATACAAAAACTGTTTTTTCTGTGTTTCTATATTTTTATATATTTACAATAGTTTTATATATCTATGACAATATCATATTAGATTTTTGGACATAAGGTAGAACAATATTCTAACTAAATATATGAATATAATATTACTTTTTATTTTTCCAAGGGATGTGTTATGTTGACTGATATTTCATATAATGTTTGAATATTTGCAAACAATTCTAAAAGTTATATCCCTATATTTTTTTAAGTCAATTTGCAAAATAATGTTACAAAATTTTAATTTTCATATCGTTTTAAAATTATGCTTTTTTGTAAAATGTTATTAAAAATATTTTAGAACTTTGGAAAAACATGTTTAAACTCATGTTAAAACTCAGCGCAGCGACTTTCAAGCACTAAAGTATCAAAAATATGCACTTTTAACAAAATATGCACTAAAAAAATGCAAAAATATGCTGTTAAAAGCAAAATATGCATTTATAACAATATATGCTAAAAATATGCAACAACAACTCGATTACATTTTGTTGAGAATTTTCTGATTCGGAAAAGTATTTGGTCAAAATCGATTTTCAGCTATTGACCAAAAACATGCGTTAAAGTCGCTGTCATGCTCATTACACTGTACAACAAAATCAAACTTTTTCCAAAATTACAAGGTCCGACCTATTAATTTTGATAAAAGAGCCAAAAAAAAGACACGTGTATCGGCGTTTTGAAAGTTTACATCTGAGTTTCATTTTAGGGGGAGGTAAAGGTGAAGTTATCCCAAGACCAATATTAATGTCGCAAGACTGAATCTGCTCGGAGACTGAATCTGTCTAAAAACAAATCAGAAATTTTAGCTGCAGACTTAAAAAGTCTTCATCTACTTGAAGCTGGTGTCAATGTTACCAGCTTTCGTAAGCGTCAAGACAGCTTTCTGCCGTTCTTTTCAGCAAACGATGATAACATGTTTGCTTATTGCAACGATATTGAAGGAATAATGAATGCAATGAATTTTGAGTACAGGCACGAGAACTGGCGTATATTTATTGATTCATCTAAGAAGAGTCTAAAAGCTGTACTTCTGTATTACGATAATACCAAAAATCCTATTCCAATTGCCTATGGAATGAACATTAAAGAAAGCTATGATTCTATAAAATTAATACTGGACTCCGTAAAATATGAAGACCATAAGTGGCGGTTCTGTTGTGACTTAAAAGTCGCTAGTTTCCTTTCAGGTATGCAGGCCGGATACGTTAAGTACGGATGCTTTTTATGCACTTAGGATAGCAGATGGAAGGGCGACCAATATTCCAAAAAACAATGGAAGTTGAGAGCTAAGGGAACATTAGGAGAGCACAATGTCGTTCATCAAGCATTGGTACCAACTGAAAAAATTCTCTTCTCTTATATCAAACTTTAATATTGGTCTTATATATATAAATTGGAACATAGGGCCAGTACAAAAGCTTTCCATTGACTTCTATCTTCGGCTAGTCTTTTTGCTTCTCTCCATGAAGTTCTGGCTGAAAGCAGAACTTCAATGCCTGTGTAATCACTACCTGCGCATTTTTTTTTGTTTTTGTTGGAATGTAACGGATCTAATCAGCCAAAGAACAGCTGGCATAAAAATACGAAATTATTGTTAAAACTACAAAAACTTTCGTAAAATGCACAAATTTTCGTTTATTTTACCAAAAATTTGGTTATTTTGACCATTTTTTCGTAATTTTACGCATGGATTATTATCAGTGTACTTTACATTCAAATGATTGATTTTTAGAATCATTTTACGAATTATTCATTTCTAGCCATTTGTTCTCCGTTATGTAGCCAATTTTTCACTTCAAGAGTTGATAACCTTGGTGTTACTGTTTACTTTTAAGGAAAAATAAAAAAATTATTGAAATTATTCGAGTTACTCGAGTAATTTTAAAAATTTACTCGATGAATCGAGTGAGTGCAAAACCTCAAAATCGAGTTACTCGTTTACTCGAACAAAAGCCAAGCCGAATAATTTGAATACCCTAAGCCATACTACGCTATATATATTTTTTTTTTTAACAATTTTTTAGTATTTATTATAGATTTTTTCCTCCCTTTTATATATTTTTCTTTATACTTGGACTCTTATTGTATATTTATTTCCGTTTTGAAAATCACAAGAAATGTGCATAGATTTTTTTCTTTGTTGTTGTAGTTGTTATTCTTATTGCTTGGTTGGTTTTTTTTACCCTTATTGGTTAGTTTTATTATGACAGTAATGTACATGTTGGATTTTGTTGTTTTTTTTTATAAAAAACATAATAAAGAGTTTGTTTAAAAAACGAGATTTTTTTTTTTTGTATAATTTAAACTGGCTAACATAGGTTTTCAATTTATTTCGTAGCAGAAAAATGTATAATGTTTTGTTTTTATTTCAATTGTAACAAAGTCACGTTTTAAAAAACTGACAATGAACTTAATTTTTTAGGGGTTTAAAGTTGTTTTTATAATTTTGGCAAGAATCATTTTTTTATTATATAAAAGGAGAACTAATATTAAACTTGACCATTGTTATTTAAATTTTATCACTTCTTTTTATTGTTAACTTTAAAACAGGTGACATACAGTGCGTATACTCGATTTTTAAATATTATAACACTCATACGCCATGATACATTGTTTTAGCAGTCCGCATAGGAAATTCGGTACTTTAGTACTGTGGTACATTACTGTTTCATTTACAATAGTATGTCAGTTCCTCGGCAAATAATTATTTTTTTTAGCAAATACAAAATATTTTTAATATTACAAAAAAACTCTCAATTTTATCGAACTTTTTATATAACAAACTAATTATTTGGTCCCTTTTACGAGTTTTCATACAAATTTTTACACTTATAACGAACACAAAAAAAAATCGAGATAATAAAAGGAAAATTCTGCTGCAAATCTTAAAATTTTTAGCTTTTTAATTACAAATTTACTTAAAAGAATTAAAAACTTTATGAAACGTTATTTAATGAAAGAATTGTTTCAGAATTAAAAATAAAAATTTAAAAGTTAGGAGAATTTAAGAAAACTTCCTAAAATTTTAATAATTTTTTGGATATATTAATAATTGTTTGCCTCGCTTACATCGACCTTTGCTTATAACGAACTAAATCATCCGGTCTCCGCGAGTTCGTTATAACCTTACTCCACTTAATGAAAAAAATCCAAAGTATAGAGACATATTGGTTTAAAATCGTTAAAAATTGTAAAAGTTTTTCAATCTAATTATATAAAAAATACATAAAATATAATTATATCTTTTACAGTTATATTAGTTTTTTGTTTTTATATACATCGAGATTATTTTTATGTTATTTTCAATTTATAACGAGCTTTCAAGCTCCGTATATTTACAAAAATAAAGTAATTCAAACATATTAGCTAGGTTGATACTAGTATTTCCATCTGGCTAAAGATCTCATCAGAACCCGAAGTTTTAGAAAAGCTAGAGCCTATATAATAGGCAGAACTTCAACAAAAAACCTATTAATAATCAATGTTGCTCCATTCTTGTCTTCTTAGTAATCAACCACGTGGTTAGGTCTTTTCCTAACAAGCATCATGACGTTACTAAATTTTTTTGTAAATATACGGAGGTTGAAAGCTCGTTATAAATTGAAAATAACATAAAAATAATCTCGATGTATATAAAAACAAAAAACTAATATAACTGTAAAAAATATTACTTGAGCCAGAGTACACACTAAAAATTTTTTATATAAATAGAACATTTTTGGTCTTCAAAATTTAGTAACGTCATGATGCTTGTTAAGAAAAGACCTAACCACGTGGTTGATTACTAAGAAGACAAGAATGGAGCAACATTGATTATTAATAGGTTTTTTTGTTAAAGTTCTGCCTATTATATAGGCTCTAGCTTTTCTAAAACTTCGGGTTCTGATGAGATCTTTAGCCAGATCGAAATACTAGTATCAACCTAGCTAATATGTTTGAATTGCTTTATTTTTGTAAATATACGGAGCTTGAAAGCTCGTTATAAATTGAAAATAATTATATCTTATTTAATAAGTTCCCATATATAAACACTTTCAAATTGATCCGAAAAATGGGTCATCTATATGTATCTACCCAGGGATTAAGAACTTTTTGCCGACGTTGGAAATTTTGTTTACTGAGTACTTTTCCGGCACTTTTTGAACTGACGGAAATTTTTTTTTTTGAACTGACGGACCTTTTGTCTAAAGATGTTATCATCATTTTAGGCTTGGGAAAGCACTTGTTGCCAGCATTTGTACCCCCTGTTAAAGTGTCTTGCCAGAACTGGTCCGTTTGTCTTTTTCTGACTGTGTACGTTTTAAGCTATCAAGTATTTTATGTCTAGTTAGCTCAGTGGTTAGAGCTTTCGGCTGCCAATCTTGCGGCAGGGTTCGCATCCCGGCGGATGCCAATCTTTTTAGATCTCCTATTTCATAGTTTTACCAACATTTTGCCAACGTCGGAGATTTTGTTACCCCAGTTCTTGTCCAACACTTTTTGAACAGACGGACCTTTTGCCAATGATGTTATCATTTTGGGATTGGGAAAGCACTTGTTGCCAGTACTTGTGCCACCTGTTAATATGCCTTGCCAACTGTGGGTCGTTTGCTTTTTTATGACTGAGCACATATAGTTTAATAAGACATATCATGGGACCATATATAATCATGTCGATTACTTTATATATTGCGATTATTATTATATGGTTTATCAAAAATAAATTTCAGTAGTGTCAGCAGAAATAAGGGAGGAACCTTGCAGAAAAATTGCCAATATCAGCAAAAGAAATTAGTAAATTCAGCAAAAAATTTTCTAAATTTAGCAAGCTTTTTGCTGCTATTAGCAATTATTTTGCAAGGATCCTCCCAGTAAAAATGTTGCTGTCTTTACAGCCTAAATTTGTATTCACTTCTCACATATCTCATTCTCGCAGGGAAAAAATATGATGGAACATGATTGCGGACACGAAGTTATCATAGAGCAATTCCATATGAAAGCGATCACCTTTTGGACGACCCCTCTCCGATTTTAAAATAAATAGTCTCAATCGATTGCCCAGCAAAAAATAATGTACCTACATATATATTTTTTTTTTTATAGTGACTGGTTTAGTGGTGGTGTGCACCAATGTCATGTGACAAAATTGAAGAATTCTTCATAAGGGACCCCATTGAAAGTTGTTTTAAAAAAAAAACTACTAAAGCGATCGCAACGAGTGATAGCTCGTTGGAAAGGTATTGAATCAGGCTTTAATTGAAAAATAAAATTTTCCTAATTTTTCTTGTTAAATAATTAAAAATAATTCAATTATAAAAAATATAAAAACAATGAGAACAAGGTGGTCTCTTAAATGCTCTTCTCCTGTCCAAACAAGGAGTCGGGCCCATTTTTTTATTACTGATTCTTAAAGCAAAAATTATGAGGAATCCAAAAAAAATAAAATTAGCCGGAAAATTTAGGAGCTTCTGTGGAAAATCGGAAAATTTAATTTTCATGGGAAAATTTAATTTTCATGGGAAAAAAGGTAAATTTTTGAGAAAAATTAGGAAAATTTTATTTTTCAATTAAAGCCTGACAATACCTTTCCAACGAGCTATCACTCGTTGCGATCGCTTTAGTAGTTTTTTTTAAAACAACTTTCAATGAGGTCCCTTATGAAGAATTCTTCAATTTTGTCACATGACAGTGGTGCACACCACCACTAAACCAGTCACTATAAAAAAAAAAAAATATGTAGGTACATTATTTTTTGCTGGGCAATCGATTGAGACTATTCATTTGAAAATCGGAGAGGGGTCGTCCAAAAATTTGCCAATTTTGATCGTTTTCATATGGAATTGCTCCATATTATAATCCTAATTATCATACATATGATTCTGGCTGATAATATTATGATTACGGAAGACGATTCCATCGTTATTTAGAATCATAATATGATTGCTACGATCATATTATGATTGTTAGACATTGAAATCATAAGATGATTCTCTTAAGCTACCATAATATTTCACTACGGTTTCAAATTTGTTATATTATATATATTTTTTTTTTATTTAATTTTATTACAATATAAGAAAATAAATTCTCAGTGCTAAAAACCTGCTAAGCCCTTTGACTTGTCTGCCGGTAAATTTTTCTAGTACATATATATCATTAACAACACTAATTTACAATCACTTCTTATCTTTTGTATCTTCAAAATATTCATTAACTTAAAATAAAAGCTTTTAAAATTTCTTAAACAAGTTTTCGTTTATTTTTTAAACTTCGCATTTAAAAATGCATTTAAATATTAATGCACAGTCGTTTAATATACGAGGTTTTTACAGCGAACTGCCCCCGCTACAGTAAAATGTATGTTGGATTAATTTCAAACTCACAGACATATATTGGCACATATAATACGAATAAAACATGGAAAAACTTTTAAAATATATAAACTTTATGGGAACTTAGACCCAAATTTCGATGCGTTACAAACAGAATATCAATATGTATGTGGTGGGTATAGAAATGTTGGCCGAGATAAATTGAGTTATCTATAACACTTAAAATTCAAAACTATTTCTAAGTTTCTTACAAAAATTTTTGTTTTTTTCGAATTCTCTATAAAAACTATATTTATTTAGTCAAATTTATAGATTTTTCAATTTTCATTAAATTAATATTAAAAATTGATGCTCAATTGGTTTATATTTGACCACGCCTACTTCTCCCACTTTTTGGAAAAATTTAAATATTTTGTTTGAATTTTTGTTCAAATCATATAGGACAATATATATCTAGTGTAAGTTTGACATTGATATCATAAACTTTTTGTTTTTTGCTAAACCGTTGGCATGAAAAGTGTCATATGCATATTTAACATACGAGTACTAATATATTTTCTTCATTTTTTTAAGCACAAAAATGTATTTATAAAATATTTATATGTAACAAATTTTTCCCTTTTGAATTATAAGAAAATAAGTATACAAAACTGCAGTATTGTTACTTAAATAAATTTCCCGCTAAAAATATAGACATCGGGTATTTTTACAGTTAGAAAAACATTTTATGCTTCATATACGCATACACTCAAAAAAGTTTAGCTTTAAAATCTACTGAAAAATACAGTTAAAACAACTGTAAATTCAGTGAGTAAGGTAATTACCGTTAAAATAACTAAAAATGTAGTCGTTTTTAGCTGTTCAAAAACAACTAACATATGCAGTAAAAATAACCAACAACATCGTTCAATTCGAGAGAATTTTTTACTACAATATTTTTTAAACAACTGTAAAATTTGGTAAAAACTATTGCTTTTTAACAGGTTTTTTCAGTAATTAATTGTTTTAGTTTTAAATTTTAAAAACTTAAAACCAGTTATTCATATATTTAAATTACGATAAAAATTTATATTTCCTACATTCTACTTAAAAAACAAAGTAAAAAATTATATTTCCTACATTCTACTTAAAATACAAAGTCCATTTATGAATTTTCTAATTTCCAAACTCAGAACATATCAATCAATAATAACAAATATAAACTTAACGAGAATTTTTAATTACTTGACATTATCTTCTGTTTTTAAATACCTGATTGAAAAAATGTATATACACACAGAAAAAAATTTAGCTATTTGCCAACTGAAATTCGGTTACTAAGACTCAAATTCGGTTATTTCGAATTTAAGACAGTTGGGACAACTTTTTATTAGTTTTCACAATAAAGTTCGGTTAATTCAACATAATTTTAGTTGCAACACCCAAAATTTTAAGAAATCGATTGTAAATATCTTTGTACTTACTGAATTTATAAGTTGTTACTATTAATATACACTTTTTAATTCGGTTGGCACTTTATTTCTCTGTGTGTAAGCCATATCAAATTATTGGTGTCCGACCGAACAGTACGGCCAAAAAACTATATTTGGTCGGCTTTTTGGAATCTAGATGAAATGAGGATAAATTGTGGTATTGGAAACATGTTTGTTGAGCCGAATTAATTCGAGTTTGCGTATAGAATTTAAGGAAAAAGACGATTTTAAGCTATAAAGTTAAAAGTTCTGTCGCCGAACTATTTTCGATTTGGCCGAACAGTGAAGTCATTGTTTAAATACGGACTTTTCTTTAAATTGTACACTCAAAATCGCCCAATAAGCATTTTTCCATTCGCCAAATGTGTATATAATCCAAATGCATTTTCTGTGCAAACTGTTCGGTCGTACACTACAAATTATATATAATTATATACGGATATTAGTGAATATAATTATATATAATTCTATAAAATTTCATGTAATCAGATGAAATACTACTTTTGCCATTTCTTCAATATATTTTGCAAAAATGCCATTTTTGCTCCAAATTCGCTTAAAATACCATTTACTACTGATTTGCAATACTTTTTAGAATTTCATTTCAAAAAAATTTATATTTTTACCAATTTTACATTAAAACTAATATTTTTCCAATATGTCTGTAACTTTTATTTTATAAAAATATTTTTTTTGAATCAACCTCTATAAAAAAAAACTTGAAATAAAATTTGGCTTGGCGTATATTAAAAATAATCTCGAATGCCTTTGTTAAACAATCACCAAATTGGAAACTTTCTATAAACGAAATTTTAGAAGTTATAGATCGTGTTAAGGAAAAATTTAAAGATGCAAACAAAAAAATTTTATTTAAAAATTTAATAAAGTTATCAATCTACATAATGGCCTACAAACGTTGATTAAAACAAAAAATAATTTAGTTTTTAATAAAAACGAAACGGATTCATATATCGAAACATTAACCCCTTCAGAATTTCTTGCTTTCAAATATGCTCCAGTAAGATCTACAGAGGTGTAACTTCAATTTTCAATTTATTCATATGTTTTATGCGACAATAGAAGATCGCTTTTTTTTTTGTAACTTGAAAAAGCACATGATTGTACTATGCAATCAGAATTTAATTGAATAAAACTTTAATACAATATATATTTATTTTTAACATATTTTTTGTTAGTTAGCCATAGCACGATAAACCATAAAAAAAAATGGCATACGAATTTTTTATGGTTTTTCGTTCTATTTTCCATACCATTTTCAACTTGTTTCGCGCCATTTTAAACTTGCTCTGATAACACAGTGCAACAAATGAAGACTTTTGGAAAAATGCACGGACTCGACAGTATAGGTTCGATTGTACTACCAAAGGTTAGTACCTGTACTCGGTTTGGCCAGTTTCACTACCAATTTTTTTTGGTAGTGTTATGGACCTCAAAAGATTTTGAAAATCAGTGCACCCCTCAAAAAAAGGCGTCCTCAGTTTTTGGCCAACAGCTAATTCAGACTTGAGGCTATTGCTTAACTATATTTGGCAATAATGTAGTGAAGAGTCTACTGAACAAATTTTATCAACATTTTATGTGCATAAAATCATTTTTTCCTGCACTTTTTTGAAAAAATATAGGAGAAAATTATTTTTTTTTTGCTTTTTTCAGCATAACTTACAGGAACTCATAATTTTTTACTAACAATATATGACAAAATTGTAGCCATTGTAAATCTGAACAACTTTTGTTAACATATCAATACAATCTGAATGTGTCTAGGCATCCGAAATAGCTTACAAAGACCACTTTGTACCTTATAAATAGTTGTTTTTGACTAGACTACACTTCTATTGCATTTTTGTTTACTATTTTTTTGGTATATTCAGCAAAAATAGTTTTTTTTATTGTATTTCATAGAAAAAACAACTGTAATTGAAGTTAACACAACTACTGATTACTACACACACAACTGGCATGTACCCATCTCCTGTAAATAATTGTAGTTGTTTGAACTGCAATACAGTATCTTTACTTTTAATTGAAAAAACAGTCAGTTGTTGAAGAAATTTAATTTTTGACCACATTTGTAGTTCATTTAAAAAAAAAAACACCACATCAAATTACTGTATTATGATTTTACATTTTATTATTTATTTTTTTATTCAAAAAAAAAAATTAAACAAATAAATGTTTGTTTATTTTTACTACATATGTGGTTCATTTTTACTGCAATTGTGGTTGTTTTTTTGAACAATAAAAAGCAAATGACAATGTTAGTTGAATTTACTGAAATATAAGTCGTCCTTTTTTCCAGTTAAATTTCATTTGTTTTTAACTATATTTGCAGTGATCTTTACCTACATAGTATTCTAAGTGTATTAACTGTAAAACTTTTTTGAGTATACAACAGATGAGACGGATGACGACGTACTACCACACTTTAAACATAAAAAAAAAAAAATGTTCGAAAGTAAGATCAACACTCACTTTGCATTATATACCTTTTAAAAGTGCTAGTAAAGCAGCAGTAGTAGTCAAATGTAGTAAAATTTTTGAAATCAAATAAACCAACATATGGTCGTATGTACTAATGTTGCATTATCTCTACTACTAGTACTACTTACTAACAAGCAAATCTATTTTTCATTTTGTGTAATAAATAAAGAAAATTTCTACATATTGCTATTGTTTATGTAGTTGTGATGTATATGTGAATGTATGCACTTTTGTACATTTGTAAACCATTGAAAATATTTTCCCAACAATCATACGTATTGCTTGTTGAGTTTTCTTGTTGTTTTTTTTTCGTGAACAAATTTGTGCATATTGTTATCCGTTGTTTGCTTCCTCTCCTCAATAGCTTGCCAATTCAGTGGAGGTATTTGGAATTTCGTATACTATTTGCTGACTGCTATATTTCTTGTTGCTTTATTTCCACTGTTGGCAGTTGTATGGCAAATTATATGCCACATATGAATGTATGCACACACACACATAAGTGTATTTGTTGTAGCTATATTTTGTACTACCATTAAGCAAGTGCGCTTGCATAAGAGTACATTATAGTTGCAGTAGCATATCAACCTTTTGTATAAGTTGGCTTAAGTGTTTTGGTTTATTCCTGGGTGGTTTTTCTACCTGTTTACGTTAAGCATATGTTAAAGACTTATTTAAGTATTGTTATACTGTTAAAACTGCTTTAATGGAAAAGCAAGGAAAGTATTAAAAAAAATAAAAATTATGAAGAGTATTTAATAAGTATTTTTAAGAAATAAATTGTTATTTATTTGCGCAACAAATTTTTATCGAAATGTATGCAAATTTAAAAGAGATCTATTCAAAAGTAATAAAATTTAAATAATGAATCATAATCATACGCCCCTATTAACAATTTTTTAACAATATTTATAGATTTAAAACATGTTTATGATGGTTAGAACGGTTGATAATAAACGCAAAGTAATATTGAAGCTTAAGCTTTGAAAAATACATCATATTTTGGTCCAAGGACATACAGCATTCCAATAGGATATCTCTAAAGGACATCGTCTTAATTTAAAAATTTAGCAGAAAGATTATAGTTTATAGTGGTAGCAAAGCCTTCAAGTTTGATCAATATATATTGAAGTTATGGGTCATTTTCTCTAAATTTCGAATTTTTCGAAGAACGAAAATCGGCTTATCTTCTTAGGCAAAAGCACAAATTATATATTTTTTGGACTGTAGCTATTAGAGTTCGTTAAAACAGTATAACATTTTTTTTTTTTTGGGGATATCGAATGTCGGAAAAAGCTCAGACAGTTCCTTGATTAGATTAGTAGGCATTAATATACATATTCTTTTAGCTTAATTCAACTATAATTCTTCAACAAAACGATAATTTTAATATCACTAACACATTTTGTTGAATAACATACTTGACAGTTATCGGAAGTGTTAATGCGTATCCAAAAGCTCTTTCATTTGGCACCCCATTTGTCTGAAATTTCACTAAAGCAAATCGAAATAAGCCGAAAAACGAAAATTGGAGTAATTTTCGACTTTAATTTTTAACCCCTAAAAATGTGATTGGACCGCTAAAAAACACGTGTCCATTATTTTTGTTTTCTTTATCACCTATCAAATTTTTATTAAGATCGGAAAGAACCCATCAGGAGACTCCCTTGTTATTCTATATCAAGATTTCACACGTTCCCTGGTGATCATCAGTAGAATTTTAACATCATTGTTTAGTTAAAATAATTACTTTTAGAAAGATGGAAGAAAGTTGAATTTATTAAGAACAACTAACATTGTGGTATTCATTCCATCGGAAGACTACCCTTGTAAGTGTAACAACTCCTTCAGCATTTTTTGGCTATACATTGTTAGAGAATAATGTAAAATTGACAAAAATTTATATTTAAATTAAAATTTATTTAAATTTTGTTTATTGAAACTTATCGTTTAAAGTTGCTGTATGGATTGACATATGTAATAGGAACAGAATGCTGTGTTTAGTTTGCGCCTAACAGGCAAACTTTTTTAATTGCAGTAAACACACGATATTTTTTTTTTTCTGTTGTGAAACATGTTGAAAATTTATCCGAAATAGACAATAACAGTCAAAGTAACACGTAAAACATTTAAAGAAAGTTTTGTTAAAATTGTGAATAAAATTCTTACCGTTGGCAAAAATAAGACTAAAATCAAAAACACAATAAAACCAGGATATACGTATGTATTCACGTCGAACCTTTTTTAAAATACAGATAGATTAAATTAAACTTGATAACAGTTGACAGTTTTAGCATATTTATTCAAATTCAAGCCCACGAAAAAAAGCGAAAAGACCTCTTTAGCGAACAGGCCACACTGGCGCACATTCCTTTAAAATATATTTTGTAAAAACGCCAATCGTCATTTCATTAAATTTCACTTACAAAATCGTCAAAATGGATAAAAATCGTAAAAGTTGGGATTTAAGAAATGCGGCAAAACCGAACTTAATTCTTTTACATCTTTTTTTACATCAAACGTGTTTTTCACCTTATCTACCTATAAAATTATTTGACCTTTAAAATATTTTTTAATTTTCCTTATAAAATTGTTTTTGTTTATTTCTTTTTTATATATTTTTATTTATTCTTCTTCGTATTTTGTTAACAAAAATATTGGGGAGTATATTAAAAGATTCAGTAGCCGAACTTAAGGCTTTTACTTGATTTTTTATTTTAACTGATGTTTACACTATAAACATCAGATGGGTGTTAAACAAGCTTCCCCTTATAAACGATTTTTGACTATAGTATACATTTTTATATCAAATAAAATTTAGGGGCGACCCATTGTCACATGTTGATATGAAATGTTCCATATACTCCCAAGTTTTCTTAACAATTGGTTTTATTTAAATTGTACACAAAAGCAATTTTGAGAATTTGTTTTTATTCTATCTACTAAATACACTGAGAGAATTATCTGCATGATAATAATGAATTTTCGAATTGAAGCACTGAAGTTACATTGGCACTCGCCCATTGAAACTGTTCATTAAATTAATGCAAGTTGTTATTTTGTATGTATTGTGGATCTTTTAGGTTTGCATTTCACTTTGACTTGTTAGGTTTGAGATCATAATTTGAATGTTGTTTTTATTAATAGAAAATATGTAAACGACCACAGGAAATCCAATATAGGAACTAGTTAATTGACTACCCGAGAAATATGACCTTTCCCCATCTTATCTTACAAGTTTAGTCTACGGTTTAAAAACTTAAAACTTTTTAATTGGCCGAGTTGCCAGACCAACTGCTAATGTTGGCATTACTGGGAACGATTTGAGAATCCTACATGCCCAAGTAAAAAGTTTTTATGCAGTTATATATTACTTTATACAGTTATTTATAATGATAAATTGCAAAATATATATTCATATAAAATTATATCACAAATATATATTTATATCTTAATATTCACTTCATATAGTGCATTATGTAGAAATATAAGGTGGCGCAAAAATAACCTTCCGATGTTTTTTTTTATTATGTATTTATTATGAATAGTATTTTCTGATAGGAGGATTACTTTTGCGCCACCTTATATATAATTACATATCGGTCTATATATGATTACATATGTCACATGTACTTGCATATATTTGTATACAATTGTATCTAATTGGATGTAAATGTGTGACATTATATATAATTTGATACATTTGGATGAGCACAAAATTGGGATACAACTGAATCAAACTATATTTAATTTTATCAAATTAGATATAATTGTATTAAATAATGCCAAATTGTATCAGATTAGATCTAATATGATAGAACTAAATGTTTTCATTTTTCGGATATAATTATATATAATACGAAAATTCACAAAATATTTTTTGCATAGGTGTACACTAACATTTCAACACAACATGTTCTAGTTGATTGCTTTCCTATTAGATTTTACACTGCATTGTACCTGTATGTTTGATATGTTTTTTATTTTTTTATTAATAATTAATTAATTAATAATCATATAATTACATCGTATTACCCTAACCGAGCACTTGCTACTATGGCTTTACGCGCGTTGTAGCGAAAACAGATCAATATCTCTGGTGGGAATCGAACCCACGACCCCCGCACTGATAAGCCAGCACGCTACCACCCTTGTGGGCGTTGTGGTGTAATGGTTAGCGCGTTGGACTTTTACACAGAAGGTGCCGGGTTCGATCCCCGGTGCCGGCAACATCAAATTAATATGTATGAGTTTTTTCTATCCCTCATATGTATCGCAATGTCCACCTTCGGTGTTCCCATAGCAATTAACCCCACCGAAGTAAAAATAATGAATCAGGGATATGAACCAAAAAGCTTCAATAAGTTCGCCAACTCTCCATCAGGTGGCGAGCAACAACTGTTCTAAGACTTATCATCTCGCGCAATTACAGTGTTGCCATGTCTGAAGCCCTTCATCTTTAACCACCTTTCATCTCTATACTATCCCTTTCCAAAGAAAGCAACACACTAAATATAGAATGTAAGTTTTCATAAAATTTTATAAAAAATGTCAGTGTATCTATAAAAAATATCCTTCACTCAATGAACAAGTATTATTAAAGAACTAGTTTCATAAAAAGTAAGAAGGTTTTGATTAATTTACAAAAAAAAAAAATTTACTTTGTGAGAATAGTTCATTAGTTTACTAAATATATTCATTATTATTCGCCCACTAAATTCTCTCTGTGTTCATACTCTTTATGCTGTGGTTTTAAATCTCTTTGGTGCATTTTATAATATATTATTATTGTCTTTTTTTAAAAAAGACCTCAATATGTTTTGTTTTCTGTATATGTATTGTACCGAAAACCGAAATATTTATGTATAAATACTGCTACATAAAATTTAAATGGTGCGTATTAAATTTATGCCTGTATAAGTAAATTAAAAGCAATTATTTACATAATATACAGTAAATATGTATAGACAAAATA
Organism: Delia radicum; assembly: GCA_021234595.1. Classification (NCBI taxonomy): domain Eukaryota; kingdom Metazoa; phylum Arthropoda; class Insecta; order Diptera; family Anthomyiidae; genus Delia; species Delia radicum. The sequence goes on along the minus strand of CM037853.1, from coordinate 227,172,535 downwards.
TAAACAAAAGAAATAAAATATTAAACATTTTATAACCTCGAGATAATATAAATTAAATAAAATATCAAAATAAGAGGTTTTTTGTATATAAAAAACATTTTAAATCGATGTTGTTTTGTTAATTTGTAAATGCATGTATGGTAAATACATGATAAATATGTATGTGTGCGTGTGTGTAAAAAAAACACAATACATACTAGAACAAAGTTTTTTTTAAAGGCCATTTTACTGTTTTTCCACAAACTAGCTGGGTTTTGTCATATTTTTTTTCAGTCTGTAGTTCAGACTGTCACTATTGTTCAACGAAAAAAAAAAATAACAGAAATAATATTATTACCGGATGTCATCAAGTTGTTTGAATATGTGTGTATGTTTTTTTGTGTAAAACATGACAGAAATGAAATGGAAAATATTCCCTATACACAGACACACACACACAATGACATCTCCCTGCTTTTTTTTGCATTTTAAAGTTTTATAAAAAGTATACGCGTACTTTCATCGTTTGTCCCAAATGCACGCAGACTATTGCTATATTTTCTATAATATCTTTTATGGGATTTTTGTAAGTCCTCTTTCGAAAGTGAAAAGGCGTGTTAGAGAAGAATGAGTGTATTTTCTAAAAATCATAACTACATTGTAAATTTTCAATTTTCTGAATCAGACTGCGCAATTTCTGGTATTAAACCTTTGTCAGTGACCTTGTTTTTTTTAATAATGTAATATTTGTTATGTTTTTATTTGTTCGATTGCGTCTATATGAAATTTTCTGTGCAATCACTGACCGTGGTATAGATAAACTGATTTCTACTGCCACATGCACTCGCACTACACGTTAGACAGAGCGCTTTAGCCCACTGATCTATCGTCAGGTCGAGTTTTGTTGTGATTAAAACTAGTTTTATTCAATACACGGTGTTTTTGTTCTTGCATACATAATATCAGAAGTACAACTCCAACAATACAACAGTTCTATTTTTAGAAACTTACCTCACTCTAATGTCCACTGTTTTCCCATATGTTGTAAGTGATGCCACATCTATGATATATTCTTTGTATATTCGATAGATGGCGCTTACGTAGTTAGGGAAGAATTGCCAGAGAGCAAAGTTTGATTTTTGTTTGAGTTTGAATTTTAACGTCTTTTTCAGACAATTGCAATTAATACTATAATTAATATGCAATTTTATTTAATTTTAATTGTGAAAAGGCGTGGTAGAGAAGAATGACTGTATTTTCTAAAAATCATAACTACATTGTAAATTTTCAATTTTCTGAATCAGACTGCGCAGTTTCTGCTATTGAACCTTCACCAGTGACCCTGTTTTTTTTTTTTTTTTTTGAATAATGTAATATTTGTTATGTTTTTATTTGTTCGATTGCGTATATATGAAATTTTCTGTGCAATCACTGACCATGGTATAGATAAACTGGTTTCTAATGTCACATGCACTCTTTCAAAACCTATGACAATTGTAACTGTAACTTTGTTACAGATACTTTACATAACCACAACAAACATTCATACTAAGTTAACTATTTGTACCAAGTTACATGTATGTATTTACATAGTTTCCTTCCATGTGTTGGTTAAATATAAAAAACAAAGAATCGAAAGGGGAAATATGAAACAACATGATGTTGTTGAAAACAAAACCATCATATCGACAACCACAAAAATCATAACAATTTGTCGTTTGTGTTTTTATAGCAACAACGAAATAATTGAAAAAAAAAAACACACAAAATATGACAAAAATAGCCACAAAATGTATTTAATTGAAATTGTTTAATAAAATTATTAAAAAAGTTTAAACTAAAGTTAACAACATTTTAAAATATTATTTTGTATGATTTTTTATTTAAAAATAATAACTGTGTAATTTTCAGTATACATTAAAAGTCACCACAAAATTGATATTTTAAAACTACGTAAAAAATCAAGACAAATAGCTTGCGATCTAACAAAAAAAACCAAATTTATTTTAAGAGAGATCCCATGGGATCTCATCTGATATAATTTCATCGGTAAATGGGCCTGTCTAATTTTATAAAATTATATATAATTTGATCAAATTTGATATAACTTCATAAAAATCTTTTTAAATCCTCACTACTATTTTGTTTCAAACTCCAAATAATAATGAAAATTTTAGTATAAATCAATGGATTAGAAAATTAGACGTGATTACAATTTGACTAATATGTGATGCGATATACAATTATGTATATGTAAAAGTAATAGAATTTTTTCTTGTTTCTACCATATACATTTGTTTATATAATTATCAAAGAAGACAAATTAGCTTTTTTACTTTTTATGTTTTTGTTTTTTTTTTTTTTGTTTTTGCTTTATTTTTTTTTTTTTTTTTTTTTTATAATTTAACCAATACTCAGGGGATGCCCCCTACTCATGCAGTGCATTGTATTGATCAGGAAAATAAGGTATGGGAAGGAGGAAAGAGGGAGTAGTGTTTGTGGATATTTGATTTAAATTTTTTTAAATTGTAAGTAACAGGGAAGACTTCTGCGGGAAGTTTGTTCCACATACGAATCTTTCGACTAAAAACGAATTTTCTCTGTAATGCGTTGTGCGAAACACAGGACAATCAACTACAAACGGATGTGATCTACTAGATAAGCGAGTATTACGAATAAAAACTCGGGCTCGTGGAATAAGTTCACTTATCTCAGATGAGCATCTCCCATGGTAATATCGATAGAAAAGTGTCACACAACCCACATTCCGACGATGCTCCAATGAATCAATAGAGTTGGATACACTACTGTCATTGATAAGCTTCACCGCCCTCCCCTGAACACGGTCCAGAAGCTTCAGAATAGACAATGGAGCCCCTGCCCATATATGAGAGTTGTATTCCATTTTTGGCCGGATATAGCTGGTATAAATAGTAAGGAGATCGGATGGAGTGAAGTAAGTCTTGCACCGTTTTAGAAAACCGAGACACTTGAATGCCTCTTTCGACACTTGAAATACGTGCTTATTCCAACGGACATCACACTGTATTCTCATGCCCAGAACATCAAGAGTATCCGATTCCTTAATACATATACCATCCATAGTTACAGATGACAATGTCAATTCCACAGCCCGTCTGTGGGTTAACATACAACATTGGGTCTTGCGTGCATTAAAATCGACCATATTCGCGCGACCCCACTCGGAGATTGTAAAAAGGTCTTGATTGAGTGTGTCATTCATGTTCTGCCGCATGCCCTCTATCTGCAAAGAGCTTGGCCTGTGATCGAATGAAAATGAATGACAAATGTTGCTGTCATCTGCAAAAGAGTAGATAGGGTTGATGGTCTGACCAAGAAGGTCATTAATAAAAATAAGAAAAAGGGTAGGAGAAAGAACAGAACCTTGCGGTACCCCTGAATTTAGCTGAAACTCGTTTGATGAGACCCCATCTAAAACAACACGTATAGTGCTGTCTCTGAGAAAACTCGTTATAAATCGAGAGAAGACATTACCGACACCAAAAGCAACTAGCTTAGTCACGAGTGCCCCGTGCCACACACGATCGAACGCCTTAGAAATATCTAGAGCAACCACTTTACTCTCACCAAAGCGGTGGATTGACCGGCTCCAACGTTCCGATAGAAACGCCAACAGGTCTCCCGTAGATCGACCACTACGGAAGCCATACTGTCGATCATTTAAAAGTGAATTGGTCTCTAAATATTTCACAAGATGGTGGTTAACCATGGTCTCCATCACTTTGGAGAGCGCAGAGCAAATTGCGATTGGGCGGTAATTTTCAGGGTTGTTCGCCGCACCCTTTTTAGGGATAGGCTGGACATTGGCCACCTTCCATCAAGAGGGGAAAATTCCCGCACGGTACGAAGAGCTGAAAAGTTTTGCCAATGGACGCGCCAACGTTAAAGAGCACTGTTTCAGCACCAGTGCTGATATGCCATTTTTTTATAAAACCAAAAGTTTATTTTTTGATCTTTTAACAAGTTTATTTATTTATTTTTCAATATTCCAATTTTCTTTTTTACTTCTCATCGGGTAATTAAAACAATACGGGTAAAGCGTTGATCTTTTTTTATCAAAATTTGGGTGAAAATAGTCTACCCCTTCTACATTGGTTCTCTGATGATTTTCGGTGACGCGAAATGAAACATGTAAGGACCTGTCAGTAGATAGAGTCTGCTTTAAGTTAGCGGACAGAAAACTTTTTTGAGTAATAAATAAACATTGCACGGTTTTTTGTTTAACAGCGTGCTGGCTTATCAGTGCGGGGTCGTGGGTTCGATACCCACCAGAGGCACTGGTTTGTTTTCGCCACAATGCTAGTGCTCGGTTAGGGTAATAGGATATAATTTGTGATTATATGATTATTAATAATAAATAAAATAAAAAAATAAAATAAAAAAAATAAGTCGTCCTTGCATCAAGTGAAATTTCAATTTGCATGCATTTTTAAACGTCAAAGAAAATTATTACTGCTTTTTTAAACATTATTCATTATTAAATCTACGATTGACGTATTTTTATTTAATTAGTCAGTAAAAAATCTTAAACGATTTATGTTTTGTTAGCAACTTCTAAAAGTACAAAACAAACTATAAGTATTACATGTTTATACTTTCTGTTACTTTCTGTTAATGCATTTTTCAAAAACCACAACTTAACACTTAATAAATACATTTTACACATGAACATACACTCACAAGAACTTTGCCATAAAAAAATCAACAGTTATTTAAAAATTTAATCGGTGAAGTTGTTTCAATGGAATATACAGTTAAATTTTTTTTTTTTTTTTAAAAGAGAGGCAACACTCAGGAAATACTTCCTATATTTAGTGTGTTGCTTTCTTTGGAAAGGGTATAGAGATGAAAGGTGGGGAAAGATGAAGGGCTTCAGACATGGGAACACTGTAATTGCGCGAGATGATTAGTCTTAGAACAGTTGTTGCTCGCCACCTGATGGAGTGTTGGCGAACTTATTGAAGCTTTTTGGTTCATAGCCCTGATTTATTATTTTACTTCGTGTTGTATATATTAATGCAGGCCCATAGTGTCATAATTAAATATAAGTTGGTAATTCATGTATTGTATTATATTGTAATATGGCATCTTTTTATAATAAACGTGTCGTGATCGGCACTTCTAATTTTGAACAACATGGTGTCAGAAGTGGTCTTTAAAGAAGAATAAAAAAAAAAAAAAAAAGATAAAATCAAAGTATTTTTCTAAAAAATAATAAAATAAAATTTTGGCAATTAAATACCAACAAAAAACAAAATGCCGGATAAGGAACGCGACGTGAATAACACAAAGCCGGCAAATGAAGGGCAGTTTTTTACAACTACATTGTCACCACTAAATTTACAGGCATCAAATTTGTCTAAAGAATGGAAATTTTGGTACACCCAATTTAAGATTTTTCTTACAGCCTCCAATTTGGAAAGTCAACCAGACCGTAGAAAAGTGGCGTTACTATTGCATCACCTTGGAAGTGACTGCCTGGAAATTTATAATTCGTTTGATGTCGATTTGGATACAATCACATACACAAGTCTAGTTCAAAAACTGGAATCGTTTTTTATTCCCAAGGTGAACATAGCAATGGAAAGATATACATTTTTTACATGCAGACAGCAGCTGGAACAATCAATAGACGAGTACGTTACCATTTTAAAAAATCTCAGTCTAAATTGTGAGTTTGGTGGTCTTCGTGAGGATTTAGTGAGAGACATTTTCACATGTGGTTTGTCGGCAAAAATGGGCAATGTGCGTGAAAAACTGTTGGCTGAAGGTGCAATTACTCTAGACAAGGCAGTGAGTATAGCCAAATCAATGGCAATGGCTAAACAAAATGCTCAAATGTTTGAAAATAATCATGAGGCCGAACCGGTAATCAACGTCGTAAGAAGAAAAAATTCTAAAACAACAACTAGCAATCATCAACAACAAACAAAACCAAATAACAATTGTAATCGATGTGGTCAGACTCACAGAAACAGATGTCCGGCAGAAGGAGCAAAGTGTCATAATTGCAGTAGAATAGGACATTTTGCTAAAATGTGTTTTTTAAAAAATAAAGTGGTAAAGCATATATATGCGGAAGAAAATGGCGATTTTGATGACGATGACGACGAAGAGAATTTGTTTGTCGGTGCACTTTCCAGAAATGCAAAATCATCATCTGCCGAATGGAACATTGAGGTAATGGTTAACAGTAGTAAATAAGTATGTCAAATAGATACAGGAGCGCAAGCGAATATTATCTCTTATAAAACAGCAGGTCTGTTAAGCGTGAATGATCTGTTGAGAAAAACTAAAGTTAATATTTTTACATTTAGTGGGGAAAAATTAAGAGTTTTAGGTAAAATATTTTTAAGAGTAGCTTTTGAAGAGAAAATTTATGTAATGAAATTTTTTGTAGTAGATATTGATTGTAATAACATTATAGGGCTACAATCTGCTAGAGACATGAGTCTAGTTAGAAATGTAAATGTCTTATCTGTTGATAACATAATTGGGAAATTTTCAAATGTCTTTGGTGGTCTTGGTTTCTTACAACACGAATGTAGTTTTAAGGTTAGGAAGGATGTTACACCGGTAATTGTTCCGCCTAGGAAAATTCCGTTTAAACTTTATGATAAGTTGAAAAATGAATTGAACAGAATGGAAAGTTTGAATGTTATTAAAAAGGTCACGGAACCAACAGAGTGGGTGAGTTCTATTGTACTCGTTACAAAACCTAATGGTAGTCTAAGGCTTTGCTTGGATCCTCGGAATTTAAATAAGGCTATACTGAGGCCACACTTTCCTTTTCCAAACATTGAGGACTGCAAGGCTAAGCTAAATGGCTCAAAATATTTCACTTCCTTGGACGCAAACAGTGGATTTTGGATGGTTCCTTTAGAGGAAAGCTCTTCAAAACTCTGTACATTTAACACGCCTTTTGGCCGTTATCGATTTTTGAGGTTGCCGTTTGGCATAAACGCTGCGCCAGAAATTTTTCATGCTCAGATGATTAAAATGTTTGGCGACATATCAGGCTTGATTATTTATATAGACGATTTTTTAATATACTCTTCCACTCTGGAAGAGCACTTGAAAATTCTTGAAAAGGTTTTTCAGAGAGCGAAAGACGTTGGTCTAAAATTTAATAAATCAAAATGTAAAATTTTACAAAATGAGATAAAGTTTTTGGGTCATGTTTTTAACAAATCAGGTGTTCGACCTGATGATGAAAAAATTAAATCGATAGTTAATATTCCTAAGCCCACTAATGTCAAGGAACTACAAAGATTCCTGGGTATGGTTAACTATCTGGGTTCATTCATTGAAAATTTGTCTTCAAAAAATAAGAAACTGAGGGAGCTATTGAGAAATGACATTCAATGGCATTGGTCATCTGCACATGAAGATGAATTTGAAAATCTTAAACATGAAATTACAAAATCGCCTGTACTTACATACTTTGACCCAAATAAAGAGTTAACGTTGTCTGTGGATGCATCTAATTATGCTCTTGGCGCAACAATTATGCATGGAAGAAATCCCATTGCGTATGCTTCCGTTTCTTTAACAGAATCACAAAGGAACTACGCACAAATTGAAAAGGAGTTGTTTGCCATACTTTTTGGTTGTACTAAATTCCATCAATATGTCTACGGGTCAAAAATATTAGTAGAGACCGACCATAAACCATTAGTCAGCTTGTTTGAAAACCCCCTTTACAAGATTCCTGCTAGATTACAACGATTTATGCTTCGTCTACAGTGCTATAATTTGTCGGTTAGTTATAAGCCAGGCAAATATCTGCAAATTGCAGATACTTTATCCAGGGCTCCCTTAATGGAAACGGCCTTAAAGGAAATGGATGAGGAAATCTCATTACACTGTAATTTTGTCGCTTCGCACATGGAAATACCATTTACAAATCTTAACGTTTTAAAGCAACATTCTGTTAATGATTCTGTGTTTCAGAGAATTGTTCAGTATGTAAATAACGGCTGGCCGGACAACAAAAAGGATGTTGAACCAGAAGTAATGCCATACTTCAAAATTAAAAATGAAATTTCGATTTTAAATAATGTTTTATTAAAAAATCATCAAATTCTAATTCCAAAAAGTTTACGTAGGTTCATGCTGGATAAAATTCATGAGGGCCACATGGGAGTTCAGAGATGTAAAAATTTAGCTAGTCAATTTGTTTACTGGCCAAATATATATAGTGAAATTGAAAATCTGGTGTCGAATTGTGAAATTTGCATGAAATATCAAAATTCCAATGTAAAGTCTGAAATGTTGCCTCATGAGATCGTTGATGTGCCGTGGTTTAAACTTGGCTGTGATTTGTTTGAATTTAATAAGAAAATATATATTCTTGTAGTGGATTATTATTCAAAATTTGTTGAAGTTGAGTCATTGAGTTCAGGGTATACTAGTTTACAGGTCATTCTCAAACTAAAATCTGTTTTTTCAAGACATGGAATCCCATTCATCTTGGTATCTGACAATGGACCACCATTTAATTCGAAGGAGTTTCGAGAATTTTGCCAAGCCTGGGAAATTGAGCATAGAACGTCGAGCCCATATTTACCAAGATCTAATGGATTGGCTGAACGCTCCATTCAGACTGTTAAAAAATTATTTTTGAAAGCTTCTGAGGACAACTCTGATCCGTATGTGGCATTGCTACATTATAGAACGACACCTAAGGGTAATTTACCTAGCCCGGCCCAATTGCTCATGTCAAGGTCATTACGAACGAAAATTCCGTCAATAAGTAGAAATCATCGGCCGAAAGTCATTAGCCGTAGGGAATATAGGAATAAGCTGAATACGAACATTAGCAAATATTCCGAATATTACAACAGGACTGCTAGGGAATTCAAACCTGTTCGAAAAGGGGACGAAGTTATGTTTAAAAGGACACCGACGAGCTGTTGGTTTCCGGGAAGAATTGTAGAAAGTTGTAATGAACCAAGATCATTTGTTGTTGAAGATAATAATGGAGTTCTTTACAGGAGAAACCAAGATCATATAAGGAAGACGCCAGAAAATAAATCAATTAAGGAAAAGAACATTTGTAAACCACAAGATACTCCGAAATCTAGTGGTGGAACTGCGGAGGATAATGAAAATAATAAATATGTATCAAGAAAGGGTAGAGTTATTAAGCAGCCTGAAAGATTGAATTTATAAACAAACCATTTGTTTAATAACGTAATTATATTTATAAATCTCTTAAGTATACTTTGTTAATAACTTAAATAACAAATTGTAACTTTTGCACAAACTTGAATTATTCGAAATCAATTACATGTTATTAAAACATTTTTTAAACTTTTTAATTATAAACCAAATTGAATTTTTGTATTTTTAGTTCTTAAGATGAGAGATGTTGTATATATTAATGCAGGCCCATAGTGTCATAATTAAATATAAGTTGGTAATTCATGTATTGTATTATATTGTAATATGGCATCTTTTTATAATAAACGTGTCGTGATCGGCACTTCTAATTTTGAACAACACTTCGGTGGGGTTAATTGCTTTGGGAACACCGAAGGTGGACATTGCGATACGTATGAGGGATATAAAAAACTCATACATATTATTTTGATGTTGCCGGCACCGGGGATCGTACCCGGGACCTTCTGTGTAAAAGTCCAACGCGCTAACCATTACACCACAACGCCCACAAGGAAATATATTTTTTTAACTTTCTGTCTGTTATTCAATAAACAAAAAAATGGACTTTCGGTAATAGTTAAAATAGTTAAATTTTTCTATTTAAAACAAAAAGTTGTTATATTATATTGAGTATTGAAATAAACGAAAGCAATCTATTGTTTTTATCGATTTTGTTAATTAATTTTTCAACAGTTGAAAATAAACTAAAAAATACAATTGTTTTAAACGAAAAGTAGTCCTGTTTTTAACAGATTTTCAGTTAATTTAATGTGTATATTCAGTAGTATTTACTTAAAAAATATTGTGGGTGTACCAAAGAAATAACAAACTTAATTAAAATAACTCATACGCTCTGTTGGACATGTTTTATACCTTTTTACAATTACAAGCAATTTAGTGAGGTAAAATTATGGCACTGGAAAATACAAGAAATAAATGAAAAATATATTTATTATGGCACATTATGACATGGAGAGGAGAATAGAAAAAACACAAACTAAAAGGTTATAAAAAAAAATTATGTTTCAGTTATAAAATATCAAAGTTTAGCCCTGCTATGACATATGGCAAAGGGTTAAAAATTGCAACAAAAAAAATCCCAACCAGTGTTTACTAGTTAGCCTACGAAGCATATTGGACTGTATGATAGTGAACAACTGCAATAACAGAAAAAAAAGCTTCGTTTGTAATCGTATGTAGATGAGTTCAAGTCAAACCACATAATAACATAAAAATAGCGGTTAACTGTTGTCATTTCCGTTTCCTGTGCAAAATGCATACCGTTGCGTGTAAATGTTTAAGTTTGGGAAGTACACGTACGTGCTGCGTATGTAGATGTTAAATGTGTATATAAATGTATGACCACTATCACTACAACTGGCTGTAACTTAACTATTATCGTCGTTTTTTTTTTTTTTTTGTTTTAAAACAAAATTTTAAAAATTGACTCTTGCCTTTAAACATTAAGGCCACCTAGAGTTGGTAGTGTAATATTTTGTTGCCCTTACCATAGAAGAATTTTTGGCAAAATTAAAATGCATATACTAAACCACAAATAAGTCTTATGAAATTTTTTTCTAAGTCAAATCATGCATATGCATGATTGACGTGCCTTTGTTTTACAAAAAGGTAAAATTCAGAAATATGCAAAACAAAATTTCAACTAGATTTAAAATTGAGTTTCAATGACAAAGAGGTTAGTTTTGAAAAATAGATCTTTAGTTTTTTTTTTTTTTTTGTGGTTTGACTTAAGATGAACCTAAATTTAAAGGGAAATGAAAAAGTATCTCATCAGAGTTGGGACAATTATATTCATTACGCTCGGCAACAGATACTGGTAGACCCCGTCTTGACCTGTAGCTATAAAGACCGAAAATTGATTTATCTCTAATTATAAAAATGGGTTTTAATCTAGATCACTCATTTTAAATTACGTATAGTATGTTACAGAGAAAATTTTAGTTCATTAATAAATTAAAAAAATGAAATTCATTAATAAATTCACCAATTAAAGTTTATTATTAAATTCACGGATTTTAAATCTTTAATTTTTGAACTTAAGCCACTAGTTCTTGTTTATTTATCCACGAATTTTGAAATTTAGTTTATTTATAAACTGAACAATTGAAATTTATTTTAAAAAAAATCACGAATTTTAGTTCATTTATAAATCTGCTACACTCAAAAAAAAAAGTTTGTAAAGTCAGCAAAAAAATGGCTAACATCAGCAAAATCTTTTGCTGAAAAACAGCGAGCTGATTTTTAGCAACAAAATTAGTAGATTCAGCAAAAGTTTTGCTAACACTTAGTAGATTAGAAATAAAAAAGCCTTGGTAAAAATTAATAAATTTTTTGCTGAATTTTAGTAGACTGAAAAAAACGCAAAAAAATTGTAATTTAGTTAATATATTTGCTGAAAATCATAAAACATATTTTTGTGATTCTTTTAAAAATAATTTACAATAATTACGAAATATAAAAATTTTCATTTTCCCACATTGACGACATGAATTAATTTAATATCGGAAAATATAAAGAAATAAATATATATAACATAACAAAAATTTTCTTTCAACTACTTACATCAATGGTAGTCTAAATGATGCTTTCTTTTAAAGAACGCAACTGCCGAAGATAATTATAGAAACGAAACGAAAAAATAAACAAAAACAAACGAAACGAAATGAAAAAACAACCCTTTTTTTGCAATAAGAAAAAGGAACCATACAAATCTACCTAAGATGTGTGTCTTTGTCTTTCGCTTTACTCTGTCTACAAGTCTGTATATGTTTATTTGCAATTTGACCACACTAGATTATTAATCTATTAACATTTATTATAGAAATACATATTAATTTTAAATATTTTCTTTTGTCTTTTATTTTATTAATAGACAATTATTTTCACAAGCCGGTGACAACGCAAAATTTAAGTTGTTTTAATTCTCAATTTTGTTTTATGTATGAAAAAGAGATACAAAACTCTTCCATGGTTGATTTTTTTATATGTCTTATTAGAGTTGTACTTTTTAGTATAATTTTCCTCTTCTCTACTACATCTTGACATGCCGCGACATCTGCTTCATTCTGCGTATATCTTTCAATCTGGTTGTCGTCCACACTATTAATGTGCTTATCAGTACAATTTTTTTTAGCAAAATTAATTAGTAAAACATTAGTATATTAGTAAAGCATTAGTATAAAACAGTTAAGTGCTGAATAAGTATAACAAAAATTTTAGCTGAAAACACGATTTTAGCAAAAAAAAATTGCTAAAAAATAGTATACCTCATTTACAAGACGTTTTACTAACTTTTGTACTAACTTATTTTTTTGAGTGTAGTTTTAATCCACGATTTTTAAATTTTGTTCCCAAATAATCCACGATTTCATAATTTAGTTCATTAATAAAACCACAAATTTTACACTCATCTCATGATCTGTATGATTAATCCACTACTTAATTATTAAATCAACAAATTTTCCATATTCATAAATCTAGTTTTATACTAAATTCACGAATTTTAGTACATTTACAAAATAAATTTTTTCATTTTAGTTTATCAAATTCACGAATTATCGTATATTTTTAATCCACAATGTTTAAATTTAGCTCATTAATAAAGTCACGAATTTTAGTTTATAGCAAAAAATTACGAATTTTAGTGAGTTTATAAATCAACTATTTTTGTATTTAGTTCATAAGAAACTCACTAATTAATACATATTTGTAATACACGAATTTTAAATTCAGTTCATATTGAATCCGTGATTTTATACTTTAGCTTATTAATAAATCCGAATGTTATAATATAGTTAATTTTTCCCCGAATTTTAAAATTTAGTTCATTAATGAATTCATTTATAAATCAATTATTTTTCAATTTAGTTCATAATAAATTAACGAATTGTAGTAAATTTTTAATCCGCAATTTTAAATCCACAATGTTATAATTTAGTTTATTCATCCACGAATTTTGAAATTTAAATTGACGAATTTTAGTTTATAAACAAAACTCCGATTTTAAGTTCATTATTAAATCTACTACTTTTGAATTTAGCTCATAACATATTCACGAATTTTAGTAAATTTTTAATACTCGATTTTGAAATTTAGTTTATTAAAAAATTCACGCTAGTGAATTAATCCACGAATTTTAAATTTAGTTTAATATTAAATTCATATACAAAAATGTATTCCGTTTTTACTCAAAACATAAATAATGGCTTGTTTGAAATAAAGGGTGATTTTTTTTATCAACTTTCTCTTTGGCAGCTCAGTTGTTTTCGTGTAACATATTACTGTTAAACATGTTCAGTTTGGTCTATAATTTAACCATGAAACGACTTACAAACGAACAACGCTTGTAGATTATTGAATTTTTTTATTATTAAAATTCATGCTCGGTTAAGAAAGTGCATCGTGCACTTCTTCCAATTTATGGCCAGTTTGGGCGACCTTCTGAGGTGGCTATTCGGAATCTTGTGACTAAATTTCGCACCAAATTTACATTATTGGACATTAAACCACCAACACGCATACGTAGAGTGCGGACAGAGGAAAATATCGCAGCTGTTTCCGCCAGTGTTGTTGATGACCGTGAATTATCGATTCGGCGCCAGTCGCAGCAATTGGGGGTCTGTTGCTGCACTACGTGGAAGGATTTGGGTGTAAAACCATTTAAAATGCAGCTGGTGCAAGAATTGAAGCCACACGACCTATCACAACGACTAACTTTTGGTGAATTGGCGCCGGCAAAGTTGAATGAAGATCCACTTTTTTATCGGAAAATTGTGCTCAGCGACGAAGCTCATGTCTGGTTGAATGTATACGTGAACAAGCAAAATTGCCATATTTGGTGTGAAGAGCAGCCAGAAGCATTGCAAGAACTGCCAATGCATCCCGAAAAATGCACTGTTTGGTGTGGATTATGAACCGGTGGCATCATTGGACTACTTTTTCAAAGACGACGAAGGCAGGAACGTTACTGTGAATGGCGAGCGCTACCGTGCGATGATTACAAATTTCTCTTTCCCAAAATGGAAGAGCTGGACTTGGTTGACATGTGGTTTCAACAAGACGTTGCCACACAGCACGCGAACCAATGGTCCAATTGGGAGGCGAGTTCGGTGAACAGTTTATTTCACGTTTGGGGTCGGTCAATTGGCCGCCTAGGTCGTGCGATTAAACGCCTTTAGACAATTTTTTGTGTTGCCCGTAACGGTTGACGCACTGGAAGCCAATATTGAAGAATTTATTCTTGAGATAATGGCTGATATGTTGGAGAGAGTTAGGGTAGCCAGATATTGAATTGGCAAAAAAAGTACATCAAAGAAAATAAAGCAGTACAATTAATAAAAAAAAGTACATTTTTATTTTTATTGAAAACGTCCTTAAATTCATTAAATAACATAACATAAAATAACATATACTTCAGTAAAGAATATAAAAATGAGATCGTAAATGTTAACTTAAATTAGTCAGGTTTTTAATTGTGTTTAAAAACAAAGTTAATTTGAACAAGTTTATATTAATATGTTTAATACTAAATATCACTTGTTTGTTGAACATTTCGGTTTATTTCGTTTATATAATTATTAAATAATTATATTATTCCTTTTTTAAATAATTCGAAAATTTTACAAATATTTATCATTCTTTAACAATTAACAATTCCACTTTAGCCATTTTCAGTTTTTAAAAAATTAAAAGACTCTACACATGTAAATTCAAAATTAGTTATAATGGTCAGTTCACTCTCTAAATTTTGAATTAAAAGCTTGTTTCTTTCCTTTCACCAAAAACGTAAACATTAAACTGAATATTCTCTGAGTTGCCGCATTTGAATGTGGTATGGAAAAAATAAACATACAAATTTCAAAAATATTTACGATTTATTTTGATTAAGAGCTTCATCACAATGCTGGCGACTGACGATTGATTAATATAAAGAAGAAAAGTCGTCACGACAAGCAATTTTTTGCTTCTCATATAAAAAACACGAAAAAATACTTCTGTTAGTCGCCACAAATGTGTTCAGCTTGTAAAGACATCTTAACAGGGCTCTTCTAACTGTGAGAATCCTTCTGCACTGAAAAAATAAATGTTAGTAAAGATACTAAACAGGGGAAAAAGTACAAATAAAAGTACAAAAGGCCAAAAAAAAAGTACTTTAGCGTACTTTTTTAGGGGTTATGCAGAAAACAGTACATTGACTAAAAAAAAGTACGCGTACTGCTGAAAAAAGTACGTCTGGCTACCCTAGAGAGAGTATGCCAAAATTGAACCCATTTACATGATATCATCTTTAAACATTGAATTACATAGTTCGTACATATCGTTCTATCGACTCAAATAAAGATTTCATACATTTCTCTAAATTTTATGTGTGTTTTTTTTTTAAATCAAATCCAAAAGCTCTTAAAAAGCCACCGTTTACTAAAATCGGCTAACTTAAAAAAAAAAATTTGAGATTCAATTATTTTTGAATTAAGATTTGTTTATAAATGATACAAAATTAAAATTTTTTAAATATTTTTAACCGTCTTGGAAACATATTGTCTTTAAATTCTAATATTTCTACTAGAAGCAATCATTGTTCTATCTGTCTGCTAAGTTAAGTGCAAAAAAAACACCCAGCGGATCTATGACGTGTCCTTAAAGAGCTAAGTCAAATCCTGCGAATCCTATATAGTTTTCCAATTAGGCCATTTAAGTCTTTTATTTATTTCCACTTTATTCTACATAAACATGAAAGAATTTTGAATACATTACCTCACAAAAACATATGTAACATCTGCACTTGTTGTAGAATAAATTAATTTTTCGTATATTTATTTTTTTTTTTATTTATTTTAGAAATATCATAATGTTAACATTTCAAAGCTACTTTTACAACTCCAAAAATAAATGAACGTATATAATTCCATCAGAATATCTCAAAAATGCCACCAAATATCCACTAAAATATCATACAAATATTTGATTAACCATTTTACCAAAAAAAAAATTTCTCTGTGTCTCTCTATAGTACACTCATAGAAGTAAATGTGTAAAAATAGCAAAAAATAAAGCTACTAAAAATTAATTAAAATTGCTATTTTTAGCAGATTTTTTTTACTAAATATTAATAAAATAAGAACAGCAAAAATAAAACTGTTAGCTTTACAAAAATTTTGTTATAGTATTTAAATTAATTGAAAATAGCAAATTTACACTGCTAACAAAATTTTTGCTATATTTGACTTAAATTTGCAAATAGCAAAATATTTTGCTAAAATTACCAGAAATGTCTGCTAAAAAATTGTAGATTTCTGATTTTTTTTTCTCTATTAATATTTAGCAAATATTTCGTCGATTTTAGCAGATTAATTTGTTTCTTTCAATGAATTAAAATTTAGCTCAAATACAACCAAATACAACAGATTTGTTTTTGCTATTCTTATCTTACTAATATTTAGCAAAAAAAAAATCTGCTACAGCAGTTTTTTCTGCAACGTCGTTTAAAACAAATTTTTAATGGTTTTGACGAAAATTTTTACTCATTTTTTCTACTAGTGTTTGTAGAAAAATCGCATGGCAAAAAAAAAAAACACACAAACTGCCACTTACAAATGTCAATTTATTCAAAAAGCTTTAAAGTGTATGCAAAACATAAAGCAAACAACCGAAATTGAAGCAGAAAATTTTTGTCGCATTGATGACAATGATGATGACAACGATGATTTTCTATCCTACACACACACACACACAACCATCACCAACAGCATGATTATAGTCATCAACAGGGCAGCGACTTTCATGCAAATACATTTTTGTAGTCAGTAGCTCAAAATTAATGTTGACCATATACTTTTCCGAATCAAAGAAATTGCAATAAAATAACATCGATTTGTTATTGCATATTTTGCTACAAGTGCATGTTTTAGTGCATATTTTGCATAATTTCAACTTAATTGCATATTTTATAGAAATTAAAATTAAGATTTAATTTAAAAAAGGATGTGTAACCCTTGCAATTGCATCTACTTGTCATTTATTAGACGTTTGTATTGAATTTTATTTTGAAACCAACGCTCTTAAGGAATAAATCGAATTTTAAAAATCCAAAATTTTAAGTGCATATTTTTTTATTTTTGTGCATATTTTGGATTTTTACTGCTTATTTAAAGCACATATTTTCGATTTTTTTTAGTGCATGGAAGTCGCTGCCCTAGTCATCAATTGAATTTTATTTTGAAACCAACGCTCTTAAGGAATAAATCGAATTTTAAAAATCCAAAATTTTAAGTGCATATTTTTTTTATTTTTGTCCATATTTTGGATTTTTACTGCTTATTTTAAGCACATATTTTAGATTTTTTTTAGTGCATGGAAGTCGCTGCCCTGGTCATCAACATCATTACAATGTGTACAGTCATCGGGACAAAAAAATAGCCAAAATTTCGAACATAAATATGTATTTGCTGTTAATATGTTGATATTTTGTTGGCGCTAAAAGTGGCAATACGCTTTTCTATCTTTAGTTTATTTTATACACTGACAAAAAAAGTGAAAAACTTATATTCTCAGGACGTTTTTAATATATAAGTCAGGGTTAGCAAGCGAAACAATACTCGTGATAGAAATAAACCTGTGAAAATAGCAGAAAAAATCTACTAAAAATAAGTTAAAAACGCCGTTACAGAAAAATTAGCTGAAATTAGCAGATTTTTTTTGCTAAATATTAGTAAGAAGCTAAAATAAGCTAAAATAAAACTATTAAATTTACAAAATTTAAGTTTTATTCTAGTTCAATTTTAGTCAATTCAATAGCAATTTACTCTGCTAAAGTCAGCAAAACGTTTGCTAAATATTTGTAGACAAAAATCAACAAAAAAATTTTATATCAGCAAGTTTTTTGCTATATTTACATAAATATTTGCTAATAAATTGTAGACTGCAGATTTCATCTTATAAAAATAAAATCTTAAAAAACTTCGAAATTTCACATTTTTTTTGTATTTTTTTTTTTGTCTACTAATATTTAGCTATTTTTTTAGCAGATTAATTCGTTACTATCAATTAACTAAACATCAGTTCAAATATTTCTACATTTTTGAAGATAAACGGGTTTATTTGTGCTATTTATATCTTACTAATATTTAGCAAAAAGTTCTGCTAATTTTAACAGTTTTTCCTACAGCGTCATTTTGAACTAATTTTTAGTAGTTTTACCAATAGTGTTTGCTAATTTTTGAATAACTGAATAATAAAAAAAAATAGTAAAAATTTTAGCTTAAACTACTAAAACTTAGTTGCTGAAAAAACTGATCAAACTAGCAGATTTTTTTTGCTAAATATTATTAGGAAGATAATGATAGCTAAAATAAATTTATAGTATCTAGAAAACTTCAAATTGATTTGAGCTAAATTTTAGTTGATTTAAATTAACAAATTAATCTGCTGAAATCAGCAAAAAAATTTGCTAACTATTAGTAGACAACGAAAATTTAAAAAAAAATTTGAAATTTTCAGAGTTTTTTTATGCAAATAAAAATCTGCCCTTCAGAAATCAGCAGCCTACAATTGTTAAGCAAATATTTCTGTTGATTTTAGCAAAATTTTCTAGAAAATATTTCTATTGAAAAAAAAAATTCTGTTTCATTTAACTAAATTTAAGGTAACAAAATTTTTGACACTACAGTTTTTATTTGTAGGTTTTTGTCTACACTCAAAAAAAAAAAGTTTGTAAAGTCAGCAAAAATTTTTGCTGAGTCAGCAAAATTTTAGTCATTAGGGTGCTAGCAAAAAATTGCTAATGTCAGCAAAATCTTTTGCTGAAAATCAGCGAGCTGATTTTTAGCAACAAAATTAGTAGATTCAGCAAAAGTTTTGCTAACACTTAGTAGATTAGAAATAAAAAAGCCTTGCTAAAAATTAATAAAGTTTTTGCTGAATTTTATTAGACTGAAAAAAACGCAAAAAAGTTGTAAAAAAAAATGTAATTTAGTTAATATTTTTGCTGAAAATCATAAAACATATTTTTGTGATTCTTTTAAAAATAATTTACAATAATTACGAAATATAAAAATTTTCATTTTCCCACATTGACGACATGAATTAATTTAATATCTGAAAATATATAGAAATAAATATATATAACAAAAATTTTCTTTCAACTACTTACATGAATGGTTGTCTAAATGATGCTTTCTTTTAAAGGACGCAACTGCCGAAGATAATTACAGAAACGAAACGAAAAAATAAACAAACGGAACAAAAAAACAACCCTTTTTTTGCAATAAGAAAAAGGAACCATAAAAATCTACCTATGATGTGTGTCTTTCGCTTTACTCTGTCTACATGTCTGTATATGTTTGTTTGTTTGTTTGTTTGCAATTTGACCACACTAGATTATAAATCTATAAACATTTAGTTTAGAAATACATATTAAATTTAAATATTTTATTTTGTCTTTTCACAAGTTTGTTATAATTTTTATTAAAAATAAAAATTATGTTTTTTCGACCTTTAATTGTGCAATGAAAATGAAAATTATTCAAGTTCGAGGCCATATACTCTATATTTCTTCATTAGGATATTGTCCTAACAAATAATCTATAGAGTTTTTGTTTTCAAATTTATTATTTGACCCTTTCAGGAATGTGTTGATAGATCTATTTCGGGAATTTTCTAGGTTCCCATCATCAGAACACGTTTTGAAAGCGGTAACAATCCCATGTCAAACATCAAGCATTCATATGAACTAGTTTACTCACTACATGAGAACTAATATACATATGGTTTTGAAGTTAAAGATTATAACCATTGATCAAAAAATAAATTGAAAACTTGTTTGTGTGTATGTCTACCTTTGGTAAATATTCAATACACGTTTTTGTTTTTTTCCTCCTTTTTATGTTTTGTTAAGTTTGTAAACAAAACAGGGGAAGTAAACTAGGCGGTACTTTGCCTTTTTTCACAAGTTTGTTATAATTTTTATTAAAAATAAAAAAACTCTATAGATTATTTGTTAGGACAATATCCTAATGAAGAAATATAGAGTATATGGCCTCGAACTTGAATAATTTTCATTTTCATTTTGTCTTTTATTTAATTAAAAGACAATTATTTTCACAAGCCGGTGACAACGTAAAATTTAAGTTGTTTTAATCCTCAATTTTGTTTTATGTATGAAAAACAGATACAAAAGTCTTCCATGGTTGATTTTTTTTATATGTCTTATTAGAATTGTACTTTTTAGTATCATTTTCCTCTTCTCTACACATATTGACATGCCGCGACATCTGCCTCATTCTGCGTATATCTTTCAATCTGGTTATCGTCCACACTATTAATGTGCTTATCAGCACAATTTTTTTTAGCAAAATTAATTAGTAAAACATTTGTATATTAGTAAAGCATTAGTATAAAACAGTTAAGTGCTGAATAAGTATAACAAAAATTTTAGCTGAAAACACGATTTTAGCAAAAAAAATTGCTAAAAAATAGTATACCTGATTTACAAGACGTTTTACTAACTTTTGTACTAACTTATTTTTTTGAGTGTACTAATATTTTGCAAATTTTTGCGGATTTTTTCTTATCTTACTAATATTTAACAAATAAAAACCTGCTAATTTTAGCAGTTTTTTCTGCAACATAATTTTTAACTTATTTGTAATATCTTTTTTTGATATTTTTACTGGTTTATTTCTTTGAGTGCACAAATCCTCGTTCATTTATAGTGGTAGCAACAAAAACAAATTTTGGTTCGCTATGTCTGTGTGTGATATTTAAGTTGCGGCATTTTAAGCTCAAATGCCTTTAAGGTTTTTGGATTGCAGATCCTTTTATTGTATTTAAAAAATATATTCTGTACCTTACACATACATATAAACATTATCGTTGTATAAACATACATACATTACACTCATAGTTATGATTGCTATTTGCTGCATTATGGGTTAAATGGCATTTAGTTGTTGACATTAAAGTGGTAAAATTTATAATGACATTCGATTGTAAACACTTATAGAACATTCATATATATCCCAGTGTAGAAACGATAATGACATGTCATTACTTTTCTCACTACCACTAATGACACCAGCTTACTCTGCATTACTTTAATGCGAATAATATGGACTTACTAATAACTAGTTAATTTTCCCATTATTTTAATACAAAAAATAGTGCGTTACCCATAAGTATTTATTTTTATCATTACATATTTCAAATATAAAGTAATGATCTAAAAAAAATTTAAAATCTATTTTTAGACTCATTCTCTAGTAAGTACATATATAACTACTGATTTTTGATTTTTGTAAGGTGGAAAGTAATGACATTTTGTAAAAGCAAGTTATTTATGTTTTTATCTATCAAGTATAACATGTCGAGATAACTCAGATGGTAGAGCGCTTGATTGACAACCTGGGGTCCCAGGTTCGAAACCCATGTGTGCACATTTTATAAAAAAAAAATTTTAAAAAAAAAATATTTTTTTATTAAATTTAGTTTCTTTTTTAAATTTAGTTTTTTTTTTAAATTTATTTTTAGACTCATTATTAATGTCCATAATAGTAAGCATATAGGTCGCCACATATTTTTTGATTTTTAGTAAGGTGTTTAGTAATGATATGTCATTATTTTGCGCGACATGGTGATGATATTTGTTATGACAATTTTAAGTACTTGTCATTAACAAATATGTACTTATACAACGTCATTTTTAACTCATGTTCAGTAGTTTTAGCAAAAATTGTTAACATTTTTTTGTATCCGTGTAGTATTGTGTTATTTTAACTGTGTGTGTGGTTTTCAGTTAGTAATTTTTGCAACATTTGTATTTGATTTTAAAATCCAAGTAATAGTTTTATGTCATCGAGTTTTAAACTACATTTTTAGTTATTTTAACATTAATTTTTAGTAATTTCTACTTACATAATGCTCTTACTATAGTCAGCAAAAAAGTTTGCTGAGTCAGCAAAATTTTAGTCAGAAGGGAGCTTGCAGTAAAATTGCTAATGTCAGAAAAATCTTTTGCTGAAAATCAGCGAACTGAGTTTTAGTAGATTTAGCCAAAGTTTTACTAACACTTAGTTGATTAAATAATCATTGCTAAAAGTTAAAAAGATAGTTGAGTCTATTAGTAGACTGAAAAAAACTCGAAAAATTTTTAGAAAAATTATAATTTATTTGCTGAGAATCCTAAACTCTTTATTTTGTGATTCTTTTAAAAATAATTTACAATACGTTACAATATATAAAAATGTTTATATTCCAGCATTGATGGCATGAATTAATGTACTCGTAGTATCTGAAATATATAGTAATTATTACATATAACATAAAAAAACTTATCTTTCAACTACTTACATCAATGGTTATCTAAATGATAGTGTTGTGCATTCTAGATTGATAACTAAATTATGTAGTTATTTTAATTTTTCTAAATCCGCTTGCAAACTTCTAAGCTCATATCTTGAAAATAGGTCGCAGTTCGTCTCGATTGGAGATAGGAACTCTTGTACTTTGGAGGTTACCAGTGGTGTTCCGCAGGGATCGGTAATTGGTCCTATTTTATTTATGATTTATTTGAATGATTTTATTGATGTAATAGATAATAACTGTTTTGAAACTTTTGTATATGCAGATGATGTACAGATTTTATTTTCTGGAGAAAGACAATTCTTTGATGTTTTGGAGGCAAACATAGAATTTTACCTTGTTCAGATTGCACGGTGGATGGACACAAATGGGTTAGACATAAATCCTAGCAAAACAAAGGCTATGTGCTTCGGTTTTGATTCCCGTGATTTAAGTGTATCATTGAGAGGTGTTAGTATCAACTTCGTTTCGGAAATGAAGTGTTTGGGCGTTCTTGTAGATGATAAGTTTCGTTTTTCGAAACACGTTGATTACGTGTGTGCTCGAGTGAATGCTACGTTGAGACGATTATGGTCTCTTGATCTTTGTTTGCCTCTACATGTAAGGAAACGTGTAGCTAGTGCTCTTCTTATGCCCCAGTTAATTTATGCTTTGGAGGTATTTACGGGTACTAGCAGTAATATTCTTAGACGTCTTCATCTTACAGTTAACCGTATAGTGAGATATGTTTACAGATTGAGGATAAGAGAACATGTTTCTCCGTTTGTGTTGGATTTTCTTGGTTTTTCTTTTGAGAATTTTATAAAACTGAGAATCTTGTTATTGTTTTACAAGCTAATTAGAGCGAACTGTCCTGGTTACATTGTTGACAACTTTAGATTTACAAGATCGAGTAGAAACCCTCAGATAGTTTTTCAACGTATAAACTCTTCTATTTTCGAGAGATCCTTTAATGTGAGGATAACTAGAGTCTGGAATTCATTACCTAGATCTCTTAAAAGCTTTGTTGTTGCAAGTGCTACGTTTAAACGCAAACTAAGGCAGTTTTTTAATCACTCACTATAATTTTGATAATTTACGATCATTTTTCATATATTTTTTATTTTTTAATCGTCTACTTATTTTGATAATCTTATTGCTACATTTTGGACCGTTAAACTTTAGTTATAATTTTATTTATTTTAGGCATTCCTTTAGATTATAAATTTATTTTTTTATTTTTTGTAAAAATTTATTGTTGAATACGAACCATATTTGGCCCTATGGGCTTGGTTTTTGAATTAATAAATGAAATGAAATGAAATTATGGCATCTTTTAAAATAAGGCAAGTGTCGTCGATAGTTCTAGAAGCGAAACGAAGAAATAAAGAAAATATTCTGTGCAATAAGAAAAAGGATATATGAAAATTACCTAAGATGTGTGTCCTGTCTTTCGCTTAAGTCTGTTTACCTGAACGTATATTTAATTGCAATTTGACCAAATAAACTATAAATTAGTAAAATATTAGTAAAACATTGGTTCAGAACGGTTAAGTGCTGAATAAGTATAACAAAAAAAGCTCAGACATCCCCGGGATTATATTTAATAGGCATTAATATACATATTTTTTTTTTTTTGGTTAATCCAACTATAATTCTTTAACAAAACACCAGTTTTAATATCACTTAAAACACATTTTTTTAATAACAAAATTACTTAAAAGTAACGGACATGTTGCGTATACCAGTTAATGCGTCTCCAAAAGGTCTCTCATTTGGTACCCCATTTGTCTAAAATTTCTATGAAAAATTTCGAAATAAGCCGAAAAAAAGAAAAATTGGGTAATGTTTGACCCCACTTT
Organism: Delia radicum; assembly: GCA_021234595.1. NCBI lineage: Eukaryota > Metazoa > Arthropoda > Insecta > Diptera > Anthomyiidae > Delia > Delia radicum. The sequence continues at coordinate 227,148,134 of CM037853.1, read as the reverse complement.
TTAACCCCTAAACATGAGATCACATATCAAATATGTACACACATAGAAATAAAGTGCCAACTGAATTGAAAAGTGTATTTTAATGGTAACAACTTATAAATGCAGTTAGTACAACTATATTTACATTTGATTTCCGAATATTTTGGGTGTTGCAACTAAAATTCAGTTGAATTAACCAAACCTTGTTGCGAAAACTAATGTCCAGTTGTACCAACGCACTGAAATTCGTAATAACCTAATTTGAGTAATAGTAACCGAATTTCAGTTGGCAAATAGCTAAATTTTTCTCTGTGTGTAATACGTTTTTTTGGCCCGGATGGCTTTTGTATTACAATATGGATTTTTTTGTTTTTATAAACAAATAAAATTTCATTAAGATTGTAGAGAACCCATCGGGAGACTCCCCTTGTTAGTGTATATAAGAATCTTTTCATCTGAAATTCATGAAGACCTAATCACAATCTGAAATTATTTAACCTTAAATTGCTAATTATTTAATTGTTTTATATAAAATATTTTAAATTTCTGCTTCTCATATTGAATTTTTATCTTTTTTTTCCAGATACCAATGAATTGGATTGTACACATGTACAATGTCCTGCCGATTGTCCATTAGACAGTTATATCAAATCTATACATCACGAATATGATGAATTTTATAAGGAAGACATAGAAGATCTTGATGATTATGTAGAAGATCTTATAACTCCAGAACCCTATAAAGAAGAATATGGACACTTTGAAGAACTACCACCAGAAGTCGAAATACATGAGACTGATTTACAGCACTCAATAAAAGAAAGACAAAAAAGAGAAGTCTTCTTTCAAGAAGACATCGACAGATGTTGTGGCAATCAAAAATGCATCTGCAAAGGATGTCCTGATGTACCCAAATGTGTGGCCGAAGAAGTAGCCATAGAAGTGCAGGAGGGTAAAGCTGAACCAGGTAATTGTTGTTCCCAGTATAAGTGTGTGAAAAAGGAAAAGTGCAGCATGGGTGTAAAGCAGACATGGTGGAAAAATAAATGTACAAAATGTTCTTGTTTTGGTGAAGATGATATGTGTATGCAACACTGTACGGAAGAGGATTTGGTACAGAACTGCTTTTCCGAATATTGGCAAAAACCTATGATGAATGGTGCTACTTGGAAAGAAGGTCGTTGTATTAGTTGTTCTTGTGAAAAGGGAGAAAGAAGATGTTTTGCACCTAAGCTAGAAGATGATTGCCATCCCTTATATGTAGAAACTAAAGACAAGGAAGAAGAATTAGGAGTTATAGAGGAAAAGATAAATGATATAGCTTTAGAAGAAACCACAACTAAAAACAAGTTGATTAATACTACGATTTCTTTACATACGAGCGAAGAATCTACTACAGTTTCACAATTACAATCTACTATTATAGTAGTAAACTCTACCGATTCTACTGAACATAGCAATTCATCTGAAGTTAAGGAAATTATGGTAGAAGAATCCGAAAACACCACCCAAACAAGTTTAATAATCGATACTTCAACCATGTCTTCGGTTGGAAACAAGTCGACAGAAGTTAGTTCAACTTCCACTGTGGAATCAGAATCCTCACCCAATTCTTTGGACAATTCTTCTACGCTTGAGACACAGACCTCATCGCCCTCTCTTGAAAACGTAACTCCAACTGTTACATTAGTCAATTCTACTTTGGAATCGGAAGTAACAGTAAAATCTTTAGACAATTCTTCAACGGTTGAAACACAAACTTCAACTCCTTTAGAAGAGGTAACAACTTATATACTTTCGTCTACAGCAGACACTTCTGAATCAACAGATAAAACCGAAACTACAGAAATACCAAACTCTTTAATATTCGATGATACATCAAGTACTATATCTAGACTAGATAACTCCTTTACTACGACAACTCCTGACATTAACTTTGACGAACATTTTAAAGAGACAAGTAGCACAACTACAGTTGGGTCTGCAATCCAAATTGCTAATGAGGTGACTACCGAAAAAACTGTAACAGAAGATTCTAAAACCGAATCCTCCAGTTTAGAACCAGAAACATCATCAACAACAACTTTCACTACTACTTCCCCAAACACTTCGCCAACTACATCACCAACTACTTCCCCCTTTACTTCCACTAGCGATTCCTCAACTTCTTCGATAGTAGATAACCCTACCACAGAAATTACATCAATACCCACTTCCACCACTACATCTACTTCTACCGATTCTACTTCATCAGAAAAGATCTCAATAACCAATATTTCAGTAACAAATTCTCAAACATCCTCAACTACAGCTGAAGTTTTTTCATCTTCTTCAACATCTACTACATCTTCACCTTATTCTTCCACTACTTTCTTTTCTTCCTCTACTCCATCGATATCTACTGCCATTGGGTCATCTTCAACATCATCCACTTCAGCTCCCGATGCTTTGGAACCCATATTTCAACCAGTTTTCGGTAATTACGATAAAGACGAATGTGCTAAAACTGGAACTCAAAATCAATTGCGTCATATGTTTGATGAAATTGATTATGTCGTTATGATTGTATTATTTATTGGTTCTCTTTTATGTATATCATTGGGTCTTATAATACGTCATACAAAAAATCGTAAGAAGATGTATTCCAGTATACCCAATTCTGAAACAAGTTTAAGTCAAACTTCTACCAATACCATGATGACTGTATAGGTGTAATATTTAGAAAAGAAAGCGGGTGGGAAAAATGGTCAGGTTAGTTTGTAAATTTGGGATAGATATTTTCTAAAAGAGAGAGATTTTTTGTGGAAGAGATTTTAGGGAAAGTGTTTATAAATCATAATTTTACCAAACGACAATTTCTGGAATTGTTTTTTACATCTATAGCCTTAAATCATACATCTTAATTAAAATTAACGAAACGGTTATGGTAAAATATTTAGGAAATGCTTAAATTTAAATACCCAGGTGAAAAAGGCATCGTATATGAACATATATGACCATATATGGGATTGTATATGATCATATATGGGTATAGCTGGTCATATATGTTCATATATGGTTCGATATATGTATGACCATATATGATCTCATATATTTCCATATATGTTCGGATCCGAAATTTGAGGGTATATGGTCGTATATGATAATATATGTTCATATATGCACATATATGATCCATATATGCTCATATATGACCATATACTCTCAAATTTCGGATCCGAAAATATATGGTCATATATGAGACCATATATGGTCAGCTATTCCCATATATGATCATATACAAGTCCATATATGATCATATATGTATGTTCATATACGAATAAATTTTCACATGAGTATCTCTTAAATTTTGATCAATTTTTTTTGCATTCTCTTAAATTTTAAGTCATAACCGTTTTAAAAAATCGCAAGAGGTATAGAAATTGAAATTTTAACCTTAAAAAACAATCTTTTTTAGAATTAATGTTTACTTCTATACTACTACTTAACTCATACAAATTTTTCAAAATTAAAGAATCGGTTATAAACCGGTTATGGCAAAATATTTAAGAAATGCTTACTTTTCAATATCTCTAGAGTTTGAAAAATCATAAGAGGCAAAGATATTAAACGTTTTAAAACTTTAATTTCAACGAACTACAAGTTTTTGCAGCTATAATCCTTAACTATTACAAATTCATCCAAATTTGCGAATCGGTTAGAAATCGTTATAAACCGCTTATAGCAAAACATTTAAGAAATGCTTTAATTTTAATCTATCTTAAAATATACTAAAATTTAGAATATTTTAGATTTTAAGTCATTAACGGGCTTGTAAAACGTAAAAAGTGAAACGGTTTAAAATATAAATTTCAACGAATAAACATTTTTGAAATATTTTTTTTACATCCTTAACTCTTACAACTTAAAATTGACAAATCGGTTGGAAATGTGTATAATGAAAAAAATGCTTTAGTTTAAATAACAAAAAAACTTTGAGATGAAAAATCACCCAAAAATTTTAAACAATTTTATATGAAATTTTAAACAATTTTATATGAAAAATCACCCAAATATGTTTTCAATTGTTGTATAATTTAGCTATTTTCTAACGATTTTTGAGTTTGATATAGCGATATTTTTAGTTAAAGATAAATTAATAAAGTTCAAAAAATTTAGCTTTTTTTTATTTTTTAAAGAGATTTTGAAAAGTGCTACAAATTTTGCTATTTATTACAAAATTTTTTATTTATTTCATAATTTAGCTATTTTCGAGCGATTTTTTCTGTTTGATAAAGCGATATTTTTAGTACAAAGGTTGGCAGCCGTAATTGGGCCATTTTGCCGACAGTATGTCTAGGTCCTAATAATGATTTATTAACGCTTTTCCCGAAAAGTAAGTAGAACAAAATTATTAAATATATTATTTTTATACATATTTTAGTTTATTAAATTACTATTTTGTTTTATACACATTTTACATTTTATAATTTGTTTATGCTTTAATATTTGTTTTTATAATTTATTATATTTTTTTTTTTTTTTGTACATTTGATTTGCTTATATTTTATATCAATAATTATATTTACACATAATTAAATTAATTGTTTATCATTTGTTTTTTTTTTTATAAAATTTATTTAATATTGTGTTTTTATATTTTATTATTGCTTATTTTAAACGAGATATTTCTTGTAGGCGTATTATTTGCTTATTTAATTATAGAATTTTAGTGTATTTTTTTTTAACGTACAACCCATTAAAAAACAATTAAAAATTGATAAATTGTTGAAAAAAAAAATATTATTTTAAGAGTATTAAATAGTAAATAATATAAATAAAATATATTAAAAGTAATAATATACCATAAAATTTATAATTTATAGATATTTTAAACAAAAAATTGTAAAAATTATTTTTTTCTATTTTTAACAAACAAAATAATAAGTTTAAAAAAAATATTTTTTTTTTTTGTAATATATTACAAAAATTTATTAAATATATATCGCACTTGATCAACAAGAGGGTATTAACTCAAAATTTTGAAAATATCACTTTTTTCAAGAAATCAACTAACAACATCAATATCTATTATTGTAAAAATGTCAACGTATTCCGATTACTCTTTCATCTCGAAACCCACTTTTGAGACCATTTTCATGATAATGTAGTGATTACCTTTATTTCAACAAAAAGGTATTATTTCGAGTTAATACAAAAGTTCAAATAGAAATGAATCGTATATTTTGCCAAAAAAAGTTATTATTTTGATTTGAGCCTTTATTTATGTTAAAAATAATCAAACTGTTTTATTTATATTTGGTTGTATTTTGAGTTGATACTGTTTTGTTGATAAAATTTGTTTTATTCTATAAATTTAAATCGATAAAATTTCAAAAAAATGGTATTAACTCAAAAAATTGATTTTTTTGCAATGAGTAGTCAGGTTTTCAAATTAAATAAATTAAATAAATTCTGAACCTAGTCATTAAAAAACACCAAAATATCAATTCCCAGCTAAAAGTTTACTTTTTCTGTTTTACGTTGATATGTTAGTTTTGAAAATTTTACAAACAGCAGAAAAATTTAGTATCAAATGAAGGGTTTTAAACATAAAATATATCGCACTTGATCAACAAGAGTGTATTAACTCAAAATTTTAAAATTTTCAGTAGAATCAAAAAACTGTTTATGGCCACATTTTAACAGAATTTAAAAATTCAAACATATCATAATAAGCAAATTCCATTTGAAAATATATATACATTGTTTTTGTTTTAAATTTTTCCACTCATTGCAAAAAAAAAATCAATTTTTTGAGTTAATACCATTTTTTTGAAATTTTATCGATTTAAATTTATAGAATAAAACAAATTTTATCAACAAAACAGTATCAACTCAAAATACAACCAAATATAAATAAAACAGTTTGATTATTTTTAACATAAATAAAGGCTCAAATCAAAATATGAAAAAATACGATTCATTTCTATTTGAACTTTTGTATTAACTCGAAATAATACCTTTTGTTGAAATAAATGTAATCACTAAATTATCATGAAAATGGTCTCAAAAGTGGTTTTCGAGATGAAAGAGTAATCGGAATACGTTGAAATTTTTACAATAGATAGATATTGATGTTGTTAGTTGATTTCTTGAAAAAGTGATATTTTAAAAATTTTGAAATTATTTTCGTTTATTTAACCTTATTTCTTATTTTTCAATTTTCTAATTATTTGAGTTAAGGTTTGTTGTTTTTATTTTATAAAAGTTTTTTATTTTCAATATTTCGCTACTCCTTTGTGTAGCATCTTCAGGAAAATAAATAAATTAATAAATTTTCAAAAAAATTTTTCAAACTTTAAAATTTTTTGAAAATTTATTAATTTATTTATTTTCCTGAAGATGCTACACAAAGGAGTAGCGAAATATTGAAAATAAAAAACTTTTATAAAATAAAAACAACAAACCTTAACTCAAATAATTAGAAAATTTAAAAATTTTGAGTTAATACCCTCTTGTTGATCAAGTACGATATGTATTTAATATCAGTTTAATAATTTTTTTTCAGTTTTTTGTAAAAAAAAATTATTTTGTTTTTTACTTTAAACAAATTTCTTTTAAGATTTACTATTTTCACTCATTTTCTTATTAATTTACTATTCTTTAGCACTACAAATGTGATAATTTTTATTAATTTTATAAATATATTTAAATTTAATTAAGTTAAAATAATTTTTAGTTTAAATAACATAATATTTTAAATATTTTTTATCAATTTATTTATAACAATTATTATTTTTGTTTTTTAGATTTTTTTTAAGAAGTATTATATAGAAAATTTTATGTATTATTTAAATAAGAAACCAAAATAATTTGCACTTTTTTTTTTTAAATTATAAAAGAAAATCTTTGATATATTATTACCGTTATTCCAAAAAAAATATTTTAAAACCCACACAACGAGGGATTCTTACATTAACGTTTTAAATACAAAAAAAAATATAGTCAAAAGATTAATAAATAGGCTTTAACTAAAATGGCGTTGCAGAAAAAACTGCTAAAATAGCAGATTTTTTCTTGGCAAATATGCTAACTTTACAAAATTTTACTTACATTCGTGTTGAATTTTAGTTAATTGAAAAAAAGCAATTTACTCTGCGAAAATTAGCAAAAGCTTTTACTAAATATTTGTAAACTAAAAAACAGCAAGCAAAACAAACAAACTTTTTACTACATTTACCTTAATTTTAGTAGAATGCAAATAACAGCATATTTTGCTAAAATCAACAGAATTGTATATTCCCGATGTAAAAAGTTCCGATATGGGTATATATAAGCATATATATTGTCATATAATTTCATATCACATTATATCTTAGTTGATCCGAAAAAATGGCAAACATAACCTTATCTCATGGGATCCCATGGGATCTCATCTGATATAATTTGATCCGAAAAATTGGTCTATCTAATTTGATCAAATTATATATAATTTGATACAATTTGATATAACTTCAGAAAATCCTTTAAAATTGTTTGAAAATCCATACTAATATTTTGTTTCACATTGCAAATAATAATGAAAATTTAAATATAAATCAAATATAAATTAAAAATTAAATGCGATTTTAATTTGACTAATATGTGATGACATATAAAATTATATGTAAAAGTAATCAATTTTTTTTTTCTTGTTTCTTTATTAGCAGAGAAGCCAAATTAACTATTTTTATTTTATTTTCTTTGTTTTTTTTTTTATTTTGAATTTTCCAAAGATTCTTAAGATTTTTTGATTATAATTGCTTTTTTACAATTTTCTGACTTAAAAGGATTCTTTTACTCATAAATATTATTTAATCTTGAACTTTGTTCTAAGTGCAGCTTTTCTAAGTTTTTACTTTTGCTTTTTTGCAATATTTTTTTCCTTCAAATACATTAAATGTTCCTTTTTTTTGTTTGTCTTTTCTGATAATTATATATAAAAGTAATTGATTTTTTGTGGAATTCTGCCATATATGTTTATATATAATTTTATATAAAAGTGATAGAATTTGTTTGATTTTATTGTATCATACACCTACATATATATTAGTATACATTAAATTATATATGATCTCATATTAAGATATACTTGTGTGAAGAGGTGAAGAATATCAACTTATATGTAACATAAGATATAATAGTATATGATGATATTACAAATTTTCGAAAAATAAGTATGAGATGTAAATATATATCGTTGCATATGGCCACATAACTAATTATGTATAATAATAGCAAGATATATATGACTATATATATATATTTTTTCGTCAGTTTACTGATTCGCATTAAAAAATATTAAAAAAAAACTTTTTTACATTTTTTGGGATTGCTTTTGTCTACTAATAATTAGCAAAATTTTTTGTTGTTTTTTTGTTACTTTCAATTGACTAAAATTTAACTCAAATATAACTAAATATTTGTAGATTCAACAGATTTATTTTCAATATTCTTATCTTACTAATATTTAGCAAAAAAAAAAAAAAGTGCTAATTTTAGCAAATTTTTCTTCAACGTAATTTTTAACTAATATTTAGTAGTTTTAGCAATAATATTTACTAATTTTTTCCTATTAGTGTAACTTAATGTTAACTTCCTTAAACCACAAATTTTATTTAAAAAAAAAATATATATATATCATGAGTTCTTTAATACATCAAATAGGAATAGACCGAGGGTCTTCAAATTTAATTGAAGGACTGTTATTTGTGACGTTACTCATAACAAAACAGAGAAATATGGACATGGTCGACCTTAATATTCAGTACCAAATCTCCTTAGAATTTCATAAAATTGAAATTCAATTTAAATTTTTCCAATAACAACGCAAAATATTCAAAACTCTTAAGGGTGAATTAGCCAAGCGTAAACGTAAACGTATCTCGGTGTACGAAATTTAATAAGTAAAATAAGAAAAGAAGATATTTTGTGTATCTTGTTGTTTCATTCATATTCATTAAACATATAGAATACGTAAAAACACAAAGAAAATCTAATCAAAATAGTATTTTGGTGTCCGTTTACGTTTTCTATATGTTTAAACGCATATGAATGAAACAACAAGATACACAAAATGTCTTCTATTCTTATTTGACTTATTAAATTTCGTACACCGAGATACGTTTACGTTTACGCTTGGCTAATTCACCCTTTAACCATTTTTCAAACAAAAATATTTTAGTGTGAAAATGTCTTATTTATGCCGAACTTTATTTTCTTATTACATTTTGTAAATTTATAAATATTATTGTTCTGTATTTTGTCAAAATGGTCTAGGGCAACCGAAAAAAACTTATGTAGCAAACCTTGTATGATACATGCTAGGGTTTAGTGTCCGACTGAACAGTTCGGCCAAAAAACTATATTTTATCGGTTTTTTGATATCTAGAGGCAATGATGACAAATTTTGGTATTGGAAACATGTTTGTTGAGCCGATTTAATTCGATTTTGTGTATAAAATTTAAGAGAAAAGCCGAAGTTTAGCTATAAAGTTAAAAGTTCGGCCGCCAAACTATTTTAAATTTGGCCGAACTTTCTGAGGCCGAACAGACTTTTCTTCAAATTTGACACTCAAAATAGCATCTAATCAGTCCAATAAACATTTTTCCATCCGCCAAATTTATTCATAATGCTTTAGAATACCGAATACAGACCAAATGCATTTTCTGGCCGAACTGTTCGGTCGGACACTACTAGGGTTGTCACTCGAATAAAAATGATTCGATTATTCGAACGACAAAAAGAATATTCGAACAAACGATTTAAAAACATGATTTTCGCATAACGAATAATTCGATTAATCGAACAAAACGAATAATTAAAAAAAATACTTTTTTTAATAAAACTATTTCGAAAATTTACCAATTTTGGGAAAATTGGAATAAAAAATTATAATCGGTAAAATAAACTTTTATTAATAGTTTTCCAAGTTTCAATAGTCCATATATATTTAATAATGGGCAAAGTTATATGATTTGACTTTAGATCATAAACTGTAAATTCCATTTATGTAATTTCTACGGTAACTAAAATAAGATCTTTACAGCTCGATATAGTTTTAGTTTCAAAACTGCAATTTTTTCATCACGAGATAATGCCAAATAGGAAATATTTTGGCAGTACACACAGAGGGAATTTCTGGGACTAGTTTTAATGAAATTTTTTTACTAAACTGATGAAGTTTTCTTCACAATATGAATGAAAAATTTCTCAAACTTCATGAAAAAGCTTCATAGTTTTAATGAAACTGTTTTTAATGAAACAGTTTTTCATTAGTCCTATGAAATTTTTAATAAATAAAATGAAATTTTTCATAAAATTTTATAAAAAAACTGCATTAATTTGATGAAAAGTTTCAATGGACGAATTCCAGTGACATTTCATAGATCATATGCAAAAATTCATTGATTTCATGCAGATAATTCTCTCAGTGTATATAGTCTAAAATGATTGCATTTGAGAATTGGTATTGTTGTAGTATAAATTGATGAAAAAATTCTTAAAATTTTGATATGATAGGGTAAAATTCTTTAATTATTTGAGTATTTTTAAAATTATTTTCATTCGTTATTCGTTCGATTAATCGAATAATTTTTAAAAAGTAATCGTTTGATCGTTCGATCAAAAAGTGTTTGATCTTTTATTCGAACAAAATAAAAACCCGAATAAATGACAACCCTAATACATACTCATACGTTCGATTAATCGAATAATTTCTAAAAATTAATCGTTTGATCGTGCGATCAAAAAGTGTTTAACCTTTTATTCCAACAAAATAAAAACCCGAATAATTGACAACCCTAATACATACTCTATTAAGCCTATATAACACGTCTCTACATTCAGTTTTTTAAATTTTCAATAACTCTCGAAATTTAAAAAATTATATAATTTTGAAGAGCTCTATATGCAAAAGTTGTTATTGCATTTCTCTGTTTCAAATAGCAATCGATCGAATGCAATAACATCATATATATTTAAAAAAAAATGCATTTTTGATACAAATGCAGTATTTAGATGTATTTTTGAATTTGTTCTCCCCTTCAAAACATACTTCAATCGAAAATATAATATTTTCTATGCGTCGAATGACATCTAATTTTAACGATTATAAAAAAAAACTTATCCATTCATTATTTCCCTACAAAAAAATAAATTTTTTGTAATTTCTATATATTTTTTTAAAATACACAATACATTATTTATAATAAAAACAGGATTTTATCAGGTTTATCTATCCAAAGAAAGAGTTTTTGATGCAAATTCAATTTTTGGATGCATATTGCAAAATGCATCAAAAAATTGCATCTGTATCAAATTTTTTAGACAGACAAACTTAAAAAAATCTCATTTTGGTATTTTTTTTTAAAGTGTGTTCCTAGTTTTAAACCTCTTCAAAATATAAAAACTACAAATTATACTAAAAATATTTTTTTTTGTATGGAATTGTATGATTTTTTTTAAAAAATCGAGAAAATTAGATGGCAGAAAATGGAAAATTTAATTTTATATAAAAAACTTTTAACTTTTCAAATGATGTATGTTTAAAAAAATTTGAAGATGGAAAATAATATCAGAAATGCATCAAAAATATAGCATTTGCAGTAAAAATGCATTTCTTTTAAATATGTAGTTGGTTTTTTTTTTTTAAATTAAAAATAAAAACCGATCACAACTTTCAAATATATATCTTTTCAAAGTAACATACTTTTGGGATTTTTTTTGAATTGTCATAAAAATGCAAACCGTAAAAAAATTTTGGAAAATTTTATTTAGACGACCGTAGTAATCGAATGGTTTTTTAAATCAAAATTCAAACCGTAAAAAAAATCGCATATATTTCAAAAATTTTGAAATATGTATATTTATTATAGGCTACATGGCTACATAGAGAATATATGTTTTTAATATAAAGAATATCGGAAGACATGAGGTCAAAATATGCCAATTTTTGTATGTTCTTTCAAAAAAATGAATAACATTCATTTTCTTTATTTTTTTACCAACAAATTTTCACCGCCTTTAAGGTATTATACATATTAAAAGTATTCACAACCACAAAAAAAAAAAAATAATTTTTAAATTTTTGTATAAAATAAAATTTAAAACTTTATTTATAAAAATATTAAAACAATTTAAAGGAAACTAATAGTTATACAATAATTATCTATAATTTTAATTAAGTTTCAAAAACGATACGATTTGTTAATTAATGAAAAAATTTTCAAAATAATGCAAAAAAAATAAGTTTTTATAAAAAAAAAAAACTACAATAAAACGATTTAAAATTTTTTTTTTTAAATTTTTTCTAAAAAATAATGACTGAAATTCATTAAAGACCCTTTTGTTTACAATTTGTTTAATTTAAAATAATTTGTTTGTTTAATAAATTCAAAAGTAATTTTATTATACATATTTAATTAATTATAAATTTTATGTAAATATATTTTTTTTTTTTATTTAAGTTTATTTTAAGTCTTTTTAAATATTATATATTAAATAAATTATATTATTCCTAAAAAAAAATAAAAGAAAACAGTTTTTACTTTAATTGAAGTTGTTAGAAAGTTATTAAAAAAATGAATTAAAATTTTTATCCAGTCAGTTTTGTTAAAAATTTTAACTAAAAAAGTTCGAAAAAAATATTTTTGTTAGTGCAAATTTATAACAAAATCCATTTTGAAATTACTTTTAATTTATTTTGTATGCTAAATTATAAAAATCAGGCTTTTTAACATAAATTAGTTAAAAAGTATAAATTTTAGCAAAATTTATCATCTAGCGCATTTTAAGTGTTGGCATCACTGTAGAAAACAAAGCAAATTATATTCACTACAACAAAATACACACATTAGTGTATTTGCAATAGAGGCAAAAAAAAAAAAAATGTTCATGCAGGAGAAACAACAAAAAATATGTTTAAGAAAAAATAAAATTTCTGCTTGCTGCTTTTTCTGTTCGCCTAGTACTTTAAATTCATTTTCGACATCAAATTTACATTTTGTGTAGCAAAAATTTTTTTTAATTCGTTTCTTTTTACCTAAAGTTTGTCTTAAAATACCAGGCGACCAGAAACTCAGAAAAAGCAGCAAGCAGCAATTTTATTTTTCTTAAACATTTTTTTTTGTTGTTGCGTCTACATGTAAATTTTTTTTGACTCTATTCCAAATACACAAAAATGCTTGCATACATGCACACGCATTTAATGTGTGAATTTTGTTGTTGGTTTTACATGTAAAGCTTACTAACTCAAATAAACATAAATTCATATACGAGTATTGTGTGTCTATTTTGTTGTTGTGAATATAACTTGTTTTGTTTTTAACAGTGATGCTAACTCTACTGAAGCAGAAGACCCTTAAAAAGCGCTGGATGATAACTTTTTTTTAAATTACTACTTTTTCAACTAATTTATATGAAGAAAAGAGTTAAAAAGCTATATGTTTACAATTTAGAGTAAAAAATTAATTAAAATAGTAATCCAAAAGGGATTTTTGTTATAAATTTGCACTAAATTTTTTTTTTTTAACATTTTCTAAGCACTGAGTGTGTAAAAGGTAATTCCCATGAACAAGATAATTAAATATCTTAATATTTGTTCCTTATTCTGTTACCATATAACAGAATAAAGAACAAAAATGAAGAAATTTAATAAATAAGTTGAAAGTAGAAATTTTAATATAAGTTATCATCTAGCGCTTTTTAAGGGTTCTTACTACTCATATTGCTTCTATAGAGTTGTCATCACTGTAAAAAAGCAAACCGCATTCCATTGACAACAACAAAATACACATGCGTGAACATGTAGACAAACATTTTTGCTTATTTGTAATAAATAGGGACAAAACAAAAAAAAAATATTATATGCAGGGAAAAACAACAAAAAATATGTTTAAGAAAAAATAAAATTTCTGCTTGCTGCTTTTTCTGTTCGCCTAGTACTTTAAATTCATTTTCGTCATCAAATTTACATTTTCTGTAGCAAAAATATTTTTTTTAATTTAAAATTCGTTTCTTTTTACCTAAAATTTGTCTTAAAATACCAGGCGACCAGAAACTCAGAAAAAGCAGCAAGCAGCAATTTTATTTTTCTTAAACATTTTTTTTGTTGTTGCGTCTACATGTAAAATTTTTTTTGTCTCTATTCCAAATACACAAAAATGCTTGCACACATGAACACGCATCTAATGTGTGAATTTTGTTGTTGTGAATATAAACTTGTTTTGTTTTTAACAGTGATGCTAACTCTATTGAAGCAGAAGACCCTTAAAAAGCGCTGGATGATAACTTTTTTTAAATTACTACTTTTTCAACTAATTTATATGAAGAAAGAGTTAAAAAGCTATATGTTTACAATTTAGAGTAAAAAATTAATTAAAATAGTTCTCCAAAGGGATTTTGTTATAAATTTGCACTAAATTTTTTTTTTTTTAACATTTTCTAAGCAATGAGTTTGTAAAATGTAATTCCCATGAACGAGATAATTTAATATCTTAATTTTTGTTCCTTATTCTGTTACCATATAACAGAATAAAGAACAAAAATGAAGAAATTTAATAAATAAGTTGAAAAGTAGAAATTTTAATATAAGTTATCATCTAGCGCTTTTTAAGGGTTCTTACTACTCATATTGCTTCTATAGAGTTGTCATCACTGTAAAAAAGCAAACCGCATTCCATTGACAACAACAAAATACACATGCGTGAACATGTAGACAAACATTTTTGCTTATTTGTAATAAATAGGGACAAAACAAAAAATATTACATGCAGGGAAAAACAACAAAAAATATGTTTAAGAAAAAATAAAATTTCTGTTTGCTGCTTTTTCTGTTCGCCTAATACTTTAAATTCATTTTCGGCATTAAATTTACATTTTTCTGTAGCAAAAATTTTTTTTTAATTTAAAAATTCGTTTCTTTTTACCTAAAATTTGTCTTAAAATACCAGGCGACCAGAAACTCAGATAAAGCAGCAAGCATCAATTTTATTTTTCTCAAACATTTTATTTTGTTGTTACTTCTGCATGTAAAGTTTTTTTTTGTCTCTATTCAAATTCACAAAAATGCTTACATACATGCACATGCATCTAATGTGTGAATTTTATTGTTGGTTTTACATGTAAAGCTTACTAACCCAAATAAACATAAATTCATGCACGTGTATTGTGTGTGTATTTTGTTGTTGTGAATATAACTTGTTTTGTTTTTAACAGTGATGCTAACTCTATTGAAGCAGAAGACCCTTAAAAAGCGCTGGATGATAACTTTTTTTGAAATTACTACTTTTTCAACTAATTTATATGAAGAAAGTGTTAAAAAGCTATATGTTTACAATTTAGAGTAAAAAATTAATTAAAATAGTTCTCCAATAGGGATTTTGTTATAAATTTGCACTAAATTTTTTTTTTAACATTTTCTAAGCAATGAGTTTGTAAAAGGTAATTCCCATGAACGAGATAATTTAATATCTTAATGTTTGTTCCTTATTCTGTTACCATATAACAGAATAAAGAACAAAAATGAAGAAATTTAATTATATCGTTCATGTGAATTACCTTATTGCTTAGCAAATACTAAAAATTAAAAATAAATAAATTGTGCAAATTTATAAAAAAAATCTCACTTTGGAGTACAACTTTAATTTATTTTTTAGGATTAATTGTTAAAATGACTATACAGAAAAAAACGAGAAGATTTATTTATGCATGTAAATGATATTTTACATAAGTTTATAACAAAAATCACTTTTGAGAACAAGTTTATATTCCTTTTTAGACTAAATTGTTCAAATAGTACTTTTTAACTGTTTCGACATATAAATCAGTTGAAAAGTAGAATTTTTAATATAAGTTATCATCTAGCGCTTTTTAAGGGTTCTTACTACTCATATTGCTTCTATAGAGTTGTCATCACTGTAAAAAAGCAAACCGCATTCCATTGACAACAACAAAATACACATGCGTGAACATGTAGACAAACATTTTTGCTTATTTGTAATAAATAGGGACAAAACAAAAAAAAAAAATATTACATGCAGAGCAACAACAAAAAATATGTTTAAGAAAAATAAAATTTCTTTCTGCTTCTATGCAGTTTTTTTTTGTTCACCAGGTTTTTTTTATTTTAGTTTAAATAAAAAATAATTTTGGTTCTTTTCTACCTAAAATTTTGTTTAAAACACCAGGCGTACAGAAAGACAGAAAAACAGCAAGCAGAAAAAATATTTTAAAACACATATTTTTTGTCTTGCTCCTCCTGCTTGTTTTTGACTTATTCCTATTGTAGATGAACAAAAATGCATACACACATGCACACGCGTCCAATGCGTGTATTTTGTTGTTGGGAATAGATCTTGCTTTGTTTTGTACTGTGATGCCAACTCTATGGAAGCAAAAGACCCTTAAAAAGCGCTAGATGATAAATTTTATTAAAATTTCTAGGTTTTCAACCAATTTATTTGACGAAACAGTTAAAAAGCATTATATTTACAATTTACCCTAAAAAATAAATTCAAATTATTCTCTAAACTGATTTTTGTTATAAATTTGCACTGAAAAAACAATATTTTTTTTTAATTTTTAACATTTTCTATACAAAAAAAATCATTTAGATGAACGAGATAATCAGGGGGATTATGTAAATCGTAGGCATAGACGTTTTTAAGACATTTTTTAAAGAAAAGTCGTTATAACGATTATTATTGCAATATTTAAGAGTCAACTAAGACTTGTATTTCATCAAAGTTGCATTCGATTTTTCAAGAAAATTTTCATTTTTGTTAATTTGGTTTTGAAAAATTTGATTTTTATGGAGGGGTTTTTACTAAAACTACCAATGCCTTACATCATCAGGGGGAATTAAATATCTTAATTTTTCTTCTTTATTCTGTTACCATATAATATTACAAACTGACTTTATATGAGCTACTTCAAAAATGTTCGGCACCCGTTGAAACTGACTTTATATGCATCTTATTTCGCAAGATTTTTTTGAATTGAGAGGAATGATGGACAGAGTTAGGTTGAATATACTGAAAAGCTTTGAAATGTAAAGTTTCACTTTGAAACATCTTTACCAAAAGAATTGGTGGCCATTTAAATGTCGAAAAATTAAAATTAAAATTTTTTTTGCTTACAGTTTTTAACTTGCAGAACCAAACCAATACAAAATGTACTAGACTAGGGATATACATTCGCAAGACTTGAGAGATACATTTACTGAAAAGTAAATTCCATATCTCTGCTTGGTGAAAATTTTTATGGTGGTTGACAAGTGAGCTCAAAATTATCCGATTTTTAAACATTAGCAGTTTTTTCCATAGGGGTTTTCCGCCGTCTAATGAAATTGAGCTTTGAGAACAGTATTTGAAAAATATTGTAGTTTTTTACACTTTGAGGTACAACAAGTTGATGTCAGCGAACTAATAAGGGGATACGAACATCGCAAAGTTATAAGGAAAGGAATTAGCAAACAAAATTTTGAAAATGTATGTTTTCTTGCGTCTAACATTCACAATTATATTATGTAAACTGAGTTTCTTTGTAAACAGCACCTCCGAATCAAAAATTTTCTGAACTTTTTAAAAAATTTGAGAAATTTAAAACTTTAAATTTTATGAAGCAAACAAAATTTTCGTAATAAAAAGCATCTTATAAAATTTAAAATTTTGTGAATTGAAAAGTATTTAATATGATCATTAAACCGGCAAAAAATGCGAGTTTTCCAAAATAATCCCGGGTTTCTTTTTAAGTTCTAATAAATGGCAAACAATTTGAGTGTATTTTTATATTTTTTGGTGGTGTAATTTTGAAATGTGATAAATAGAATGAGATCTAAAAATTGATTTAGTTTTAATTAAATTCAAGCAAAAACTGTAATTTTATGACTTTAAATTTTCTTGAAACTTAACACCGCCATAATTTTTACCGTTAAAGATAAATGATTAACGCAAATGGATTTAGCATGCTTAAAAATCGGCTAACATATACAAAAATGGATATTTATGTATACAAAAAAAAAATTTTAAATATTTTACCTTAAAGTGTAGAACATTTTTGAAATACATCATATGGTAATAACGTGAAGATTTAGTTATTTATGTGAAGGATTTTTTACATTCTTAAAAATTGTTTAAAAAATTAAAAAAAAAAATATTTTTTAGTGGAAATTTATAACAAAAATCACTTTTGAGAAAAATTTTAATTTATTTTTCATGCTAAATTGTAAAAATTAAATAATATTGTTCTCAAAAGTGATTTTTGTTATAAGTTTGCCCTAATAAATATTTTTTTTTTATCATTTTTTTCATTTTTTATGCAGTAAGTATGTAATATGTCATCCACATAATTGAGATAACTAAATATTCTCCTTTTTATTCTATATTATATTACCGTGTAATGTAATTTTTTGACATTATATGATTACAGAATAAAGAACTAAGAAGATTATTTATTTATTGCAATATTAGTAAATTTTTTTTGCTAAAACTACTGAAAATTAATAATTTATTTTTTATGTTAATATATTACGTTTTAGCTGTTTCGTTACATAAATTAGTTAAAAAGTAGACATTTTAACAAAATTTATCATTTAGCGCTTTTTAAATTTTTTTAAAGTTTCTTACACGTTTAAAGCAATACGCTTTAAGCGTGTAGGCATCACTGTAAAAACTAAAGCATATTCTTTTCGCAACAACAAAATGCATATAACGATTCAGTGTAAAAAAAATATAGACGTGTGTGTATGCATAAGTTTTTTTATTTCGCTGCACTGCGCATGTCACGAATTAAGTCGTTGTTTTTGTTCCTGCGTGTAAAACTTATTTTTAACAAATCCCCACAAACAAATAATACACGTAATGCATGTATTTGTTTACATTTTTGAAACAATTACAACAAAAGTTGTTGTTGGTGCTTTTTTAAAAACAAAAATATTTTTTAGAAAAATATTTTATTCTGCTTGCTGTTATTCTGTGCGCCTGGTAGTTTGAAACTGTTTACAGGCTTATTTCAATCAACATTTTTAAAAATTATTCCGCTCCCCCCTGCCCCACAAACAATCAAACATTTAACCCTGCAGTACTATCGTTATTCAACTTACGCCATTACTATCGTTGGGTGTAATCCACCCCTACTTATTAGTATCTGTCATTCATATCAATTAAATTCAATTATGCAAATAAAATTTTTTTTACATATTTTAAATAATGTTTTGTTAATGTACATCTCTCTTGAAAAAAACAAAAATTCAGACTTATGGGTGGATTACACCCAGACGATAGTACTGCAGGGTTAAAACAACTTACTCACCCACACTCCTAATACACCATAAACAATTAATGCAAAAAAAATGTTCACCCCTCGCCTACAAATATATTTTTTTGTTTTTCTACTGTTACAATTTTGTTCACAATATACAATTTGACCTACCCCGTTACACTCATAGAAATAAATAAATCTCTAAAAATAACAGAAAAATTAATTAAAAATTATTTTCAGAAAAAAACTGCGAAATTTTAATAATTAAATAAGAACAACTTCATAAAATTTTAGTTATATTCGAGTTGAATTTTAATTAATTGAAAATATCCATTTATTTACTCTGCCAAATTAGCAAAAACTTTTACTAAAAAACAAACAAAATCTGAAATATCAACAAAATTATTAATTAATTTGTTACTTTCAATTAACTGAAATGTAGCCAAATGTTTCGAAAGTAAAAACAGCAAAAATAAATCTGTCAAATATACAAAATTTTTGTTATATTTGAGCTAAATTTTAGTTAATTAAAATTGACAATTTAATTTGTTAAAATTTAAAAAAAAAAACAAAAAAATTGCATTTTTTAGAATTTTTATACCTATGAATAAAATTACAATGAAAATTATTCAAGTTCGCGGCCATACTCTATATTTCTTCATTAGGATATTGTCCTAACAAATAAAAAAAAAACTATAGATTATTTGATTATAACTAAAATTTTATGAAGTTGTTCTTATTTATTAATATTTTTTTATTTTTACAGGTTTATTTATTTCTATGAGTGTAACGGGGTAGGTCAAATTGTATATTGTGAACAAAATTGTAACAGTAGAAAAACAAAAATATATATTTGTAGGCGAGGGGTGAACATTTTTTTGCATTAATTGTTTATGGTGTATTAGGAGTGTGGGTGGGTAAGTTGTTTTAACCCTGCAGTACTATCGTCTGGGTGGAATCCACCCATAAGTCTGAATTTTTGTTTTTTTCAAGAGAGATGTACATTAACAAAACATTATTTAAAATATGTAAATGAATTGCTAAACTTTTAAAATTTATTTCTTTTTTCTGTATTTTGGAGTTCATTATTGAAAAAAAAAAACTATTATTTGCATAATTGAATTTAATTGATATGAATGACAGATACTAATGAGTAGGAGTGGATTACACCCAACGATAGTAATGGCGTAAGTTGAATAACGATAGTACTGCAGGGTTAAATGTTTGATTGTTTGTGGGGCAGGGGGGGAGCGGAATAATTTTTACAAATGTTGATTGAATTAAGCCTGTAAACAGTTTCAAACTACCAGGCGCACAGAATAACAGCAAGCAGAATAAAATATTTTTCTAAAAAAATATTTTTGTTTTTAAAAAAGCACCAACAACAACTTTTGTTGTAATTGTTTCAAAAATGTAAACAAATACATGCATTAGATGCGTGTACGTGTATTATTTGTTTGTGGGGATTTGTTAAAAATAAGTTTTACACGCAGGAACAAAAACAACGACTTAATTCGTGACATGCGCAGTGCAGCGAAATAAAAAAAACTTATGCATACACACACGTCTATTTTTTTTTTTAAACTGAATCGTTGTGTGCATTTTGTTGTTGTGAAAAGAATTTGCTTTAGTTTTTACAGTGATGCCTACACGCTTAAAGCGTATTGCTTTAAACGTGTAAGAAACTTTAAAAAAAATTTAAAAAGCACTAAATGATAAATTTTGTTAAAATTTCTACTTTTTAACTAATTTATGTAACGAAAAAGCTGAAAAGTAATATTTTAACATAAAAAACAAATTATTAATTTTCAGTAGTTTTAGCAAAAAAAATTTACTAATATTACAATAAATAAATTATCTTCTTCTTAGTTCTTTATTCTGTAACCATATAATGTCAAAAATTACATTACACGGTAATATAATATAGAATAAAAAGGAGAATATTTAGTTATCTCAATTATGTGGATGACATTTTACATAGAAAGTGATAAAAATTAAAGAAAAAAATATTTTTTAGGGCAAACTTAAAAAAAAAATCACTTTTGAGAACAATATTATTTAATTTTTACAATTTAGCATGAAAAATAAATTAAAATTTTTCTCAAAAGTGATTTTTGTTATAAATTTCCACTAAAAAATATTTTTTTTAATTTTTTAAACAATTTTTAAGAATGTAAAAATCCTTCAAATAATTACCATATGACGTATTTCAAAAATTTTCTACACTTTAAGGTAAAATATTTAAAAATTTTTTTTTTTGTATACATAAATATCCATTTTTGTATATGTTAGCCGATTTTTAGCATGCTAAATCCATTTGCGTTAATCATTTATCTTTAACGGTAAAAATTATGGCGGTGTTAAGTTTCAAGAAAATTTAAAGTCTCTTTAAAGTACTTTTTTCACCAAATTTTTTTTTTTCACCTCAAACTTTTTTCACCTCTAAATTTTTTTCACCTCCATAGTAAAAAAAAGAGCAAAAATATGCTAAAAAAGAGTCAACTTCAAGGGCCTAAAAAAACAAAACAAGAGCAAAGATTTCAAAACCCTTTGGGGGTTTTAGTCTACTATTGGTATACTTTCATTTTCCGTTGGAATGGTACGGGATGTTTTTTCTTGTTGCACAGTGTATTCAGCAATATATTTGGTTTATTTTAGCGTAATAAATTGTTATTTGCAATTAACTAAAATTTAACTCAAATATAAATAATATTTTGTACATTTAGCTCCAATTACTGAATGTCCCGTACCGTTAGCTACTAACTGGAACTTTAACTGACACATTTGTTGTTGTTTCCCCTGAAAATTTTCAATTTAACTTTTTGTTAAATTTTAACTGGACATAATTCAGTAATCGGTCCCTTAACAGTCTACTAACTGGCAAACGATGTTTTGCAATGAAATTCATGCCATGTGCTCCACTCTAAAAACAAATACTAAGTTCTTCAACAAAATTGTTTATCGTTGCCTAATTTAGGCGATATAAGTCAAAATATTTTAGGGTGCATTTTGAAACATATAAAGTTTGAACAAAAATTATTTCTCTTACCAAGATATAACCACACTCCAAAAACTATTTTTTTCTGCTTCTATTAAAGAAGATATTGCGATTTTCGCTTTTTGGAAAAAGCGAAATTAGGCGAAAAAGTAACAAAACTTCAATTTATATTGTTCAAAATTCAACGCTTTGCTATTAATACTTAATGTCTTGTTTCTGCAAAATTTCATAAAAATCCGTCTTTTTAGTTTATAAGTTAAGACGATGTCCTTTAGAGGAATCCTGATAAAATCCTGTGAGTTCTTGGACTAAAGTAAGGACTTGTTATTAAAGATAAAGCTTCAATCTTACTTATATTTTATTGTAAAGAGTTTTTAGTCAACTTAAATTGGTTTTTTAGATTTTTGAAAACTATTTTTTTCAAAAATAATTAATTTTTGAAATTTAATGAAATTTTGATTTTGAAGCCTTCCCGCTTCCAACCCGTGGACGGCACACGAAAAATTATTATGCAAAATATTTAGCAAATTTAGTTTTCTATCGGAATATATTAATTTCTAAGTATAAAACACTCATTTTTTTTTTTTTTAAGAGAAGCAACACTCAGGAAATTCTTCCTATTAATTAATGTGTTGCTTTCTTTGGAAAGGGGACAGTGGAGAGATGAAAGGTGGTGGAAGATGAAGGGCTTCAAACATGGCAACGATGTAATTGCGCGAGATGATAAGTCTTAGAACAGTTGTTGCTCGCCACCTGATGTATAGTTGGCGAATTTATTGAAGCTTTTTGTTTCATAGCCCTGATTCATTATTTTACATACAAGTGATACATATAAGTGATAGAAAACTCATACATATTATTTTTCTAAATTGATGTTGTCGTCACCGGGAATCGAACCCGGGACCATCCGTGTAACAGTCCAACGCGCTACCCATTACACCATTTGTGGTAAATTTTATGAAGACTTCCCTGAGGCAGCCTTACCCGTTAGAGGATTGGTTAACAGTTATATTTTTGCTGTTCATAACAAAAAATATGCAGTTACAACAATATTTCTTGCTGAAATAACTCACTTTTAAACATAGAAATTCGAAAACAAATATAAATAACGTAAGAATTGTTTTAATATAAAAAGAAAATATCGCTTTTTTTCGTATCAGCACGATTTTAAAAATAAAAAATAAAATATTTTGTTCAAATCAAAATATTTATTTTTTTTATTTTGTAACAAATTAAAAAAATCCAACTTTTTAATACAAAATGTGCACAAATATGCATTACAAAATGTGCACAAATATGCATTACAAAATATGCATAAAAAGCACATTAAATGTTTAAATATGCAAAAATAGGAATTTCTGTCAAAATATGGGCACTTCCATAGTCACATACGTTGCACGTTTCAATGAGGCGAAAAACAAGGAAAAATATATTTTTTTTACTTCTTTACATTTTGGTGTAGAACGTAAGGAGCTCTATATTTAATAAAAAAATAAGAAGAGAATCGAACTGCCCAAAAATAGCAATACAAGAGAGTGACATTATATTTATGTTTAATTTTTAAAATTTGTATACAAAAAGATTTTTAATATAATATTATAATATATAATATTTACATGCAGAAAAAAATACACTTCTGAAAATGTTTGTAGGCAATTATTTATATGTTTACAATGATTCAAATTTTAAAACCTAAACAAAGATATATTTGCAATCTTAAAATGTTTAGATATTATGTTTGGGAAATACAAACATACATATATACAATATATTTTTGCAGCCAAACATATATGTTTGTCGGTAGACGATTTTCACTATTTCCAAACATATATATGTTTACTGGCAAACATTATTATATTTGCAAGCAATCATGTTATATTAGAAACATGGGAAACGGAAATGTTTTCCAAACAAAAGTATATTACCAGCATTTATATTTCCAGCAGGGCGTTTTTTTCAGCGTGTAGTAATCATAATTATATTAAGGTAATTTCTTTAAAACAAAAAAAAAAACTTAGCAATAATTTAAAGTATAACGTAATATTTATTTCCGCAAATACGTCATCATTTGTTTAGTATGCAAAACAGACAACGTATGTAGGTACTATTCTTAATGTATGGATTTACAGTCCGTTTACGAAACGAATTCGCTCGAGTAAAGATGCCTTAAGGCTTCATTACTATTTATTACTATTTTTAACGGAATGTATGTTGGTGATATTTTTACACATTGTATGGAGTTAAAGTCCGTTTACGGAACGTATCCGCTCGAGTAATGAAGCCTTTAAATTATCGATTATATTTTTAATAAATTGTTTTTTTTTTTTTTTTTCAAATAAAATTTTTTTTTCAAAAATGCCACAAAAACATAATCATAAATCACGCTTAAATTCTACGAAAAATATAACTCCATTATCAAAAGAGCTGCTAATAGATGGTGGTGATGTTAAGAAATTTTCTAAATCCAAAATAAGTACAGAATCTACAGATGTACATGATGGAGAATATAAAACTGATGATTTTGAAGATATGGAGCTAGAAGAACATGAAAATGAACTTGTATCATCAAGGTAACTTTTAAAGGAAATCAATAACAATTAACACATATTGATAAAATTTTGATATGTGATAAAAAGGACAAAATAAATAAGAATGAGTATCTTTTTAGCTGGCCAATTTTACAAATTCGGTGTCAACAATAACCCAATTTTCCGATATACGCGCTTTTTTTTCGTTTTCTTCAAAGAAACAGTATACAAATTTGGTATCAAATAAAAGGTCTTTGGATGACCCCTCCATTGGTATACAAAAAATATACTTTTTGTATACTAATACCATTTTACCCACTAAATATGAGATCAAAAATAACCCAATTTTCCGTTATATACTTTTTTTTTCAAGTTCTTCAGAGAAACAGTATACAAATTTGGTATCAAATGAAAGGTATTTGGATGACCTTTCCATTGGTTTACAAAAAATATATATTTTTTGTTTATCAATATCATTTTTACCCCCTAAATATGCGATTGGTCAGGTATGTTTCTTATCAATTGTGTATTACTTTCGTGTTCTCTATCTTATATCCGAATTTCATTGAAATATTGAGAAACCATTTATAGAACTTATTATAAGTGTCAAATTTTGTTTTTTAGAACTTCCTTGCTGATATTGGATTATTTGCAATTCAAAGCCGCCCGTGTCATACAACGTTTTGTACGTGGATGGTTATGTAGAATGTTATATCAACGGAAACGTAAAGCAGCCATAGCTATACAAGCCGAATGGCGCCGTTTTCATTGTCAACGCAAATTCTATAAGAAATTGGAGGAAACAGTGCAGCAACATATCGAAGAACATTTTTTTCGATCAGCTCAAAAGATACAGGCTATATGGCGTGGTTGGTGGGTACGCAAGCACATACACGATCATACCCACTTGATGCATATGCAGGTAACCGCTGGAGAAGACTTACTATATTGTGTAGCATTCAAATTGCATCATTTATTAAGAACCCATCAAATACCAGGTGTATATTCTTTACGAAATAGCACGTGAGTATTAATTTTTTGAGGTTAAGTTCGTATATTTATATTTGCTGTTACACTCTCCTAGGGCGCTTTCTAAAGTGGAAAAACTCTTAGCTTCTTTAACCTTTAAAAATTGTAATGAACGAAGTCGTCGAGCTAAAATGTATCGCCAGCAAGAAATTGAGGAAGCCAAAAAGAAACATCGAGATTCAGAATTCGCTACAGAACTACCTTTCACTGGACCAAATATAAATAACAACTGTGTACCAATATGCATGCCGTTCTATAATGAAAAACATATTGATCGCAAGATGGCCAAAATATTACAAATGTACGAAGAAGCAAACCGGGAAGCTGCAAAACCCAGAATATTACGAAAGAAATCAAGTAAGTGTAGTAGGTTATGAGAAGACCAAATTTCAACGATGCTTCTTTTTCATAACTTTCATCTTGACAAGAATTGAATGCAATAAAATCATGAAAAAGAATCATCGTCTAAATTGGATCAAAAACAACTAACTGTCCAGGATAACGGAAAAAAATAACATAACAATATACTGACTAGTTTTAATGAAATTTTTCACTAAACTGAAGAAGTTTTTTTCATAAAGACAGTGAAAGTTTGTTTAACCCTTATGAAAAAGCTGCAAATTTGTGCGCCCCGGTAGGCTAGTTGGTAGCGTGCTGGCTTATCAGTGCGGGGGTCGTGGGTTCGATTCCTACCAGAGGCACTGGTCTGTTTTCGCTCCAACGCTCCGAAGGTCTTAGTAGCTAGTGCTCGGATAGGGTAATATTATATAATTTGTAATTATATAATTATTAATTAATAAAAAAAAAGCTGCATAATTTGAATGATACTTTTTAATTAGGCGTATGAAATATTTTATAAATAAAATTAAATTTTTCATAATATATAATATTTTGTGAAAAACTGCATTAATTTAATGAAAAGAACGAATTCTATTGGCATTTCATAGATCTAATGCAAAAATTCATTGATATCATGCATATAATTCTCTCAGTGTAGCTTGCACTTCACTTAAAACGGGTTTTAACGGTAACAACAATAATCCCAACTTTTTTTAAGGTAAAAACCGCAACAAAAATGGTAAAAGCCGTTAAAAAGCGTAAAAATACTTTATTTGTAATTTCCAAACAACATTTTTCAAACTACCAGAAATTTTTGAAAATTATTTAAACTACACTTGACAGAATTGTCCTTCATGACATTAATGAAACAATTTCATAGAATTTTCGTAGGTTCAATAAATAATTTCATTTTTCCCAAAAAAATATTATTAATATTAAGAAATTTTTCATAAAATTTTGTTCATAAATTTCATAAAAAAAATTCATTCGATTTCAACTTCATAAATTTAATGAAAATTTTCTTTAGAGCTATGAAATTATTTCAAAGACTAAATTTTTTTATTTTTTCATAAAATTTCATAATGTAATTAATTTTCATAATTTTAAAACTTTAGTTTTAAAATTTATAAATTGCTTTATTAATGTAGCCCTTTATTAATTTTGGTCCAGCCGTTAAGGCTGCACAATGGCAACCGATTTTCAATATCTTGTTTTGAGAAAAAAGCATTTAAAGTAAATATTGCTCATGAGTAATTCCATGGCAAATCAACCAAAGGGTGTACACTACCTTCCCCAAATTTTATGATTTTTCGTAGGAAGACAGATTATTACAGAACTAAAATAAGTGCAAAGTTTGAGGGCACTGGCACTTGTGGATCCGGAAATATGTGGTCTTGAAAATCGTAAAAAAATGTTAAAATTTACAAAGTTCTACTTACTTAATTGTAATTTTCTTAAAAAGTATTATAGGTAGGCATTTGAAAGGTTATTAAATTACCTTTAATTTGATATACATGATTTTCTTTTTTGGAAAGGTCAAAGGTCACATCTCTTGACCTATAATTCGGGAGGCTATATCTTTAAAAACGATATTTTTAAAAATCTGAAAAAAATATATGTTTAAGGTTGGTTCCTGTCCTAAAGTTACGAAAAATTTCAGAGTGGAGGTATTCTTGGATCCAGAAATATTAATCACATAGTAAAGGTAGATATTTAACAAGGGAATTAAAACTATGTAGCATAAAGAGCCCTTTAGTAAAATAAAGAAGAAATGTCTACACTGAGTCAGAGTTTGAGTCCCGGTTGAATTAAAAAAATTACTTAATAAAACTTTTATATGGCAAATCTTATTTAAAATTTGTAGACATTTTATTTAAAAAAGATATGATGTATGTAATTCATGTGTCATCTAGATTTTAGTTTTCCATTTTCTTTTATTTGATATCAGTCTTAGAAAGGTCCCTGTATGAAGCAAATTTAAGCTGAATTCGATTTTTTGTAATATGCAAAAAACGCAAACCTTAGAAAAATGGGGTCATATTGGACCCCGATTTTTAACCCCTAAATATGAGATTGGCAGCTTAACAAAAACACAAGTCTATAAATTTTTAACCTATGTACGTGCTCTTTGTGCTATATAGTTTTAATTCCCTTGTAAAATACCTAACTTTACTCTATGTTTAATATTTCTGGATCAAAGAAGAATACCTCCACTCTGAAATTTTTCGTAACTTTAGGGAAGGAACCAATCTTAAACATACATTTTTTCAGATTTTTAAAAATCTTGTTTTTAAAGATATAGCCTACCGAATTATAGGTCAAAAGATGTGACCTTTTACCTTTCCAAAAAAAATCATGTTCTATAACAAATTAAAGGTAATTTAATAACCTTTCAAATGCGACCTTGATGAGTTGCGTAACTATAATACTTTTCAAGAAAATGATAATTAAGTAAGTACAACTTTGTACATTTTTATAGTTTTTTCCGATATTCAAGACCTCATATTTCCGGATCCAGAAGCGTCAGCGAACTTAAATTTTAGATTTTTCTTAGTTCTCTGATACACTTTATTCAGCAAATTTGGAAACAGTGATGTAAAACACAGCCATATTTTAAGTTGAGTTGAGATGGTTCAACCCTCATGTAAAATATAGAGCAAGGAGTTTGTTTAACAGGCTTTAACTTTTTTATTTCTGAGATTTTTTCTCCAAAAATGTTCAAACTATTAAAATATTAAAAAAAAATTAAAAAAAAATCTCTGGCTTCAGATTTTTTTTTTTTAATTTTAAATTTAAGCCCTTTAAGGTTACTGAGAAAAAGACTTGACGATTATTTCACATTTATTTATTTTTCTAGCAAAGTATTTAAAACCTTAACTTAACTCCGATAAATCTTTTCATTTCAGAAAATTCCAAACAATTTTGTAAGATGTCTAAACCTTCCGCCAGTTCATTTTGTGGCGATGTTGTGGATAGTATGAAAAAATGGAAAATACTTTCGGAAAAGAATTTAACTGTTAATTCAAATGTTTTTCAAAAACCGGCAAATGTAGAAAATTTTCTAAAAGAAGTGGAATCTAAAATGAGTATATTGCAGTAGTAGAAAAAACTTCGAATAATAACGGAAATAACCTAAGAAATTCTGCCACTACAGTAGATTATTTGAAAAACTCTTCTACCACTGAACATCAACGAAATTCTACTAAACATTTTCAAAATTCGTTTAAATCTGTTAAAGGGAAAATGGCTACTTGATTTTAAATATTTTTGTTTGTAGAGTATTTTATTAAATATATTTTTCTATCTTGTTTTTTAAGAAAAATTACTAAAGTGTAAAATCATTTAACATTGAATTCTTGTAAGTATTTTTATAACTTTCATACTCCACATACTTATTTTGCATGTCATGCCATGTGTGGATGTAACAACAAAAGTGCATTTTAAACAAGTACTACCACTTATGACACTTTCTTTTATAATTCTGCTAGTGTAGTTTATATCGTCACCTAAAATGCAACATAACTAACATATTTACTTTTTTACAGGAGAAGCACAAAAACGTCCACAGTTATTTTAACAATATCGTTAATAAAACTGATAGTTTTAAGCATAGATCCAAAAAATTTTGTGGAGAAATGTACTTCGATGCAGTGATTCAAAATCACTCAAACCTACTTCAATATTTTAAAGGGCAACCAAAACATGTGCGAAAACAAAAACTAATAAAACTGTTAAAAACAATACTTAAGCCAGAGTAAAAGCTAAACATTTTTTTATATAAATAGAACAATTTTTGGTCTTCAAAGTTTAGTAACGTCATGCTGCTTATTAGGAAAAGACTCTAACCACGTGTTTGATTACTAAGAAGACAAGAATGGAGAAAATTGATGATTAATAGGTTTTTTGTTAAAGCTCTGCCTATTATGGAGGTTCTAGCTTTTCTAAAACTTTGGGTTCTGGTAAGATCTTTAGCCAGATCGAAATACTAGTATCAACCTAGCTAATATGTTTGATATGCTTTATTTTTGTAAATATACGGAGGTTGAAAGCGCGTTATAAATTTGAAAAAAAAACCAATTCGAACTTTATTCATAAAACCGCTTTTTTTTATTCGATAGCCACACAACCCTACAATATTTTACAGGGAAACCAGAAATATGCGAAAACAAAAACATAAAATTCGAACTTAATTTATAAAACCGTTATTTTTATCGTAAAAGCCCAAAGTTTTGTGTAGGCATGTAAGTTTAGCTAAATGAATCATAATCATCAATAAAACCGTCTTTGGAAACTTTGTTAGTTACGTCATTTTGCACTTTAGGTGACGATATTTAGATTATACAGTGTTTGTCAAAATGATAACACTACTTACAGGTCCTTAATGGGAACATAATATAAAATATACTTGTAAGCTTTCCAATGATATAGCTTTTTTACGAAATTTTTGAAATAAGATTATTTTTTAATGTGAAATCCTAATTACTTCTGAATTGAGCCCTCTTTGGGACAGAAATAAATCGACACGATTTATTTGTATCTTTTGTATACCTATGATATGCCAGTAAACAGAAATTGTGTAGTCGGCCCTTTTGCGGATGACACGGTAATATTGTCAACAGGCCCGAACAACATGATTGCAACCGAAAAACTACAGAAAGCTCTTGATGATGTACAACTATGGACAAAAAAATGGGACATACAATTAAATAGTTCCAAATCCATCCATATCAACTTTACCTACAAAAAAACAGCTCATTTACCA
The DNA here is from genome assembly GCA_021234595.1 of Delia radicum. NCBI lineage: Eukaryota > Metazoa > Arthropoda > Insecta > Diptera > Anthomyiidae > Delia > Delia radicum. The sequence continues at coordinate 227,117,217 of CM037853.1, read as the reverse complement.
ATTTTTTTTATTGAGGTGCCATTTGCAAATTCGGCTAAATACTTAGGTATGACGCTGGATACAAAACTTCATTGGAAAGAACACGTCAAAATTAAAAAAAAAATGAACTAGAGATAAAATACAGAAAAATGAGTTGGCTATTAGGAAGAAGAGCCTAACTCTCTATACACAACAAACTTATGCTGTACAAACAGCTTTTAAAACCAGTGTGGACTTATGGAATCCAAGTTTGGGGATGCGCAAAAAATTCTGCAATACAACAAATTCAAAAATTCCAAAATAAAGTCCTTAGAAATATTGTTAATGCCCCATGGTATGTTCGAAATGCCGACGTTCTTCGTGACTTAAAATAAGTACAATAAATGAAGAGATAAGGCGTAACGCTGAGGCTCATAATCTTCGATTATTGAGTCATCCCAACGAAGGAATTCCGAATATATTAAACATCTCGGGATTACCTAGAAGGCTTAATCGCTATAAACCACATGACCAAATTGTTCGATTTGCACCAGATTAAGTTTTATAACTAAACTTTTATATCTGTACTTTTTATGTACCTGATTATTGTTAATTTAGCAATTAGAAATAAACTACTAGTTAGTCTATATAGACTAGTCGTAGTACAACCTTAAACTGTATTACTTTTATAATATTGTTTAAATAAAGAAAAAAAAAAAATCTCTGTATCCGTAAATTTTATTCTGTCTCGTAAATTTGGGAAAATCAATCTTAAACGAATTCTGTTATTTAAAAGAATTTAATCAGCCTTACCTTATTCTTTTTCAAAATGTATTTTTTTGTTAAAATCGACTTATTTAAAACAAATCTTTTGTTTTATAAGTAATATACAAAATATTTTAAATAGTTTTTAAAATAAAGTCAAACACATACATTCAAATATTTTTTTTCAAATTTAAAACAAAATTTTAAGGTTCATATAAAACATTTTGTATGGTACGAAATTTAAAAAATATCTTTTTCATAGTAAGGGTCAATGTGTTTCTTATTGTTTAAAATTAATTGCCCAAGTTTTGAACGATACGTCCTGATTTACACCTGTCAAAAAATGGAGCAAAATTTAATGCTACTGCAATGCTATTATTTTGACCATCATTGTGTATGATGATTTGGTTACAGAAGCAAGTAATATTATGTAGAAGATGTTTCTTTTTTTTGCTTTCGTTTAATGTTGTCATACATTTGAATGCTTAAACTTACTACTTGTCATACTCTTTGTGATGAATTGCTACTATTTGGTAGTAAAATAACTTGAAAAGTTCTGTATTTTGTGGTTTTAAAAAAGAAAAACTATCATCTGTCATAAATTTTAGCACATTTATAAAAAAAAAATGTAGTATGCAAGGTTTGTTTTAAAAAAATTACACTCGCAGTCAGAGTTACTGCATGTCAGTGGTTCATGTCGATTGAATGTGACAGTTAAAATAACTGCATTGCTATTAAAAAGTTGTACCGTGCAATTAAATCAAAATTTTATTAAAAATGCCTTTATTTTTAACTGTGAAAAATAACTGACAAATGTGGTAATAAACAACTTACAAATGTTACCAAATTTTCAGTAAAAATTTGGTAATGTTCAAGAAAAAACAACTGATAAAACTTTGCAGATATATGATCGATTTCAAAAATGTTCGACACCTCTTGAAACTCACTTTTGTTGCATCTTATTTCTCTAGGTTTTTTGAATTGAGAGAAACGATGGACAGGGTTAGATATACCATACTTAAAAACGAGGGCATGCAAAGTTTCGCTTTCAAAAGTATTCACCTAAAGAATTGGCTAAAATTAATAAAAAAAATTACTTGAAACTTACAAGAGTTTTTTTCATTCATTTTATTTTCTTTTTTTGCTCATAGCTTTTAACTTTCAGATCGAAACCAATACATAATGGAGGCACTAGACTAGGGAGATACATTCACTAATAAATTAATTTCCATAATGCTGCTTGGTGAAAAGTTGTATGGTGGTTTACAAGTGAAACCAACATTTAAACTTTCGCAGTTTTTTTGCATAGGGTTTCTGCGTCGTTTACTGACGTAATCTCAAGTTTAGGGGGGTAAAAATTTACAAATAGTTTATTTACGAAATATATTTTTAATATATTTCGTAAATAAGTTATTAAACTATAGGCGAATTGGGTATCAAATGAAATTCGATTCGAACAGAATTTTCACATTGAAAACAAAGTAATAAAAAGTAATTTTTAGATTTTAAAAATGTTGAAAACGTGTAGACAATGATCTAGTAAATGCAAAAAGTATTAAAAAGTTGGACTTTTAAGTACGGATATCATCTTACCAGAGTTATAAAATTTTCGAATTCGATACCCACTGATATTTCCGTGCATGTCCACACATTTTTGTTATTTAAAAAACAATTTTTCTCGAATACCACATTTGTATAGGAGGTTGTTGGTAGTTTGCGCTCGAATTAACATATAATAATGCTTATTTTATTTAATCGAGGGGGTGTATGTGCTTTTTTCAATTTTCGTAATCGTTCGCTTTTAATACAACGTGCTTTTATAACCCATGTTTTAAATATTTCAAATAAGTGGCATCCCAGGGCCCACAGCATAAGCAATATGGGTATACAAATTTTTGTTTTCTCGAGTACTTCAATAATGCGTACAAAGAAATCTGAATTTCTTAAATTTTAAAGCTGTTTTCATACAAAACTGTTGGCATTGTTGACCCCTATTTTTAACCCCTAAACTTGCGAAAACTAACCTAAGAAAAATTCATGTCTAATATTTGTTTTGTCCTCAACAACATATCCAAGTTTCATTAAAATCGGCGGATTCACCACTGTGTAGTTTCCTTGTAAGTAGATGTCAGCGCGGATAACGGGATACGAACATCACAAACTTATAATTAAATGGCATACATTTATTTTTAAATGCATGTTTTTTGCGTGCGACATTCAAAATTATATTTAAAATTTGTTAGCGTATTGTGTGAACTGAGCACAGCACGAGTCAAAAGGGCATTTTAAAAATTTTAAACGCAAACATTTTAAGAACTTTGTAAATATTTTTTTAAAATTGAATTATTTGTTTCGCATTTTTTAAAAAAAAAACATGGATTGAGAAAATAGTTACCCGGGGAGAAATTGCCAACCGTACCAAAAAAAAATAGTAGTGGCAAACCACTAAAAACATTTTAAAATTTTTTTGTTTAAACTCCCATCCAAAAGATCAAAAATTGATTTTTTTTTTCAAATAATTTTTTGGCAACTCTCGATAACAATTTTTCACAATTTTTTCATTCAAGATTGTAGTCAAGATGTTGAAATATTTTAAGATTTTTAAACCACTTAATTATCACTATCCAGGGGGTTATTATGTAATTCGATTCGATAGGAAATTCAATTCGAACAGAATTTTCACATTGAAAACAAAGTAATAAAAAGAACTTTATAGATTTTAAAAATGTTGAAAACGTGTAGACAATGATCTAGTAAATGCAAAAAGTATTAAAAAGTTGGACTTTTAAGTCCATCTTACTAGAGTTATAAAATTTTCGAATTCGAACAAAAATTTTCGAATCGAAGTACTGGGTCGAAAAAGGAAAACTCTAGAGTTAAAATTAGTCGAACTAAATGGAATTTTAAATTGAGGACAATGAGGACATCAATAATAAACAATGAAATTGATTTGCTCTTAAGCGGAAACGGCACATCTATAATTTATTAACTACTTGCCTTAAAAAAATATTTATAATTTTTGTGGCCACTTTATTGAGCGCAATAATAAATTATTGATTACAAAACCCCTCCTTTTTTAATTAAAGTTACCCTTTTTTCTAATAACCAAAACCCAATAATATTCTTATTTTAATAAAAAATAACAGCCAATTACAAAACATATTCTTTTAAAATCTAAATTTTTAAATCATGAATGTGCTGATAAAATCAAAAGCAAAATTTTGTTTAGTATTTTTTTGTTTTGTATACTCAAATACCTATTAGTTTATAGAAGTTTCTTTGAAATTTCTTCTTTTTTTAATTTAATAACAAAAAAAAACTAGCCCCTAAAATTATCTTTTTCTTTGCGTAAACTATTCATAGTACGTATGGCATCAGTTTCATGAGCATGGTGTTGTACCGTGGCTTCATGTACCCGCATAAAAGGATTCCAAGATTTTTCTTCGGCTATGGTTGAAGGCACCGTAGGCGATTGTGTGGCTCTGCGTAATTTAGCCCATTCAATTCTTTTCAAAATATAATTATTTTGTGGCTCAACATGACGAGCATACGACATATTTTGTAAAGTATATTCATGACCACAAAATACTTTAGTATTATCGGGTAAAGCTGAAAGTTTCTCAACTAATGCCGAATACATTTGTTCGGCTGTACCCTCAAAGAAACGACCACAACCACCTTGGAATAGGGTATCACCAGTAAATACACATTTATCACCATTGGGTGCTTCAATGTAATAGCAAATATGTCCCGTGGTATGGCAAGGAGTAAAGAGACAAGTTACCTTAAGTTCGCCAATGTTTAAACAGTCATCTTGATGTACTTTTTTATTAAGAGCCCCAATACGTTCATCGCCTCCATAGACTTCTAGCGGTTTATTAAATAGTTTGACTAGTTTTTCGTTGCCACCAGCATGATCCCAATGATGATGGGTAGTTAACACTTTTGTTAAATTAACACTTTCTTGTTCAACAGCATTAATAACAGTTTCTGGATCTACAGGATCAACAATGGCAGCTTCACGCGTAGAGGGACAAATAATCTAGCAAGAAAAAAGAAAAAGGAACGTTAAAAAAGTTTTAATGAAATTTGGGTAATTTTTTTAAATGTTATAAAAATAAAACACAATGGCAAAAGATTATAAAATAACACATGAAGTCTTTACCCAAACTTTTTGCATAATACTTGGCAACTATAACAAGTTTTTAGTTAAAATCAGTAAAAATTTCTACAATTTTACCAAGTTTTTGACATTATTTATACAAATAATTTGGAAATAAACTATTCTCCCCATCTTCCGGCAAATATTTCACTTTTGTGTAAAAACATTGAAGTTGTATTGAAATTTACAAGGAGTGTCTCCCGATGGGTTTTATAAGATCTTAATGAAACTCGGATATGTGATAAAGGAGAGCAAAATAAGGACCACTTCTTTTTTTTTTAGCGGCGCAATCTAACATTTAACAAGTAAAGGATGTTTTTTTTAAGCCCGATAGAACTTGAAATTGTAAAAAATAACACAACAAATTAAATTTTAATCAAGAAATTTTTTTATTCGAAAGATCAATACATGGCATTAACATTTGAAAATGATTTCGGGCATATGGAAACCGTTTCTGTTCTTTACGAAGCGCATTCTGGACTTCCAATTTTGGGCCACTTTTTCGAACATTCCTGGCCGTATGTCACGAATAACACGACCAATGTTAGCCTACAAGGCGTCAATTGTTGCTGGTTTATTAACATAAACCAATGACTTTATCTAGCCCCACAAAAAAATAATCGAGAGGTGACAAATCGCACGACCTTTAGGGATAATTGACAGGTCCATTTCTCCAAATCAACTTATTGCCAAATTTTGATTTCAATAAGTCGAAGGTTGCGGTCGCCGTATGACACGTAGCGTCATTCTCTTAAAACCACATCTCGCACGGATCGGATCAATGTCATTCATATTTTCAAACAAAAAATCATTGATCATGGTGCGGTAACGACTTCCAGCGTGTAAACCGCACCAAACGGAGAATTTTTCTGGATGTAATGGAGTCTGTAGGGTTTCTTGTGGATTGGTGTCCGTTAAGCCAAAAATGAGACTCATCGCTTAACACAATTTTGCCATAAAACATCGGGCGAATCAATGACTGATTTTCAAAGTCAATTTGGATACTTTGGTATCGTTGTTCAAGCGTGAATCTATACATGATGAGTTGCCAGAGTATACTGATTATAAATGTCAAAAAGTGAGCGAAGTATGAAAGTTAGTTTTACAGTTAGTTTGACAGCTAACCATTTCGTAGGTTATATCGGGCTTAAAAATATACCATTTACATGCATTTAATTTGGTTTTACAATTTTTTTTCTTTTTACCCTCCACAATGAACCCTTACAAATTTAACAACAAAATATATTTTTAAAAAAATATGTTAAAGGTGAAAAACTTTTTTGATGTAAAAAGAAATAGTGTGATAAGAAAACATTTTAAAGCTGAAAAACTAATTTCGTAGTGAAAAAAACTTGAGGTGAATTTAAAATATTATTCACCTCTTATTGTGTGGTGAAAAAATATGATGTTACACCAATTTGTATGGAAAATTTAGAGGTACCTTCACATTTTCACGCATAACTTTTGAACCGCTTTACCGATTTTGCTCATTTCAATACCAAACTTTTCGTGAAAATGTACATCAATCTAGGTTAAAATGAGCAGGCCGTATTGCGTTTTCGCGCTGTGATCGCCTTTTCAACAGACAGAAGGACATTGTTAAATCGTCTTAGAACTGAATATGGATCAAGAATATATATAGTTTATGGGGTCTAAGACTTATAATTCGATGCTTTACAAACGAAATGACAAACTGATATATACCCTCATCACAGTATGTGGAGGGTATAAAAAGTGGGGTCAAAATTATTACTTTTTTGTATGGAAACATGTCTAAACTAACGAAATTAACGTTGAAGTACTCGAAAAACCAAAATTGTTCTTTTAAATATTTATAACATGGGCGAAAAAAGCTTTTCGAGAAAAGTCGCATATAAACGAACAGTTACGAATATCGCAAGAAGATCGGACAAACCATCGATTAAATTAAGCAGACATTAAAACACACAATTTTTAGTTTAAACCAACTATAATTCCTTTAAATAACGCCATAAGAAAAATAGTAATTATCGGGTGTGTTTTCATTAAGATCGGAGAGAACCCATTGAGAGACTCTCCTCGTTAGTGCCACTAACAATAAACAAATAACCTCAAGTTAACACAAACTGGGAATTAAAAAAATTTTAATTTTTAAGCAATTAACATTATTTTCAACTCAAAATAAGAAAATTTCAAGTTAAATTGAGATTTTTTTTGAGAAAATTCCAAATGAAATTGTAACTTTACTTTTGAAATTAAAAAAAAAAAAAATTGAAATACAAATTGTGATTTCTCACTTTAAAGTTTGAAAATTACAAATAGAGTTTAAGGCTGAAACATAATTGGCTTAAGTGACTTAATCGAAATCAGCCTTAAGATTTTCTATTTAGAGTTAAGGAAATTCTTAATGAAATTGAAATTTGCTATTTCAAATTAAGAAAATTAAAAATGAAATTGAAATTCTCCATTTTACACTGAGAAAATTCTATTTAAAGTTAGGATTTTTTATTTTAAATAAACAAACGTCCAAATTTAAATCAGACTTTTAATTTAAATTAGGAAAAGTTCAAGTAAATTTTGTTTTTCTATTCGAAATTGGAAACAGTTTAATTGAAATTGTGATATTTTGTTAAATATTAGGAAAATTTTAAAAGAAATAAAGAAAAGTATAAATGCAATTGGGAAAAATATAATTGAACTTTGAATTATTTCAAATAAATCTCAGAACTTTTAATTTTTCTCAACTTTATTTGTAATGATCTCAATTTCAAATATTACAATCTCAATTTCATTTGTAATTTTCTTAATTTCATTTCTAATTTTCTGAATTTCAATAAAAAAAAATCTCAATTTGAAAATAAATTTTCCTTGTTTTATATAGAAAATCAGAATTTGACTTGGAATTTTCGCAATTTCAAATGAAAAAATTTAAATGGATTTCAAAATTTTTTAAATGTCATATGAAAAATTCGAATTGAAATTTTTTCAAATGGAAATAAAAAATCAGAATTTTATTTGGAATTTTGTTAATTTTAAATGGAAAACCACAAATTCATTTGAAAATTTCGTAATTTAAAATTGAAAATCTTAATCTCTTTTGGAATTTTCAAAATTTGAAATAAAAAATTTCAATTTCTTTTGATTTTCTCAATATAAAAGAAAATCTAAATTTCTTTTGAAATGAAAAACCTAAATTTCACCAGGGGGGTTTTCAATTACACATTATAAAAGTCTGTAATTTCTACCAAAAAATTTCCCTAAGAAGATTAGAAGATAATCTGATATAATTTTACGATAAATGAGTCGATAAAGGAAGTTGAAAAAATAAAATGTTAATAAAATCGAGTTTACAAACAAAAAACTGAAGTTAAAAAAAAAACTTATTATTTATCAACAATTTAATTATAATAGTGGTTTTTTGTACCGATTTATTTAAGAATAATAAGAAAAACTATGTTTTATATTATTTCATTTTCTTTCACCTTCTCTTTCGTGAAGGAAATTCACGGCACAGTGAATTGCCTTCATGCATAATTTCATGAGCAAAAATTTGCAGAATTTTTTTTTTATTGAATTCTCATTTAGAATTTAACCAACTTCATTCGGAAAGCTTTCAATTTCAATTAGAAATGGTGTAGAAAGCTACATTTTTAAATATATCAAATTGAAAACTTCTTTGAAACAAGAATTTTTCTTTAAAAGTTTGTGTAAAAGACCGATTTTAATGTTAAAAATTTATGCAGATGTATTTACCATATACATATAGTTATCCTGTAAAGCGGGCAAGATTTTAACTTGCATAGCAGCCATTTTTAAATCTTCCACAGAACTATGCATGCCTCTAAAGCCGAATTTACGTAGTTTTTGTCCTTAAATATAAAGAAGAAGAAAACAGAATTTATATTAAGATGATACAATTAATATACAAAGGAATATATAAAAATAATTTATTATCACCCCTATCGTGAATAAAAAGGGAAATGTTTATTCCCATGTAATTTTCATTCCACTCCAGTGAAAATTGGTATCGTGAATTTATCGTGAAATTTTATTATGCTATTCACGAATGAATGATTAGACAAAGGGAACAAATTTCTAGGGAACTTTTATTCACGATTGCAATTGAGTGAAAAGGGAAAACAATCCGAGGGAAAAAATATTCACGATAGGGGTGTATATTAGGGCGGGTCGATTTAAAAATCGCTCAACGTTCAAAGAAAATCGTATTCTAGGGATCAAAATAAGAAACTTTGCCGAAGGAACCATACCTCTAAAACGAATTCTGATGTCCCGACTTTTGACCTGTAGGGTCAAATTTTGAAAAAGCCCACCTTGATATTTCAGAAAGTAGGAGGAATCTCTCCAAGATTATGGGAGCTACTTCTTCTCCGGGAGACGCGCTAGCGGATTAATGCATAAATCATCATTCTAGGTGACCGTTAAGGGGTTAAGGGGTTTTTATAGCAAAATGTACAAACCTCGGGATAGAGATATTTCCGAAAGTAGGAGGAGTCTTTCTAAGATTAGGGTCTCTATTTCTTCTCCGGAAGACGATCTAGCAAATGAATGTATAAATTATATTCGATTGGGTTGTATTCGATAGGGGTACTCTAAATGGGTCAAAGTGGGATTTTTCAAAATTTGAAACTACGGGTCAAAAGTCGGGACATCAGAATTCGTTTTAGAGGTATAGTTCCTTCGGCAAAGTTTCTTATTTTGATCCCTAGAATACGATTTTCCTTGAACGTTGAGCGATTTTTTTGCCTCCATACAAATCGACCCGGCCTAGTGTATATATTTTTTAATTTTCTTTTCATGATATAAATTTAACGGATTTTATATGAAATGAAAAGTGCCATCTACATGTAAAAATAACAAACAAATGTTTCGTTAAGCAATGACAACAACCGTACAATATTGTTAAAATTATTGAGTGAGTATTAATACTAGGGCCGAGTTTTTCCTTCAACAGTTAAACTTGGTTTAGTTAAACGTAAACCGAATTTTGGCAGCGGTTTCAAAGTTTATCTACATTGAAAATGATTTCGTTTCACTGATTTTAAATTAATTTTAAACATTTTTTTAGCTCGTCAAATTTTTTTAAAAATTGCGTTTGATTTTTGCAGTGGCAATTACTTTTAAATCCCGAAAAATAACTGTATTGAAAATAATTCCGAAAATATAAAAAAAATACGGAATTCGTATTTACAAAACTCTGAATCTGTAACGCGCCGGCTAGTTACCGTTCACAAAATGTGAAATATTCTCATCATGCCGAAGCATGAGTTGTTAAAAATGAAATAAAGTCTAAGAGGCATAAAAGATGACAATTTTCCCAGCTAGCTACAAGGACTTTGGTATAGTGGTTCTCGACCCGGGTTTCTAGCGCGTTGACACATAAAATCTACTTTATATGCCTGATCAAATACCGAAAGTAGATTGAAAAAATAAAATAAATCTTAAAAAGAAAATTTAGTCAAATACATTTATAAAGATGGCTTGATGTTATGCCATTTGGGGTAAACTTTTCCCTCCCTACTGATACAAAATCAGACGCCTATGACAGTTTAATTACCCTATTTTAACACTAACTGTCCCTTTATATGATCGCTTTCTTACCTCACCTGTTTTTCCCTAACATTCCTCTTTAATTAAAAAAAATTAAGGTTTCATTTTAAAATTTATATTAAATTTGTTTTATTTTTAGTAATTTCAATGGTTTGCATGTTTCTAGTTATAATGAGAAAATATTTAGATTAATAGAAATAATTATAAAGGTAAGTGTAAATTTTAAGTATGTATATAATCATAAAGGTAAGTGTAAGAATAATTTTAAGAATAGTGTAAGTATGATTCTGAGTGTAAAAATTTAATTATTAATGTAAGTATAATGTTAAGTATAAATTTAGGTGTAAGTATAATTAAGAATGTAAGTATATTAAGTAATTAAAAAAAATTACCCATAATAATTATAATAATAATATAGTGAAAGGAATAATACAATATTGATAATAAAATAATATTAGGATTAATAATACATTTTGTCTTTATAAATCTTATCTTTTTCTGTTTTCGATGTAGCCGTCGCTGATGACATTATTACCGCCGTCGTTATAAAATTCGCCGCCACCGTCGTTATAGTTGTTGTTGAATCTGCTACAGTCGTTGATGTTTTGTTGTAAATTTTGTTGTTAACGCTGGTCATAAGCACATAACCTGCACGTTTATTTTTTTTTGAAGCACAGTAAACTTTTTATAAATGTTCAGGAATAAATTAGTTTTATTTGGTTAAGGTTTTTTTTTCTTTTTTGGTTAATATAGAGTTTTATGCAAATTTGTGGAGAGCATTGGGGATAGAATAAAAAAAAATGTTTTATGTATTTTTTTTTTCTTTTTTTTAACAGTTCACATAACTTTTTTAATTTTTTTATATTTTGTTGAATAATGTCTTATAATTGTTGGATTCACATGTTTTTCATATTTTAAACATTTTCTTTACACAAATGAACAATAGTTTTTTATTTTGTTAAATTTATTTTTCCTTTCTTTTTTTTTTTTTGATTTTAAATTAAGAATTATTAATTGTTTTATAAAAATTCCTCCATTTTTCTTGCTGTCTATACTCGATTTTTTTTCACTTAACTCCTTTTTTTATATAAAATAATTTCCTTTTGTTCTTGTATTAATTCTATGTAACGGTATTATTATAGGTACAGTTTTTAGCAAATATTAATTTTCTTAAATTTTAAATAAGTTTTTTTTTAAATTTATACCAATTACACATTTCTTTTTTCTTTAACTTCCATATATTTATGGGTTTAATTTTCGCAACTAATTAAATAAGTTTCTTTTTGTATTTTAAAATTTTTATTTTAAATATTTATGTACATGAATATATGTATATTTAAATATATATTTCTTTTAGTTTAGTTGCAGTTTTATCAAAAAATTAATTTCTATAGTATGTATTTATTTTTTTTTTGTTTTAATTTGAGTTTACCACTTAGCTTTAAGAAAATCTTTTTCACATTAATTTTTTTTATTTAATTTTATTTAGTTAACTAAAACTAACACACAAACTATTGGAAGAAAATTTTAAGATTTTTCTCTAGCAGACAGAAAGTTTCTGCATAAGAGTCACACATGTTTTGTTCATATATTTTTTCTTTAACATTTTTTTTTTTTTTTATTCACTTTTTAATTTAATTTTTTTTTTTTTTTTTTTTTTTTTCCAACCCGAACACTCCAACGATCAATCACTAACTAACTTTTTCTTTCTATTTTCCTGACCTAGTAACCTAAAGTTTTCGTTTCTTCTTTCTTTTTCATTAAGACAAGTGTCAACTTGTCATTGGTTAATTTGCATAACGGAATATCAAACCGGTTTGCGCTGGGGATATTTATCACCAGAAGAAGCGCAAATTAAAAGGAATAAGGAAAAATCCCTTTGATCAGATGTTTTCAATAGGGTTGCCGACTTCCTTAAACTTTTCTGGTGTAAATCCATACACGGTGAAAATTAAAACAATAGAATTACACACCGTAAAAAAAAATCCGTAACAAACCTGCTTCGTGTCAAGATCTACGAGCTAAAGACGAACAGGAAGGATTTTTAACTGACTCTGATAAAAAAAAATACTCAAGGTTCAAAAGAAAAAAAAATTCGCAAAGAAATTATCAATAAGCATCCATGACCAACGTGTGGCACGACCCACGAAGCCGGGCAAAACCAAAAAAATATATATAAATAGAAAAATAACCATTTATGAGCAACGTGTGGCACGACCCACGAAGCCGGGCAATAAAACAAAAAAAAATATTAAAAAAAATGATTATTGAGAAAATATCTTGAATTAAACACGAATATCAGATGCGTGGTATTTCCCGATTAATTTACCCTGGAGGTCTTCAATCTCATAAAGAGAATTTCCAATCTTTTAGCTTGGTATAATGGACCGCAGTAGGACCACATGAAAATGCATTTGAGGGAAAACCAGAAGTTTGGCCTTGTGTATTAACTGAGCCCAAATTAGCTCCATTTCCACGCGACTGATTAATTGACTCCCTAATAGCGCTAAATTCTTGCCTAAACTCCTCTTGAGTTCTTCGCATAGTCTCTTGAAAATGTGGCATTAATGCATCATATGCGCTTGGGGCTTGTTCCCCGCTCGGATTTCCTCCTCCAGTAGCCATTGCTAATTTATTATTCAAATTAGGTTGATTATCAATAAACCCGATTGGTTCTATTAAACTTTCTAGCGACCCTACGTCTAAATCAGGAAATGATTTTTCCAATAATTCACAATTTGAATTATCCTTTTCAACAATCGTGTCCCCCGATTGATATGAATCGAGAGAACGTGCAACCGAAGACGACCTAATCGCCTTAAAACTTGTATCTGACTGTGAACTAACCAAGCTAATATTACTGCTTGACCTCTGAACTAAAGGAGTTGAAATTCTCCCTCTTCCCCTGCCTCTAGATGAACCAGGTGCAGACGAATTTAAATTTTCCGTTATATTTAACGGAGTTTTAATAATTTTAGAAATTTTTACAGTATTTGTGGAGGTTTTAACAACATTAGCAGTTTTTGGTGTATTTGCAATAGATTTTGTTGTATTTGTAACTTTTGTGGTATTTTTAGAAGTTTTCGAGATTTCTTTGGAAGATTTCGAGATGTCTTTGGAATATTTCGTGGTATCTTTAGAAGATTTCACGTTATCTTTTGGAGGTTTCGCGATATTTTCAGAAATATCTACAGAATCTGGAGATTTCGCATTACTCGTAACTAATCTCGTATTGTGTTTGTGCATACTGCACTTAATATAAAAAAAAATTTTAATTATTGTATTCCTTATTTACCCAAATGATAAAGAGAGAAGAGACGAAAATGTTTAAGGTCTAAGTTATATATATAAAAAAAAATCAAATCGATATTAATCGATACGCGACGTGAAAAAAAATTAAAAAAAAATTAAGAAAAATCTCGTGATAATTAAATAAAAAAAAAATGTTAAGAAAATTTAGCAAAATATTATGTGTGTTTTTTTTTAAAAAAAAAATGTTTTAAATGTTTTAAATTTGCAAAAATTTGAACTTTTCAAAATATCATAAATTATAAAGAGGAATGTTAGGTATTTGCAGGTTATAGCAAAAAAAAAACGATCAAATTATTTAAATAGAGAATGCATAGATACCGAAATATACTGACTATTCCCAAATTTTACTTGGCCTATCAATTCTCTTATATATAAAAAAAAATTGATGCCTCAAGTAATAATAAAAAAAATTATGTTCTCGGAGATCCAGTGTGATTAATGTAACCAGTACATTACACTCACATGATCGATTCCAATTGTTATGCAACATATCTACCCGTTTTCAAAAGAGTCAGATATGGACTTTAACAAAGTAAAATTCGAACATATAATGTTTCAAAGAATCCAAAATTTATAGCAACAGACAACCGCTCGACTCAATATCGTCAGTTCGGACTTATAAATTCCAAAAATTTTTAAAACAAAATCTGAGATGTTATAAAATGGTTCCGAGTGTATTACCCTTATCATGAAATTAAGCCTTGCATTGCAAATGACATTAGGATTAATTTTCCCAATGAATCATGACTTATGACAAAATCATAAAATCGATAAAAGTAAAAAAAAAATGATATTTGAACAAAAAAAATTTTAAATTCTATTTCCGAGCCACCCTAAAGCGGCGTTACCGTTGGGCGCCATTATATGTAACGCGCCGGCTAGTTACCGTTCACAAAATGTGAAATATTCTCATCATGCCGAAGCATGAGTTGTTAAAAATGAAATAAAGTCTAAGAGGCATAAAAGATGACAATTTTCCCAGCTAGCTACAAGGACTTTGGTATAGTGGTTCTCGACCCGGGTTTCTAGCGCGTTGACACATAAAATCTACTTTATATGCCTGATCAAATACCGAAAGTAGATTGAAAAAATAAAATAAATCTTAAAAAGAAAATTTAGTCAAATACATTTATAAAGATGGCTTGATGTTATGCCATTTGGGGTAAACTTTTCCCTCCCTACTGATACAAAATCAGACGCCTATGACAGTTTAATTACCCTATTTTAACACTAACTGTCCCTTTATATGATCGCTTTCTTACCTCACCTGTTTTTCCCTAACATTCCTCTTTAATTAAAAAAAATTAAGGTTTCATTTTAAAATTTATATTAAATTTGTTTTATTTTTAGTAATTTCAATGGTTTGCATGTTTCTAGTTATAATGAGAAAATATTTAGATTAATAGAAATAATTATAAAGGTAAGTGTAAATTTTAAGTATGTATATAATCATAAAGGTAAGTGTAAGAATAATTTTAAGAATAGTGTAAGTATGATTCTGAGTGTAAAAATTTAATTATTAATGTAAGTATAATGTTAAGTATAAATTTAGGTGTAAGTATAATTAAGAATGTAAGTATATTAAGTAATTAAAAAAAATTACCCATAATAATTATAATAATAATATAGTGAAAGGAATAATACAATATTGATAATAAAATAATATTAGGATTAATAATACATTTTGTCTTTATAAATCTTATCTTTTTCTGTTTTCGATGTAGCCGTCGCTGATGACATTATTACCGCCGTCGTTATAAAATTCGCCGCCACCGTCGTTATAGTTGTTGTTGAATCTGCTACAGTCGTTGATGTTTTGTTGTAAATTTTGTTGTTAACGCTGGTCATAAGCACATAACCTGCACGTTTATTTTTTTTTGAAGCACAGTAAACTTTTTATAAATGTTCAGGAATAAATTAGTTTTATTTGGTTAAGGTTTTTTTTTCTTTTTTGGTTAATATAGAGTTTTATGCAAATTTGTGGAGAGCATTGGGGATAGAATAAAAAAAAATGTTTTATGTATTTTTTTTTTTCTTTTTTTTAACAGTTCACATAACTTTTTTAATTTTTTTATATTTTGTTGAATAATGTCTTATAATTGTTGGATTCACATGTTTTTCATATTTTAAAACATTTTCTTTACACAAATGAACAATAGTTTTTTATTTTGTTAAATTTATTTTTCCTTTCTTTTTTTTTTTTTGATTTTAAATTAAGAATTATTAATTGTTTTATAAAAATTCCTCCATTTTTCTTGCTGTCTATACTCGATTTTTTTTCACTTAACTCCTTTTTTTATATAAAATAATTTCCTTTTGTTCTTGTATTAATTCTATGTAACGGTATTATTATAGGTACAGTTTTTAGCAAATATTAATTTTCTTAAATTTTAAATAAGTTTTTTTTTAAATTTATACCAATTACACATTTCTTTTTTCTTTAACTTCCATATATTTATGGGTTTAATTTTCGCAACTAATTAAATAAGTTTCTTTTTGTATTTTAAAATTTTTATTTTAAATATTTATGTACATGAATATATGTATATTTAAATATATATTTCTTTTAGTTTAGTTGCAGTTTTATCAAAAAATTAATTTCTATAGTATGTATTTATTTTTTTTTTGTTTTAATTTGAGTTTACCACTTAGCTTTAAGAAAATCTTTTTCACATTAATTTTTTTTATTTAATTTTTATTTAGTTAACTAAAACTAACACACAAACTATTGGAAGAAAATTTTAAGATTTTTCTCTAGCAGACAGAAAGTTTCTGCATAAGAGTCACACATGTTTTGTTCATATATTTTTTCTTTAACATTTTTTTTTTTTTTTATTCACTTTTTAATTTAATTTTTTTTTTTTTTTTTTTTTTTTTCCAACCCGAACACTCCAACGATCAATCACTAACTAACTTTTTCTTTCTATTTTCCTGACCTAGTAACCTAAAGTTTTCGTTTCTTCTTTCTTTTTCATTAAGACAAGTGTCAACTTGTCATTGGTTAATTTGCATAACGGAATATCAAACCGGTTTGCGCTGGGGATATTTATCACCAGAAGAAGCGCAAATTAAAAGGAATAAGGAAAAATCCCTTTGATCAGATGTTTTCAATAGGGTTGCCGACTTCCTTAAACTTTTCTGGTGTAAATCCATACACGGTGAAAATTAAAACAATAGAATTACACACCGTAAAAAAAAATCCGTAACAAATCCTAGGATACAATTATTAATGGTTATTAAATATCAATCCCGATTGGCATCCTAGTTCGTATTAACAGATGTTTTTACGATGAAACTGTTACCAAAACGTCGGGAAGTTCAAATTAGTTCGTATTAACCAGGGCAACCAGAAATATGCTATACCATGTTTTTTCCTGTGCTTCTTATTAAAATAAAAATCCGATGAGGTATTTATCATTTTCATAATAATTGACGAATTCTGGAGTCGATTTTTTAGAGCATATTTTGCTTTAATGGTATATTTTTTATAGTCTTACTTTTGAAAATAAATTTTACTTTTTAGAAGAAAAGCATATTTTTCAAGCATATTTTCGAGCACATTTTTAAATTTTTTGCAATCGAACAAATTTATATAGCGATAAAATATCAACAAAATGTAAATAAATTGCAATATTTTTGAATTTTGCATCACAGATTTTGAAACGTCAAGCCATTTTTGCAAATTTGAAGTTATTATTTAAAAACTACTGATTTAGGTCTAATTATAGTCAATAAATTGAATTATTTAAAGATTTTTAAACCACTTAATTATCCTTGCCCAGTAAAATAATATATCCGTTTAAAAGTACTTTGTCGAAAAGGATACACCGTGACAATAATTAGTTAATAATTTATCTTTAACGGGACAATTATTGTGGCAGTTTGAAGTTTAAATTAAATTAATATTAAAATTTCGGTTTTCGCTTAGATTTAATTAAATTTACATCAATTCATAGATCTCATTGTATTTATGACATGTAAAAATATATAATTCTTCACCAAAAAATAGAAAAATGCACTAAAAAAAGAATGTTGACATATATTAGAGCTTAAAAATTATTATTTTGGAGTAGATTTTCTCTAGAGGGCCCCCGTTTTCGAGTAGCTTGAGTAGTTAACGAGTAGCTCGACCCCATCTTGTAGCTCGAGTAGTGAAAGTGCAATTTTTGTTAGTTTGAACTCATTTAAAAAGCTAAATATTAAACATAAGTATAACAAATGTATATTTTTGTTGTTTCTAGAAATTTTAATTTTCAACTTAAATACTTTTAAGCATAACTTCACGTTACAAGCTGATAGTAGGATCGGCTAAAATTTTATAAAATCAGATATATTTAGTACAGTGTTATTTTAGCGTCATATAGACAGTCGCAATTAATTTTTAATTTTTTTTTTTTTTTTTTTTTTTTTAAAAGAGAGGCAACACTCAGGAAATACTTCCTATATATTTAGTGTGTTGCTTTCTTTGGAAAGGGATAGTATAGAGATGAAAGGTGGGAATAGATGAAGGGCTTCAGACATGGCAACACTGTAATTGCGCGAGATGATAAGTCTTAGAACAGTTGTTGCTCGCCACCTGATGGAGAATTGGCGAACTTATTGAAGCTTTTTGGTTTATAGCCCTGATTCAATATTTTACTTCGGTGGGGTTAATTGCTATGGGAACACCGAAGGTGGACATTGCGATACGTATGAGGGATAGAAAAAAATCATATATATTATTTTGATGTTGCCGGCACCGGGGATCGATCCCGGGACCTTCTGTGTAAAAGTCCAACGCGCTAGCCATTACACCACAACGCCCACAAAATCTCGATTTCGGTTGTTTTGATGATACCTTATTTTGCATTTTAGGTGACAAAATTACAAAATAAATGTTTAAAAATTTCACAAAAATTTAAAAATATATATAAACAGATAAATTTGACTGTTGAAACTTGGCACATAATACATATTTATATCTGGTTACATGAAGATGTGCGAAATTTGGCGATAATCGGTTAATGTTTAAGACATAGTTAACCTACAAAGTTTATTTGGCTATAAATTACACCATTGCATATTTCTACAAATTTATATGGAAATGGCCGAGTTTTTGCGCGTGGTTGTTCGACGTCTGCCCAATTTTGATCGTAACACTTTAAAATGAATATAGTCATTCAGAACTAATAAATTTAAAAAATGGTCAACTACTCGAGTATATAGTTTAATGATGTACTCGAGCTACTCGGGGTGGTTCGCAGGAACTGCTCTAGATGCCTAATTATGTTTAAAAATTTTAAAATAGCTCGGAGGTGCTGTTTACCAAGAAGCTCAGTTCACGCAATACGCAAGCCAATTTCAAATATAGGTTTAAATGTCAGACACAAAAACATAGTTTCAAAAAAATTTAAGCCAATTTAGTATAAGTTTGTAATGTAATGAATTGTCAATTGCACCAGGTGTCAAAAATTTTTGAAATTACTCATATATACATTTTATGGCTAGAGCAGAAAACACACAAAAAAGAAAGAAATCAGTTATTTCAACAAAACCAAGTTACACAAAAAAAAAAACGCAATGCACTGACAATTAAAAACAATCAACAGATAAAAACATAAATTATGACATGATGTGGATTAGCTAATAACTAATGATAACATGTTATAACACAATTATTTTTTAGAATATTTACAACAATCAGATTGATTATAATTGTTCAAGTTCATTAAACGAGCATATTGATTATGAACAAATTCTCCTTTTCCCGGCACCATTAATAAACAAACACCACCTGTCACCAAAGTATTACGAGACACCGGCCAAAAACATCTTGTGGTTGATGCAAATGATCTATTAGACTAGCAAACAAACCTCGAAAATACGCAGCAGTTAAATTATCTACAACACCGTTTTTAAAACGTAACCAAAATGGAAGCATTGATTTAAAGTGTAAATGTTTTAAAAAAAACACAAAATTAGTCCAATTCTCGATTTGTGCACTTTTTCCTGCTTTATTCAATCGTTTTGGTTTTTTTCTCCAATTTGCTTTACACTTTCTAACCTTGAAAAAGTTTTGGCAAGTTCTTTTTGTAATATTGTTCAGTTGCGATATTTTTTTGTTTAGTTTTAAATTATAGTAAATAATAGTTTAAGTAACTAAATATTAAAACAAAATTTGTGCAAAGTTATTGTACGTTCACTGAATTTAATAAATTTTTCTACACTGACTTACTTTGTGCAAGCAACTAGCT
The DNA here is from genome assembly GCA_021234595.1 of Delia radicum. Taxonomy (NCBI): domain Eukaryota; kingdom Metazoa; phylum Arthropoda; class Insecta; order Diptera; family Anthomyiidae; genus Delia; species Delia radicum. Next base: position 227,097,240 of record CM037853.1, on the reverse strand, counting down.
GAACTAGTGTTGTAAAAGTATTGAGTACTTAGTACTCGATACCAACTAATTTTACGGGTATCGTATACCAAACAGTGCCAACGCTTTACTTTCAGGGTTGTATTTTGTTGCACAATTTAGCTACAACGCGTAATATTTTCTTCGTAATTTTGCAGATATTCTCCCAAGCTCCATATAAAAAATTATTTTCGCTTTTGTGGAATTGTTGCGAAATTGCGTAAAATTATGCGAGAAAGTGACAATTGGCTTAGTAATTATTCTGGCTTTCTAATGACTATGAACAAATCGCGGTTCACAAAACTAAATTGAAACATTGTAATGTTTCTAAACAAAATGCATCCTTAGAAATTTAAAAAAAAAATTACTTTAGTAAAAAGCAGAAAAACGTAAATGTACTAAAAAAAATTTTATGAATTAAAAAATAAACACAAAAATGTGATATAGACATAAATCATTGTTTTAATATATTTAATAAAATACAATTAAATTAATAACCATCGAGTATAGAGTAGTATCGGGTAGTCAAAAGTAGCAGGATTTTACAACTCTACTCAGTAGAGCTGTGTCGTTCATCAACAAACTAGTTCAATTGAACGACTCAGTCAATTGAACGATATGATTTGCTCACAAATGTCGATACAAGATAGATATATTTATAAGGGAGTTTTAGTAGCCCAGCTGTTTATCTTCCTCTTACCTGGTTTTGACATTTCTGACACGGTTTTGACAGTACAAAGACTGTATCTTGAGTAATTTGAAATGTCAAAACCCTGTTGTTTTTGTATTGTTTGTAGTTGTTGATTGTAGTAGTTGTTGTTCTAGTAAGAATTTTTATATCAATATATCTTGTGTCGATATTTTCTTTTAATAGTTCTTTTTATTCATACACGCACAAAAACTCGTTGCCAAGTCAATGAGATTTTAAACTAAAAAAAATTTTCCACAAAAGTTATGCAAAAACTAGTAACATTTAACCAAGTTTTTACTTGTTTCTACTTAATTGAATAATTTATTTGAAAAAACTTTATTAGTTGAAATGCTCCTAGTTAATTGGTAACGATTTTTTGTGTGTGTATAACCCCAGCAAAAACATGGTAATGATTACATATTATTTTATACATTATTTTGTAATGAGTACTTTTTACCTTTTACATTACTTCAAATAATAAAATAATGGATTACCGATTAGTAACTTATAATGCATTACTCTCATCCCAAAATAATTGGTGAACTATAATAGGCTATTCATCTTATTACTTTCAGCAAAATATAATGAAAAAAAATTTTTTAGACTCATTATAATTAGTATTTTTGTAAGCCATAGGGTTAGTTGTTAGTTTTGGTATATATTGAATAAATTTACATAGAAGATATATTCACTTATGTTTTAAGCTATAATATATATGTGTCTGTGGAACAAGTTATAGAGTAGACGTCTGTTAATCAGATGACCCGGAGTCGATTCCCGACACGACCTTGTTTAAAAAAAATCAATAACATAGTTTTTTAAATTCTTAATTTTTTTCAAAATCTATATGAATGAATGAATATATGATTTATTGAAAAATAAAAATAACAATAACAGATTATAAAAAAAAATTTTAAATAACTTTTTTTTTTTTTTAATAAATCATAGTAAGACATAACATGAAATATTGTGTGTCTAATTGGCAAAATATAATAAAATAAAAACTACTTATTTATAGAATAACAATTGAAGTACATTAAATGAAATTCAGATATAATTAGATCCCTGTATTTTAAGCAATTTAATAAAAATTTGTAAAGACGCATCTATATTTAGAACCATTATTTGTTTCCTTCCGGTAATGGCTTACTATTCATACCTTTGTATGCATGTAGGTAAGCCATTATAATTCATATCTACGTAATGCATAACTCATTACTTTTGCGACACTTTACATAAAAAGTTAGAATTATAATATAAAGGTTAATACGTTCAAACCTTCGAATTTCCACTTGTTTTGAAACAACCTTCGACGTTTCCACGGGGTTTGAAACAAAACATGTTTTGTACATGTTTTCCCATACATTTTTTTTATCAAGTTATGAATTCATTCAATACTAATTAAAACTAAGGGAATGAATCTAATGAATGAATTCTTTGGGAATGGATTATTGGCAAATGAAAATTATAGCTCAAATTAAATTAATTTTTCCGAAGCTCTGGTTGAGGATGATTCAAATCATACTGAGATTTGTTAGTGAGATTTGCCTTAGTACATTGGTATTTTATTTTGGAGGATTCTAAGGGTTCCTCAAAAATAAAATTAAATCATATATGTTCAGTGGTGGTAAATCCTTGGAGTTACACTGGTTTTTTATTTATTTAAAGGATTTAAGTTTCTGCCAGTGTTACCATTTTTAAAATTTTGCGAGTTTCAAAGAACTGCTTATAGAAAAAACAATGTTCTTTCTATCCCGTTATTGTGACGGTTTTTACACATACACAGAGAAAAACAATTATATTTAAATCAATTATTATTTCATATTTAAATTAATATCTAATTTTTTTAAAGAACATTTTTAAATTAAGTATGAACCTTATTAGAGTAAATATGATTCTAGTTAAAATCAACATTTTCGTGTTTTAATTAATATTTCAACATTGTGTATGTCATTTCCGATTTATAAAAATATGTAGAAACATATTTAAACTAAATAGAAAACAAACTTTGTTTGATTTCAAAGCTGTTTCTATTTAATTTAACGTTGTTTCTACTTGATTTTCTAATGCTTTTTTTCTGTGTGTAGGCTTTTTGTTTGAAAAAAGCTACTATTTTCATTGCTCCAAAGTAGTAAGTAAATCAAACAGAAAAATTCATTAACAGAAATAAAAACAGCTTTGAAAAGTTTGTTTTCTTTTTAATTTAAATATTATTCTACTTATTTTTAAAATACTGAACAAAATCATGTTTTGACACATTGATTTAAATACTAAAGTGTTTATTTTAGATTCGTACTGAATTTAGAAATATGTATTCGAAATAAAACGAGATGTTAAGTCAAATATGATATACCAATTTGTTCTCTGTGATGAAATTGGTTAAAGTGGAATATGCTTTAGGGAGATGTGCTTGGGAGATGGAGAAACAAGTAAAATTCCTACAGAATTACAGTTGTGAGGCATCGATTTCAAACAAATTCGACCATGTCATGAAATACATGGAGATATTAATTTACATTAATTTGAATTTTTAACGGAATTAAAACAGAAATTAAAAATTGTTTACCCAAGTTCCTAAAGCCGATATAATGGAAGTTAAGAATCACTTTTACTCGATTTTTAAAGAGTTTGATGATATTTTATATAACGTTTCTTTTTTTTTAAGCCGTTCTTGCAAGTTTTTGGCAAAAAATGAAGGAACAGTCAATTTTTACGCCTTTTTGCACTGAGTATCCAGAGTTATTAACAATTTTTTAAAAAAAGATTTTTTATTATATGGCCTATAAGCCGTTTTTATCACAATTTTATTGTTTTTCTTTCAAGTAGGTCAAAAGTTTTTTTTTTTTTTTAACCATTATAAAACTAGGTTGTCATAGTGCAAACCAATGCTTAAACTTTTTTGTTGTTTTTTGTTTTATATGTTGCTTATTTAAAATGTGTCAAACCAAGATTGACGAATAATGTTTTTATTTTTCTATAGAAAGTTTCACTCATTGGCCAAAAAGGGGTCAATACACCATACCAATGTTAAGAAATTTGTAAAAATAGGGATACGCAGCACATATGGGGCTGGATATCTTCTAATTGATACGAGGTATATAAAAACGGATTAACGATTTAGAAAGAGGACACATTAATCATATTTAATTAATTCCTAACTCAATTTTGCCAGAAATGGTCTATAGGTCTCACCAATATTCATACGACGATTAACTGAAATAGAGGCGATTAATCGAGGAATCGGTTAATCGATTAACCTAATCGGAAACACGAGTTAAATGTCAAGTATAGAAGTATACAATTTCTATTTTCTACAGAATTGTTTACGATTTTAATTGACAACAGTTTCAATGCATAGAAAAATTACAAAAAAAAACGTATTCCTTTTGCGTTTTAAACACATTTAATTGTCTATATATACGTTTTTTACTACACGAACAGATTAATGCAAAACTTAAATCTTTAAAACGTTTTTTTTTCTGTACAATCATGAATTGATTGAATGAATTCTGAATTTCTTTTAAAATTTCTTCTCTTAATTCAAAAAAATTAAATAAAACGAACTCTTATTTACGTATATTGATAGTACATTTAAATATTACTTATTTCCACAGTATCTTCTGCCTTTTGCAAATTTTTATTAACATTCTTTTTATTGTAGGTAAAATCTACTAAACGTAAACTATTACCCACAGTAGCAACTGGTTTCATAAAATTATTTACTATATCAGCTACAGGCATAAATATGTTACGTATTGATGATAATATATTCAAGCAAAACACGAAGGATGGTTGTAAAAATCCTTCGAACAACGCGGTTAGTAAAGGTTTTATCATATAATCCGATGAAATTTCTAATAAACCTACTAATAATATTTTAATCAAGAAGTATAGCAAAAATCTATAAGTTTGTAGAAGGAATGTTACGAAAAATGCCATACCAATTTGCATGATATCAAAAAGTTCAGACCAAAATTGAGTAGCATTTATAACGGCCAAATCGCACGATGATAACTGAGGAATATCGGGATCTTTGGAAACAGCAGCTAGTAACAATTTGGAAGGATCTGTAAATGAAATACAAATATTTTTAAGAAAATGCTATCATTTCAATAAGTTATAACATATTTTTGAACTTGAAAATCTTAAGTTCATGAGGTGTTTATTTCGTAATAAATACTTAAATTTTGAGAGCTGAACTTAAAAGGGAAAGCTGTTACGAAATAAGCGGTCTTATGAGGGAAATTAAAGGTACTTGTATAAAAGTATTCCAGATATTTTTAATTGTCCTCAAACCAATAAAAAAAAAACTTTATTTCATTAAAACTTCATTTAATCAATTTTTTACACATCCAGCTAACAAAATTTGGATACTTTTTTGAGGGTTTCTATCCTATGAGTCAAAAATTAATCAAATAAACACATACTCATTTTATGGACAAAAATATGAGCCTTTTGTAGTTAAAAAAAAATAAAAAAAATCATTAAACACAATAATTTGAAGAAATTTATTTAATTTAAATTTTATTGTAAGTCTCGGTTCACACACGACAATTTTACTTGCGCAATTCTTGAGTTTATAGAAGAGGGAGGGAAAGAGAATGATAGGGGGTACAGACTTGCCGTACTCCAATTCCGTTTTCTTTTGTCATCCGCAATTTTCAACACTGCAGGTTGATATACGAAAATTGCTGAAACAAACTTTTCCTGTGTGAACACAAAAGCAAGTTCAAAGGAGAATTGAAGAAAAATTGCTCAAGTAAAATTGCCGTGTGTGAACCAGGACTAAGAATTGACTCAGAAATGTAATAAAAATTTAATATTTTCTGAACAATTCAAAACAAGGCTCCAAAAAAAAAGATTAATTTTAGATAGAATTTTTTTTAAATGTCTTTTCTGAGTAATATTTGAATAAAAAAAGGATCATTTGGATGAAGCACTTTCATAGAAGTTTTAAAATTTAATAATATAATTTGAGCCCATTTCTAACTCTTCTTGGAGTTTGATGACTGGCAATGGGAATTCATTTCTATAGCTTACCTTTTAAATTATCTCTTTCTTTAAGTAAACTATCAATGCAAAGTATGGGATCAGTTTCATTTGTATGTTTTTGTATAGTATCTTTATGTAGTCTCAAAAATGGATTCCATGATTTTTCATCGGCAATCGTAGATGGCACAGTGGGCAATTGTGTAGCACGACGAAATTTAGCCCATTCAATTCTTTTCAATATGCTGTCATTTTGGGGCTCAACATGACGAGCAAACAACATAGTTTGTAAAGTATTTTCATGTCCACAAAATACCTTTGTGTCATCGGGAAGTGCTAATAGTTTTTCAACCAAAGTATAAGCTTCATCTTTTCCTTCATAGAAACAAAAACGGCCACAATCACCCTGAAATAGGATATCCCCAGTAAATAAGCATTTGTCACCATTTGGCGCCTCAACATAGTAGCATATATGTGTTGTAGTATGACAAGGTGTAAAAAAGCAAGTGACATTTAAGTCACCGATTTTAAAACGATCATTATCTCGTACTTTACGATTTATAGCTTTGCTATACTCATCACATCCAAAGACTTCTATGTGATTTGTGAATTGTTTTACTAATTTTTGATCACCACCAGGATGATGCAAATGTTGATTAGTATGTAAAACTTTATTTAATTTACAATTTTCTTGTTGAACAGCATTAATAACAGTTTCCGAAACTACAGGATCAACAATGGCAGCTTCACGTGTGGAACTACAGATGATCTGTATAGAAATAGAGTTTAAATTAATTTAACAAGTTGTATATACTGAATAATGTTAATAAAAACAATTTTATTCTAAAAAAAAAATTGGCCGTGAATTGGCCTCCAAAATCGTGCGATTAACACCGATGGACCAATTTCAGTGGGGATATGTGAAGTCGCTAGTCTACGCCGATAAACCCGAAATGATTAACCACTTGGAGGACAACATTCGCCGCGCTATTGCCAATATACGGCCACAAATGTTGGAAAAGTCATCGAAAATTGGACCTCCAGATTAGACAACATGCGAGCCAGTAGTGGCGGTCATATGCCAGGAGTCATATTTAAATTATAATGCCAGAAGATTATCTTTCGAATAAAGTAAATTTCATGTCAATTTAAAAAATTTATCTATGTTTTATTCCATTTCAAAGTTATATACCTCTATAAAAAACACCCTTTATTAATAAAAAAAATTAACAAAAGACACACCGACAATTTGTAATATTAATTTCATTAGTTTTTTTTAAATAAACCCAATTATTTTGTCATTCCCAGTATTTTGTCATTTTTAAAAGACAATTTACAATAATTTAACAATTCGTTTTACCAATAATGAGAAATAGTAGATATGGATGGCATAGATTACATAGATCTACAACTCTTTGACATTAGCTGTTATGTGCATGTAACTCATGAGAATTTGATAGACATGCGTGGTATACCTATGCACAAAACAATCGTTGCGAAATAATTAGGAGCATTTCAACTAAAAAAGTTTATTCGCAAAATTATGTGAAAACTAGTAACATTTAACCAAGTTTTTTCTTGTTTCTATTTAATGTTTGAATAATTTATTTGAAAAAACTTTATTGGTTGAAATGCTCCTAATTACTTGGCAACAATTTGTTTTTTTTTTTTTTTTGTATACAAAAAATATTTGAATGTGTATGAAAAATTGTGTTTGTGGATAAAAGAAGAATAGCTTCAAATCTATGTAATCTATGATGGGTGGATAGCGTATGAATTGCCCCTTAATTTTTGTCACAAAAAAATTTAAAACCAAAACAGAATAAATTTTTTTTTTCAAAACATGAAATTAATAACAGGCTGGAAGAAAATTAAATTTTAAACATTTTTTAATTACCAAATACATGTAGTTGTCTTGCAAAGCTGGCAATATCTTAATTTGCATCTCTGCCAATTTTAAGTCTTCGACGGAACTATGCATGATGCTAAAGCAAATGTCTTTTTAACACTTTTTATATCTAAAGTAGAAAATAGAAAACTATGTCCCTGATTCAGATAGACGGCACAAAGTAGAAATTCCGTCTTGTACTTGTATTTTGTTGTTGTGTACAAAATACATGTGCCAGCCGGAAATTTGACTTTGGGCCGTCTATCTGAATCAGGGGATAATATTTAGTTAAAAACTTACCAACTGATTCACAAAGTCGCCGAATCGCCTATTTATAACCGTATTTTGTAGATATAGCAGAATTAAAGTGGTAAAACTTCTAAATAAAGTTTGTGATATTAAAAAGACACATGCCAGTATTGGAACCGAAGTTTTAAAATTTTCATATCGATTTTGATGTGTGTGCTATCGTTATAATAAAAATTTAATTTTTGACATTAGCGCTGCCAACTTTGACAATTTGTCTCCATTTTCATGATTTTTTAAGTAAAATGAGATGAAACGACGATTGGATATTTTACAAAATTTATTCTATAGAAAACTAAGTTATTTTTTAAATTTGAAATTTTGATCGAACTACCCTAATATAAATATATGAGGGAGATTGACAATAAAAAAGAAAATTGATTTTTTTTTCACAAAAATTTACGGAGCAAATAAGGTTTCCAAAATTGATGAAACTTGCTTCATTGACTAATATATCTAAGCTGAATACGTCGATGGTAAAAGATTTTGGCGGACGCGCCAAAGTTTTGGTATTTATTAAAATAAATAGGATTTTTAATAAAAAAGCATGAACAAATGCATTTTAGGCTGGCTCGCAATGGGTTAGTGAATGAGGACATATTATACCAAGTTATATCCATTTACATTTAGGAAGCATGAAAAAATACATTTTAAGCTGGCTCGCAATGGGTTAGTGAATGAGGACATATTATACCTAGTTGGATGCATTTACAACTTTTGACTAAAATTGCAACTTTAAGCAAAATTGAAGAATTTAGATTTTTCGTCAGCACTGTTTGCCAACTACACACAAAAAAATCGTTTCCAAGTAATTGGGAGCATTTCAACTAATAGTTTTTTCGCATAAATTATTCAAACATTAAGTAGAAACAAGAAAAAACTAGGCAAAATGCTAGTTTTCACATAATTTTTGCTAATAAACTCTATTAGTTGAATTGCTCCTAATTACTTGTCAACGATTTTTGTGAGTGCATGTTACACAAGTACAAATCGATACGCCTTCATTTTAAATAAATCGTTAAAGCTGTTTAAAAATGCAGAACTGGCAGCATCTTCCTACTATTACTGACTGTGAAAAGAATAAAATAGAACAATAACTTTTTGCTGGCAATTTCCATCAAATTTACTGTTTCCATATTATACTGATTTACGGTTCCAGATATTTACCTTAACAATTGTACTTACCTATAATCTGTCTATTAACGCCGTAATTTTAAATTGTTGTGTATTAAATATTTTATTTTTTAAACTTTTTAATTTTTCACGGGCAAAGTTTGTCTGCCGACTAGACGTTCAGCAATGCACTAGCAAATTTCTTTGTTTAGAAAGATGAATAAAGCAAAACTTTGAATTAAAGAGTTGCCAGACTGTTTAAGTACATATATAAAAACGTAACCGTTTCCAAAACGTTTTATTTATTTAATTTATGATTCGTTTAGAATGAAAAATTAAGTAGTAAAATAAGGCGAAAATATTATTCCATACATTTTGTATTAAATGCAAAAATTTGCTAGCTACTGGCGAAATTTAGAATTTCATACAAAATGTATGGGAACATTTTTTTCTTTTTTTTTAAACTGCATTTAGACTTCATTGCACGTGTTTTGCCAAAACGAATGGAAAATAATAAAGAACCGTTGGAATAGAATAATGAGCTTAAATACGTTTTATTTAAAAACACGTGTTGTTCAATCTAGTGTGAATTTGCCTTTAGCTTTTATTGTTAATAGTTAAAACTAAAAGCGGGTAAATATTTTCTAACTCTAAATTTTACCTGATCAAACCTTGAGTTTCTTGTGGGTGTTGGATTAGAATGTTGGCGTAGTCGCTTAGGTCGAAAGTGCGCACTCCCTCTAGCGCTGATATCTACACAATTTTTTCACCTTCTCTTACATTTATTGGCAATTAGTGTTTTCTATTTGTAATAGTAACATTTTAATTATGATCTCACAATTATTTAATGAACAAGGGGAAATCATATTAAAAGTAAAAAAACTTAAAAATTTCCATTTTGGAAGAATTGCTCAAGGAAATGTTTTAAAAAAATTTTTTTAGATATCTTGTATCATATCTCAGAGATTCAGCATCAGTTTCCGCTTATATCCGCAATTTTAACGTTTCAAAACATTGTTTTGATGCATAAGCCAGTATTTTGAGTATGTAGTTAGAGTTGTATACTAAAAACTTCAGAAAAAATAGCGAAATTGTCATATGCCGCAAAATTTACATACCAAAATTTAAAATTCTATTCCATTTGTGTTTTGCTGCATTTACAAAAAACTAACTTAAATTCCAACAAAAAGGAAACTACATTTGGGAACATATAAATGTATGGATATGCAGCAAAATAAATCAAAATCCAAAACTAATTAACAGCACACAATAAGAATATGTTTCCACTTACGTGTTTTGAGCAAAACATGTTTTGTTTTACAAAACTGAGCACTTATGAAACACGTAGCCTTAGATTTAATGATTATGAAAATATGAACATTTCTATTTATGTTTAGAACATATGTTGAAATTAATAGTGAAATTATAAAATGCAATATACAATTTTTTGGTACAAATGCCAATCCAGTTATAAGCAGACGATGCATTTTTAAATTAATTTTTCAAAAAGTGGCAGCACTGGCAAGTACTACATTATTCCGTTATTACCTTTGTTGTGTTACCAACTCAGCTATTTAATGTTGGCATCTCTGTTTATCACTCAGTTTCTTTTCTTGCCGGCTTCTATAATCGTTTGTTTTACGTGTTGCTAAATTTTATAATTGTAAAATAAAGTGTTAATTGTTTAATAAATTACCAAAAAGCTATATCTACATAAAATATACATATTATAGAATAGGAATACATAAAATGTATGTGTTAACAAATGAAAATAAAAGCATAAAATGTAAAATAAAAATGGTCTTAAATATGCAAAAGTGTATGTGTGGAAGTGTGTTATTGTTGTTATTAAAAAATGCAATGGCCATTATTTTGTCTCTATTAAATTATAAGAAAAGTAAAAAGTTTTTATACAAGTATAAAAGAAATATATAATATAATAAAGTCTTGGTAAAATCAGTGTTTTAGTAGTTTTGCTTAATATTTCCGTAAAGAAAGTAAACTTTCAAAAGTGTTTTTATTAAAGTTAGGTTAGGGCTGCCAAATAAAAAAATGCAATCTTAATTAAGTGATAATTTAAAACTTTTAAATACAAAAATTGTATAAAACGCATGATAGTGCAGAAACTCGATATGGACCAAGAATATGGTAAGTTGCTTATATCCGGAATTTCATGGACGTAGGTAGCTATGGTTTCTTAATTTAAAATTCCGAGATTTCGGAAAAATTATTTTGTTTGATATTATAAATTTATTAAAATATATATGAAAATGTGAATGTAAGGAATATAGATATGGAATATTTAAATGAAATTCGAAAAAAGCAAACCTAATATAAATCACCGTCAGAACGGGGTAGAAAAGCAGATAGAATCTTTTTTATATACATTATTGCTTTACATATGTTATTACCCACCAAAAAATAGGGCTTACCCAGAAGCGCTTCCGGAAAGCATTATTTAATTACGAAGCGCTTCCAAAGCAAATCCAGAAGGCATGATTTTTGTTCGCGATGTCTCACTTGGTATGTTTCTTTCAAGCAGGTTCTTTCATGTGCTCTCAGAAGCAATAAATTCATGCCTTCTTAGGCAAAAATAATCGCTTTTTTGTATGTTGACAACATTAATGCTTCATAGAATGCATTCTTTATTGCTTTATTGTAAACATTATACACTGCTTCAAAGAAGGCATTTCGGGAAGCACAAGAGAATGCCTTCCCTAATTGCTTTAGTGTATGCAAGGCAGTGAAGCGCTATTTTGGAAGTATACAATTGTAGTTACAGCTTACCAAATCCAGGTTATTTTTTCTGCACGCAGTGAAAAATTTAGCTATTTGCCAACCGAAATTCAGTTACTACAACACAAATTCGGTTATTACAAATTTCAGTCGGGTTTTACAACTTAACATTAGTTTTCACAACAAAGTTCGGTTAAGTCAAATGAAATTAAGTTACAACAACCAAAATATACAAAAATCTAATAAAAATATCATTGTACTAACTGAATTTATAAGTTGTACACTTTTCAATTCGGTTGGAACTTTATTTCTACACTTGGTATGTCTCCATTTGATACCATTTGATACCATTTTTACTACAATTGTTAGTCATTTTTTGAACATTAAAAAACAAATGACAATGTTAGTTGAATTTAATGAAATGCAAGTCGTCCTTTTTTAAATGAAATTTCATTTGTTTTTGACTACAATTGCTGTCGTCTTTACCAACATAATTTAATTATTTTTTTATTTTTTAATTCTAAATGAATTTCATTAAATAATTTAAGGCCATTATAAAACAACACATTTTGACAACAATTAGTTGAACTAAACTTTAACCTGAAATCTAAGGCATTGCGTAAATTATATGGTTGAACATCGGCAAGAAAGACCAACTGCTGTTGCATGCATGTCGGCAACATTTCATTCTTTATTTTAAAAATAAACAGCAAAACTTTCATCACCAGTCTCTGATTTACTGACAGCCATTTCAATTCTCTACCCCGTTCGCCCACAAACAAGATTTGCATGCAATAAAATCATGAACAGAAGAATCGTCTAATTTCAAAAACTGTCGGAAAAGCACTGGGTAAATAAAATTTCCAACGTTGGCAAAACCATAAAATAGGTGATCTTAAAGTATATTTTCCAAAATAAAATTAATAAACTTTAATTGCATTTTTATTAATTAAATGTACGTGGACGTGAGTGAAACTAAATTTTACTCACGTGAGTTTGAGTAGGAAAGAAGAGTGTGAGTGAGTGTACGTATGTCAGATTTTTGCCTGAGTAAAATTTTACCAAAAACTGTTTTTTTTTTGCTTTTAATAAATATTTTCTTTAATTCTTTTACCCTTTTAATATTGTTGGGTCTTTAAAATACAAAATAAATTGCAAAAATTCCATATTCAGTGCAATTTTAAGTTAAACATTCACAATTTACCTTAATTTTTACATTTTCGTTTTTTTCGGTAAGATTTTTGTTCACGAATCACTCGTGAGTGTGAGTAAAATTCAAATGTAGAAAAAAAATCTCGCGATCTCTTATTAAATATGCTCAAATCCCAAAACTCATTTAACAAATTGTGAAACATTAATCATTAATCCTATCCGGATTGCGTTCTTGCCTAAGAAACTCGCCAGGGGACAATATTCTTAGAATTTCCGGAGATATTTGTTGGGTTAAATCACAAACTCAATGAGAATTTTTTGTTCCTGTCTAGTAGCGTGATTTAACGTTTACAGTTCATTTATAATTTGTTGGCCCTGTTCGGATTTGAACTCTGGCAGCTAGATTGACAGCCGACAGCTCTAACCACTGAGCTAATAACTGATATCTTAAAACGTAAGTGAATGATAACTTCTGGGTAACCGTTGGTTGGTTAAATGTGTTAGGTTTGCTGAAAACGGTAACCGTTGTTTGGTTAAATATGCTAGGTTTGCTGGAAACAACTTGCCAACGTTGGAAAAACAAAAAGGAAGCTTTTCCCGGACAAAAAAAATCAATTTTATATTAGAAAAATATTAAAAAGTGTAAAAATCCGCAAAAAATGTATGCCGGAATCGAACTCGAAACCTTCTGACTACTTATATCGACTTTTGAGCCGTTGGCAGTTTCTGACTGCAAAGCATTGGGAAAAGACTTTTTGCCAAGGTTGTCTACTGCTCTCAGCCTATTTTTGCCAATGGTTTTTTTTAATGACCAAGTATCTTTGTAAATCCACATATTTGCAACAAAATGACATCGATTTGTTAACGCATATTTTCTTTTTGGCATATTTTGCATTGATTTTAGAATGTTTTTTGATATTTCACTAAAAACTGTGTTTTTGCACAATTAACTTTCTGTTTTTTTAATTTAAAAGTAAAATGTTTAAAACAAACTATCTGTCATAACATATTCAATTGGAAAATTGTGACACAAACGACGGATGCTTGTTAAATCAGAATTTTCTTATCTGTCACTTAAATGTGGGTGCAATAAGTTAGTATGGACATCTAAAATGTATTGAAAATACTTATTTGTTTTAAAATTTGTCTGATATTTGTGCAAACTATTTGTGAATATTGACTAATGCCCGATATCGAAAATTTTTATTATGTGTAAAATTAAAAAACTTATATTAGATTTCCATACATTTTCTGTAAAACTTTTGTTATTTGAACCTAGCTCGGTATAAATTGTTGGTGATTAAAAATAAATAGTCGTTTTAGGATGAAATTCAAGCGCTGGGGGGTTATTACGTAAATCGATTCGAAAAGAAATTCAATTCGAACAGAATTTTCACATTGATAATGAAGTAATTAATAGTACTTGTTAATGGGTAAAAATGTTGAAAACGCGTAGACAATGATCTAGTAAGTGCGAAAAAAAAGTTGGACTTTTAAGTACGGATATCATTTTACAAGAGTTTTAAAATTTTCGAATTCGAACAAAACTTTTCGAATCGAATTACATAATAACCCCCCTGAGTCCGAAAAAAAACTAAACTTTGTGTAGGGTTGCCAGAATTTTGCTACAGTTGCAATTTTTTTATTGCACCACGTGTTTGATAGCTAAGAAGACAAGAATGGAGCAAAATTGATGATTAATAGGTTTTTTGTTAAAGCTCTGCCTATTTTGAAGGCTCAAGCTTTTCTAAAACTTCGGGTTCTTAGGAGATCTTTAGGCAGATCGAAATACATGTATCAACCTAAATAATACATATAATTTGTTTTATTTTTGTAAATATACGGAGGTTGAAAGCTCGTTATAAATGAATACATTTTTTTTTTAGTTTTGGCCACTGCGAATTGCAGTGGTAGTTCTGGCTGGGTATAATATCCTGGAGTAAAAATATATATAAAAAATGTATTATATATTATTTAGTGTAGTGAAAACTCCCTATAAAATTTCATACTTTTTATTTAAATATATTCCTCAAGGATGTTAATCATTAGACTAACCAAAAAATCTATTGTTATTTTTTTTCTCTTAGATTAGTCAAAAATCCACATTTATTTAAAGTTCGACGAAAATATCTGCCAAACTTTTTTTAAATTAACAATTAGAAATAAATTTATGGATAAATATTTATTACAAGTATAAAATAATATAACATATAACATCTTTACAAAATATGATCTAATTAAAATGCTCCCCAAAATTCGTTTCCCCTTAAAACTCAAAAATATTTAAACATTTTTAGTAATATTCTTTTTATGATAAGTAGCATGTACTAAACGTAAACTGCGGCCCACTGTGGCAATTGGTTTCATAAAATTGTTAATTGTATCAGCTATTGGTTCCAAGATATCACGAATTGAAGATAATATATTAAAACAAAATATCAATGGAGGTTGAATAAATCCATTGAAAATAACGGTTAATAAGGGTTTCAAAAAATAATCCGAAGTCATATGAAGAAAACCAACCAAAAGCGTATTGATGATGGAATACAAT
Source organism: Delia radicum (assembly GCA_021234595.1). Lineage (NCBI taxonomy): Eukaryota > Metazoa > Arthropoda > Insecta > Diptera > Anthomyiidae > Delia > Delia radicum. Next base: position 227,081,817 of record CM037853.1, on the reverse strand, counting down.
GCAAAGCGGTAACTTTGTAATAAAAAGGTTACAATAAAAGCTATACCAATTTGTATACTGCCAAAAAACTCAGCCCAAAACCTAGTAGCATAGTGGGTGGCTCTTTCCGCCAATAGAAGCGATAGTATTTGTGGTGGACAGTCATGAGTTTTTAAATATTCGGCATTACCGTGATCAAATGGATAAATACCAATTCGTATCTCTTTAGAAGAATTGTAATTTTGATTAATCACTTCTGGTTCCGGTAAATCATTAAAAATTTTATCAATCTCCGGTTGTTCTGGTTGTTCTGCCTTAGAAGTTTTTATTTTATCCAAAGAACATCTTAAACGTTGAAATAGGGACGTTTCTTTAACAGAAGCTTTTGATTCGTTTTTACTCTCAAATAGTTTACGTTGTGATTTCTTATTCCTTTGGTGGGAATTACTGCTGCATTTATACTTTTTTTGAAAACGTTTGTTGCGTTTAGTGTGCAATTGAAATTCAATTTTGATGGTGTTAGATTATGATTAGATTTATTACCTTTGCAATGAACAGATTTCATTTCATACAGAATTTTTGAATTATCCGTTATTGTTGTATCTGTTTCAATGGCTCCTTCATTTAAGAATTTATTATATTTTGTATTACTATTATGACTTCCACGATACAAAATCTGATTATTGTCTGTTTCCGTTGAAGAACTATAGTTTTGCATTAGGTCCTTTAGAGGTGAATGCAATTTAGCCGTTACACCAACATGTTGTACCTCAATTAGATTTGATTTTGAATTAGAGTTGCGTTCGGGTGGAGTATCTGACATTATTAATGTGTGATTAATTGAATTGTGGTGCAAAAATATACATTTTTATAAAATATTTGAGTGAAGAAATATTTTTAAAGTATTTTCATAAAAATATTCAATGTGACATTCATTCTTTACAGGGTGTTATTAAAAATCAAATGGAATGAAATACTAACCCCATAATTCATAATTGCTTTATAAACCCCTTATAGTCCGCCAAATAACTTTTTTTTTTTTGAAAATGCTATAAAAAAAAAACTACTAAATATTTTCTCAAATTTCTTTTTTTATTTGAAAGTACAATCCTTCCGTTAATAATGGAAAATAATTTCATTCAAATGGCTGCCTCGGCTGGCCATGCAGTAGCCTACACGATCATTTCAATTTTTAAGCACATTATCGATTGTGTGCAGCTGTATTTCACCAATGGCTTCACGAATATATATTGTCCTTTAAAGCGTCAATTGTCTCTGGCTTGTTGGCGTAGCACTTATCTTTGACGGCACCCCACAAATAATAGTCCAACGGTGTCAAATCGCAGCTCCGAGGTGGCCAAACGACATCAGCTCTGCGGCTGATAATGCGATCTTCAAAAAACAGGCGATTCGGCTGTGTGGCACGTAGCGCCGTCCTGTTGAAACCAAATGTTGCCAATATCCTCCTCTTCAAATTTTGTGAACAAAAATTCGTTCAACATGGCCCGATAACGATCGCCATTGACTGTAACGGCCACTCCTTGCTCATTTTCGAAGAAAAATGGCACAATTATGCCTCTGGACCAAAATCCGCACCAAACAGTGACTTGTTTTGGGTGTATCGGCTTTTCAATGCATGCGTGCGGGTTTTCTGTGCCCCAAATGCGACAATTTTGCTTGTTTACATACCCGCCAAGATCAAAATGAGCTTCATCTGAAAAGATGATTTTTTTGGCAAAATCGGCATCTTCTGTAAGTCGATCGCAGGCCCACTTAGCGAAGCGAAAACGCATTTTTCCCAGCGTTGTTCAAGCGTATACACAACCATATTCGTTCAGCGGAAGGATAAAACTAATTATCTGTCAAATCAGACATGAGCTAAGTGTTCCCATTCACGAAATAAGCACTAGTTGAAAAAAAAAGTTAGATGTCGGACCCTTTATGTAGAAACATTACAAAACAGGTTTTTTAAAAAAAATTGCTTCATAAAGATGGAGTTACCCATTAAAAAAAAATTGAACATTTTAATTGTTATAAAGAAAATCCCTAGATATTTATATTAATAATATAAAGAAAGTATAAATATTTGAAAGACCAGGTAATTTTATTTTAAATACCATTTAAAAATTAAAAATCGATTAAAAAATGACTCAGTTACAAATGTTTAAATGCGCCATCGCAGAAAATACTCTTTTTACCGTTAGCCCGAAAAATTTATGGTATATTGGAACTCCGCAAACTGGTTTTGTAATACACTCGAGCTAGACTTACATCATACACTAGGTCACTTAAAAAGTGATTGCAATTTTCTCTCTAAAGGTTTTCGTTGACGCGAAATGAAACATGTAAGGACCTGTCAGTAGATAAAGTCTGCTTTAAATTAGCGTACGGAAAACTTTTTAATTATAAATAAACATTGCACGGTTTTTTGTTTAACAAAAAACAAATAATCTTGAACTTGAATAATCTTGCTCACATCATAATTTATGATAAAAGATCGAAAAATAAACTTTTGGCTTTAATTTTTTAAAATTTAAAAGTAAAACATTTGAATTATTAAAATATATTTTTAAAATACCGAAATAATAACTGCTAAAGAACAGTAGTTCTTACCAATTTCTTAAGTTGTTTCAAAATTTTTGTAGTCAATGAATTGTAAGTTATTTTTCCGACATTCTTAGTTCTTTTTACTGCATTTGTTAGTTGTTTTTCAACAGTTAAAATTAACTAAATGTTTAGTTATTTGAACGGTAATTTACTTTACCGCATTTTTAACTGAATTTGCAGTAATTTTCCGTATATTCTACTGTAAAACATTTTCAGTGTAAACATCTAATTCGTGTTGTACATTTAAAAAGGTTTTTTTCATTCAAAATAAAAATCAATTATGCCATAAAAAAAAAATCGTCGCAATTTTTGATACAAAAGGCACTGCAGGTTAAAATTTGGTATTAAAAGTCGAGGAGATTTTTTCTTATGAAATGACTGAAATTTGTAATAAAATAAACTTTTACAAATGTAATTATTTCGGGCATAATTTTATTTTTGTGCGGTAAATTTCGTTAAGAGATACTTCGTATTTTTTGGGCAGTTCTTTTGATAATGACGCAAAACTTGGCCTTTATATCATACTTTGTATAGGGTTATTTAATTTAGTATGTCAGTTATTTCATAATTTTTCTTTGGAATTTATTTTATTTCTTCATTTTCCTATATGTTTCGTTCAAGTGTGAATTGTAAATTCAGTAAATTGTTATTCAGTAAAATATTAAATAAAATACTATTAATAACTTTTTAAATAAATTGTATGAAACAACTTGAAAGAACTTTTACAAGAGTTAAATTACGCAGTTAGAAGTATAGCGAAAAATGTTTGACAGTACAATATACTGAAAATTACAGTTAAAACAATTGTAAATTCAGTTCAAAATGTGACAAAAGTAATTACCGTTAAAATAACTAAATATTTTGTTATTTTATTCTATTGAAAAACAACTAACAAATGCAGCAAAATGATTGTCAATGTCGTAAAAATAACTAACAATTTTTTACTACAAAAATTTTGAAGCAACTGCAAAAATGGGTAAAAAGTATTGTTTTTAAACAGGTATATTTTCGGTATTTTAAAAATAGTTTTTAATAAAAAAATCTTTCTTTTTTTCTTTTAATTATTTAAAATAAAATTTTGTATTTTCTACATCCTACTTAAAATGCTAAGTCAAAATTCCAACATTACTCCAGTTATGAAGATTTTATGCATTGGAGATGCAATAAAATGATCTAATTATTATTTGCAAACTATGAACATTGTGCCATCGATTTTTTTAAAGCTTTTGGCATGAGGAAAAAAAGTTCCACTACGACATATCAAAAAACTCATATTCGAGGCGCCCCAAATTTCAATTTTTTGACTTTATTTTAAGGTTTTTTTTTTTTTTTCATAATAAATATAGAATTTATTCTCTCCAATTTACATAACCCAAGCCCTTAGGGCCATATATGATTATTAAAAGCTACTTTATAACACAAGCTAATTAATAATATTTTCTATATAAAAAATAAATAACTTAAAACTATCATAAATAATAAAAAAAAACATTTCTTTTTAATTAAAAAATTACATCTTAATAAAAAAAAAAAATTAAAAAAAAAAAAAAGTTGAGAGAGATAAAAAAGACAGCGAACACAAAAATTACAAATCATGAACAGCCACATAATCCTTCAGCTTTTGCCTAAAGACCTGTGGTGAAAACTAAAACTTCTCAGTTGTACAGGTAAATCATTCCATATTCTCGAAAGCCTAATCTGAAATGATCGCTCAAACATAGTCGTGTGATCTATTGGATATACCAATTGTTGGTTTCTTTCTGAATGGGATAAAATATAATTGTTTACTATATAGTCTGGAAAGCCATTTGCCATCACCTTGTAGAAGAATATTAACAACCTCATAGCTACATAATTACTAAAAGAGCACCCAAGAAATTGGACCACATACGGGGTGACATGGGACCGAAGTCTTAGGCCATACACATATCTAATAATTCGATTGAAAATCCTAGTAAACCTACTAAATTCACAATCTGTGGTACCAGAAAATACCTCAACGCAATATAATATATGAGGCATTAACAAGGCATTAGCAACACGCTTTCTAATTGAAAGAGGCAGATATATATCAAGATAGTATAATCTTCTCAACAAGAATGATATTCTCGAAGAAACTCTATTAATATGCGATGAGAAACTTAACTGATTATCAATTAAAACTCCAAGACACTTCATCTTGTCTACAAAATCAACTCTCATACCATTGAGAGTAACGTTTATCGTATCATCAACGACACCGAAACCCATTAACTTTGTCTTTCTTGGATTTACAGCAAAACCATTGCCTGAAGACCAAGACAAGACTTCACGCATTATAAAATTCACAATAAAAAAAATCGGCTGATTTAAATATTACCTTTTTTGATAGGTCGTAGTGAAACTTTTTTTCCTCATGCCAAAAGTTATCGAAAAATCGATGGCACAATATCGATTGCTAAATCGACAAACCGTAATGAACATATTAAAAAAAACAAATATAAACTAAAGGAGAATTTTTAGGAACTCGATTTTTAAAGAACTAACAAAATTAACTGTTAACTGCAAAATTACAGTATTGGTAGTTGTTTTCTATAATTCTAAAATAACTGTTTCAAACAAGTTTTAAAAATACATTAGTTTTCTTAAGTTGTTTTTTAAAATAACTGTCAAAATAGTTGTTTTGTATTATTTTATATAAAAAAAAACTGTAATTGCAGTTAAAAACAACAACTACTGATTACTACATAAACAACTGTCATGTAATAACGGTAAAACTTTTTTGAGTGTACATAAAACTTCCCCTGCTAGACTATCCAATTAATCTCTCCTATTTTTATTTAAGGGGTTATTTCCTAAAAAAATTTATCCAAGAGATTTAAAAATATCTGACTTAATTTCTCTTGAATAATAATTTCCTTTAATTAAAAAAAAGGTCTATATTTCCCGCAAACAACTTCGCATAATCTCTACAGTTTAACTTACTTTAATTCTTTATTTTTTTGTTAATCTTTACTAATCTTTGCTTATTTTCTCAATAAAATACTTTTCTTCAAACTCATCATTATTATACATAATAATATTTAATCCCACGCAATCACCTCTCAAAAATAGAGCAAAACAATGGTTAATGTTTTGTAACAAATACTTGAAAATGTGATAATCTCTTAACTACTCTTTACTCTGCACTTATTTATCTCTAAACAAACCTTTCTTTACAAAAATATTACGTTTGTCTCAAACAAAATAAAGGACATAATGACAGTTTATCACAAAAGGATACAAAAATGTCAGGTTGTGTCGTCGCGTCATTAGAATGACTGTGATGAGTTTTTACAACGCTTTTTTTTTTTGTTTTGAAACAAAAGATACAATTTTGTTCAATATTTTCGCACCTTTTTTCACCCAAAAATACATCTTTGCCCCTACAGTAGTTAGAGGGGATTTGCTATTTGCTTTTTGCCACTTTTAACAAAGGATTTACATGTCTATTCTTATTTTTTGAAACTATGAATGTGAATCATGTACTACATATGTTCATACTTTTATACCTGTCATCATTATTTTCGCAAATCTGTCAAATATCAAAATCTATTTCAAATACTTTTGCGTAAAATAAAAGTTTTTACAAACAATTACACAATTATTAAAGGTTATAAAATCCTGTGTGTATACAATTTCAACTACTGATATTGAATTACACATTGAAAATGGGTCTCATTCAAAAGGGATAATAAAAAAAATCATTAGTAGTACTTTAGATTGATAATAAGGAAAGTAATTCAGTTGGAAAATATACTTTAACTCTCTGGTGACACAGAAGTGATAGTAAATTCTGATAAATTTTCTCCATTGAAGCATTCGAAGTTTTTTTTAGGAATTATTTGAGATGTTTAATTTTTATATTCGAAAGATTTAAAAATCGTGAGATCATTTTTTTCTCAATCGCCTGTAGGTACCTTTGTATAGGTTGGGTTTAGTGGTTGAAACGTATGTACTACAAGACCAGATTTAGGTCCAGTTGTATAACAAATTCTTTTGCGTCCGAGCCTGTTCTACTCTCGATTTTTTAACTGATTGTTGTTTGAAATTTTCCCGAAAAGCAGCCGGTACTTTTACTTTAAACTATTGTACACAGAGAGATTTCCTTGGAGGAGTTTTCATGGAACTTTTTCATTAAACTAATGAAGTTTTCTTCACAATGTGAATGAAAAATTTCTTTAACTTTTTGAAAAATCTTTTTAATGAAACTTTTTCATTAGTCGAATGACATTTTTTAATAAATAAAATAAAATTTTTCATAACAAATTATGAAAAACTTCATTCATTTAATGAGAAGTTTCAAGGAACGAATTACAGTGACACATCATAGATATAATGCAAAAATTTATTGATATCATGCAGATAATTCTCTCAGTGTATATGCAACTATTTAATTTTTTAAAAATTCGAAATTCTTATTTAAAAATATTTAAATATGTACAAGTTGTCATTTTAATTAGCCTTTAACAAATACCAAAACATATAATGAAATTTCAATCATGCTTGTCTTAATTTTTCAAAATAAGGTTTCATATTTTCTTCAATGCTTCAATTACAAGATACTAACATATGGCTAGGTAATTTTGTGGTATATTTCAGATGTGTTTGTAAAAACAAACAAAATGTTCCAATTAATTGCTTGTGTTTTTCTTAGTTACAAGTTATAACACGCGTTTACACGCCCACATACTTAAAATAATAATGAAAGGGGTCCATAGTGGCGTTCCTAGCAACCATACACGAATTTTGTACTAAAGGAGAATTTGTGAATTTAGAACGTTAATTTAGAAAGAGACCGTGTAAAATGATGCTTTAAAGTTTCCGTTGTTAGTTGCATTAAGGGTTGCCAGACTCAAAATATATATATGCTATTCATAATTGTGAATGTGAAATTCTCCTTTAAAGTTTTGTAATAAGATTTGTATTGATGGATTAAATAAAGAATTTTGACACAAAACTTGCACAAAGGTCAAACACAGGGCAAGCTGTAAAACTATACAAACTTCCAGTTTGGCTATACAATCTGTAGCAAATAAATCTAAATTTGGGAGTAGACAAAGACTACAGGATCATTGAACTGACGTTATATAATAGTTATATTAGTTCTTTGAATGGTGAGTTCATGTTCAGATACCTTTGTCAGACCACCGTTACATTGGACTCAGGCTTTGAAATGCTGTATCGAAATTCAGGAAGCGCTAAATCCCCAATCGGATAAAAAACAATTTGGAGATCATTGACATTAGAATTTATTTAAACAAAGTCCAAGAAATTAGGTAGAAAATCAGATCAATCTCCTCTGTTTCTTGATGGATAACAAATTTGGAAAACAAATATAATAAATCTAAAAGGTTAGGAAGCGTTGAGGATGCTATAGAGAACAACTTCTTACTCATACAAAGAATTACAATGAAAAATTGTGAAATTTTCAGCGACAATCAAGCTGAGCTTAAGCACTTTAGTCTAGGAATCTAGCACGAGTATAAGTATAGTAAGCTGACTTACTATACTTATTACGGGGCACACATCTGTTCCCACCATGTCACAGTGTTGAAAATTTTACTTTTTTGATGCAATTTGCCTACAGCCCCCTGTATTAAACGATAAATAACTCACTACATTCCAGATCGATTCCTCATGACCGACTTTCAAGTCATTTCTTTTGTGTTATTAATAAATCATCAAAATCAGAGAATTTGATTTTTTTTTTTTTAGATATTTCTGCCATAAGGAATTTAAAAATTGTAGAGTATAAACAAAATGTATCTAAGATCGTTATCAAATCCGCGGTCACCTTTTTATATTGTTTTGTATAAACAAATTTAGTTGGAAATACAACATATTCTAAATTTTCAAATGATGTTGGTCTTTTGTGGACATTGATGGACATTTGTGGAGCAGAACATTTATTTTTAATTAAGGGAAAGTTCAACGATTTTGGTAAGATATAAAAGAGGCTGTAGTGAAAGCAAAAAGTGAAAACTTGAAATTTTATTTGTTTATTATCAAGAAACTGAAATTGTAACCGCGGATTTAACAAAAAGTATCAGGAGAGAATATAATTATCTTTAATTTGAGATGCGCTCATAAAAAAAAGACCGTACAAATAAATAAAAATTCAGATACGACAACAGAAAATAACACTTGAATTTACTTCAGCAGAATTTTTAATGATGTTGAGAATCAAAGAACTAAATTTGAGTTGACAGATGTAGTTCAACTAACTAAGAATTTAGCTAAATCAATTGAATTTTTTAGCTGAATCAACTGAAAGTTTCTGCTAAAAATATCTTTCCGGATTTGACCAGAGGCAGGTCCATATTTATTACTGGGACTATAAGTAGTTAATATAGATTGACAGATGTAGGTAAATTAACTAAGAATTTAGCTAAATCAACTGAACTGGGAATATAAGTGTAACGATTTTTGGTTCATTTTGCTCTATCTCGCTTAGTTTCCGAGATATAGCCTATTTTATGATTATTTATGATTATAAAATAAAAAATATGAGAAAATAACGCCATCAATGTTGGTTTTTAAAACAATTGTAGTTTACATTTACTGATAAAATTTGTAAATTTAAGAGTCACGAATCACTAAATTTTAGGTTGAAAAATTAGTTCAAATACACTTAGAATACTATGTAGGTACACTGATAGAAATTTGTGCGTAGTATTAATGAATTTCTTCATTAATCCAATGAATTTTTTCATTAAAAAGTCCCCAAAGAAACGTTTCATTGAGTCAATGAAATGTGTTTCATTAAATCAATTTTAATGAATGGTTTCATTGACCCAATTAAAATTTCATAAAGAATATGAAATTTTTTTCATTAATCCTAGCCTAATCGGTATGAAAGTTTCATATGTTTAATGAATAAAATTCATAGTTTGTATTCGTAAATAAAATATTTTCGTTGATATTTAATAATTTGCACTGTTTATGATTATTTTAGCATAGCATTAATTTGGTGGTTATTGAGAAATTATCATTCGTTGATAAATTTATAAGGTCTTTTCTTTATAGGATCTATAAAATATTTTTATAAAAAAAGTTCGAAAAGTTTGAAAGTAAACATCACAGGCTGTTCTGCAAAAGCGATGGCAGATTTTTATTAAACTCAGCCTGATTCAGCAAATTTTCGTTACTTGGAATAGAATGACATGTAAAAATGAAATCTAACAAGAAAGGTTTTCCCGGGGCCACCCACCAATGACATGTAAAAATAAAATCTAACAAGAAAGGTTTTCCCGGGGCCACCCACCAATGTAGCATAGTGGGAAAAATTCTATTGTTTCTCAAAAAATTTGCTAAAGCTCATAATTTTTAACGAATTTGAAAAATATAAAATTTGAAAAGTAGCTGATTATATTTCAGATCGAAAATTAAAAATTTTGAAAATAAATTTTTTTATCCATAAAAAAGAAATATTTTAATTATTGTACTTTTTTTAAATTATGTATATTAAAAACTTTAATGATTGTGCGCCCCGGTAGGCCAGTTGGTAGCGTGCTGGCTTATCAGTGCGGGGGTCGTGGGTTCGATTCCCACCAGAGGCACTGGTCTGTTTTCGCTACAACGCGCCGAAAGCCATAGTAGCTAGTGCTCGGGTAATAGTATATAATTTGTAATTATATGATTATTAATTAATAAAATAAAAAAATAAATAAACTTTAATGATTGAAAATTTGAAATTGATTTAATGAATTTTTTTTTATGAAATTATGAAAAAATCATAAAAAATGTTGTTGAAAAAAATACCAATATTAATGAATTTTCATTCAGTTAATGAAATTTTTCATTATACCAATGAATCGATTTTAATGAAATCGTTTCATTAATACTATGAAGGAAAATTCTATCAGTGTAAAGACCACTGCAAATGAAGTTGAAAACAAATGAAATTTCATTTAAAGAAAGGACGACTTACATTACAGTAAATTCAACTAACATTGCCATTTGTTTTTTAATGTTCAAAAAATTACTAACAACTGTAGTAAAAATGAACCACATGGTAGTAAAATATAAACAAACATTTATTTTTTTTTTATTTTTTTAAATAACAAAAAACAACTGTAAAAAATGAATGTATAATCATAAAACAGTCATTTGATGTGGGTTGTTTTTTAAATGAACTACAAGGTTAGTAAATGTTTTTAATTTGTTCTACAAATGACTGACATTTACATTAAAAATAAAGAAACTGTATTACAACCCGAACAACTACATATTTTTAAAGCAGAAGTTCCCTGAGTGTACGGATGAAACTTTTTCTTGATATAATTAAAAAACTTTCCATTCCTGTACCATAACTCAAATCCCTGAAACTGGCAACACTAATTAGTTGATTTAAGGGAAAAAGAAAAAGCAAGATTTTGATTTATTATTTTTTGTGCGTTAGGTGTCCATTTACTGTAGCTAATACTTACATACAGGGTTTTTGACTGCCAAGGGTGACAAATAAATATATTTTAAAAAATTTATTAAGTCTCTAAGGCATCAAATTATGAGTGTGAAGTTTGTAATTAAATAGATGTTTGGGCTAAAGTTTCAATTAAGAACAAAAACGTTAAATTTATTTAAAAAAGAAATAAAATTATTTAAGGACAAACAATTAAAATTTTAATAATTTTTATCTGGTCGTTTCACAGAATTAAGGGTGAGTTATAATAAAAAAGATGTATATCAAAGATTAAGATTTAAGTCCCTACAAGTAGAAGTCAGTTGTATGTCTTTTTTTGTATACCAATGACAATATTATTGATTTATAAGAACTGATTATAAGGATTTTAAAACATCCGGAGGATTTAATGGAATGCAAATAAAGATAAATATCTTAAGCAAAATATATAAAGCAATGTTTTAATAATAGAAATACATTTTAATGTACATTGGCTACCAACAATAATTCAATCATTTCCGTTTCCGTTTCATTACCATTTTAATTCCCTTAACTAAAATGTATTTTTATAACAATTACAAGTTTATGTTTAATAAATGATTATTTTAATTCCCTAAAGATTAAATTAACACAAAATTATCACAAATTAAACATATGTTTCCCTTCTGTACTCATCATTATCATCATCTTCGTTAACATCCAGTGGTGTAAAAAAGTGAACAAATTTAACCCAATGTTTGTAAATTTAATTTACCTCGATTGGTTTTTCCATGTTCGTTCTTTTTTTTTAAACAATAAATCCAGGGAGGTTTTTCCCAACATTCATTCATACTCTTGACAATTGTCCCTTAGTTGTTTGTCTGTGAAAAAATGTGTAAAAAATCTTTATATGATTTAATTGTAATTTGATATGCTTGCTGGATTTGGTTGTTATTGTATTTTTACTCCTGTTTTTGTTGTTGTTTTATAGTGTTGCTAATACTTCTTATGCAATGTCCTTTTTCTGTTTGTGTTAATCCTGTTGCATACTTTACGTAGTTTATTTCGTGTGTCATATTTAACGCTCCTCCTTTTTGGCAATAGGAATCAACTGGAATTGAAACATTGTAAAATAAGGTGGTAAATAAAATGTGTAAATGAAAAATAAGTCAAGGTTTTGTTTTCTAAGCTTGTCAAAGGAACTTTAAGGCTATGTCAGGATTTTTCATTAAAATTTATTTATGTTTTAATAAAATATTTTCAAAATTATAAAAAAATACTTTTACTACTACACTCTGGGAAAAAAGTTTCATCATATTAATGAAGTTGTTTCATAAATCGTTTGTCATCAATTAATCATCATATTTATGAAGTTTTCATAAATATGAAGAAGAGTTTCATAAAAATTTATGACAAATGTTTTATATATATATATAATCCTTTAAATTCCTAGGAGGAACATAGGGCCACAATAGTCGTCAACTGAGGATCAGATAGATTAACTGTTGCGGTTTCATTAATAAGTTGATATTTAGACGAGTGGATGATTGGTCCAAAGCGTCCTAAGACTGGTACTGGGGCTGCCAGTTTGAAGCCTCCAGTCTGGCTTGTTGGGTTTTTATAACTTGGCATATGGTTTTTTAATGGCGCCATTAATCGCCATGTCAATAAGAGCCTCACCGGCACTCAGAGGGTCTCAGAAGGACACGTCGCCACTCGTGTCCTTCTGAGACCCTCTTCTCTTATCCGCTGAATTGTCCGCCACTGCTAATTTAATTCGCAGTTGCCCATCACACTGCATGATGGGGTTACTCTTCCACTATCCGCAACCTGTGGAGGCGTCCCGTAGCACTTCAGCTGTGCTTCCATATAGGAATTTACATTTTGCCTCAATGGGTTTTCCCAGTGAGACAAAATGTAGTATCCCAGGCGGGAAATGTTTTATATCATTTCATAAAAAAGTTTCATAATCTTTGAGAAAAATAAAATTTCTTATTTAGGAAAAAGAATTTAAAAATAAAAAAAAAATATCATTTGCAATTAATTTTTTTAAAAACTCAAAATCTATGAGAAATTATTTAAAATTCTGAAACATAAATTGAATATTGATTTGTTCTTAATTTTAACCATTGCATTATTTGCTTGAGCAAATAGAATACTAAAAACACAATCAAAGTTAAAACAAAAGCGAAACAATTTTTTCATAAGCCCTGCACCAGTTTTGAAGCAAAGGAAGAAAATTTTAGTTTTGCTTGTTTTACACTGTGCCAATTTATTTTCTAAAAATATCGCTAAATCACACTAAAAAATCGCTAGAAAATAACTATATTTGAAAATAATTCAAAAACTATGCGATCAATCGCTAAATTTATATTTTTTTTTAAATCTGTCATTAAAAAGTAGCAAAATTTTTTAAATTTTTTTAAATTTTCTGTAACATTTAGCCATTAATCGCTTAATTTTTCCGACTTTTCAAGTTTTGCTTAAAAATTTAGCGATAAATCGCTAAATAATCATGACTTCTCAATACCGATAAGGAAATAAAAAACGTAATGAATGACTCGCTAGATTTCCCGCTAATAGCTAAATCATGTGTTGCCTCGCTTAATGCGTTTAAAATTGCTAGATTTGATGAGAAAATATAGCTAAATTGGCAATAATGTTGTTATATAAAACGAAGAAGTTGTAGGCGAGCCATCGCGAGTAAAATTTTTTGTCAATGAAGCAAAAACTGATATGTTCGTGTTATCTGGTTTGCAAATTTTAAATCAATTTGAATAATTTTTAGAAATGTTGGAAGAAGTCGTCAAAGTGTATCGGAAATATAACATTAAAGGTAAAAAAAAACAAAAAAGTTATAAATTTGAATCTGATTTAACTTAAGTCGTATTTTAATCTTCATCAAAAATTAAAATTGAATTCATTAAAAATCGACCACCATCATCTAAAAGTAAAAATCAAAAGTTTTAAAGATATATTTAAATATATTAAACCTTTTACGTTAGAAATTGATTTTTAAAATTTAAAGTGTTTTTTTTTTATATTTCGATTTGAATTTTCGAACTTTAGAAGATATTTTTTATAAAAAATTCAATTTTTAAAATAATTAAGGGTCTGCCAAAATTAAAATTTTATTTTTTTTCTCTTGTACTTTTGTATTTTGTTTCATAATATTTATGACGCACTTCATCAATTCGCTATTTTATGACACAACTTCATTATATTTATGAATTGTTACATTGGACGAAAATCAATGAAGTTTTTCTTCATAGTAATGAAGTTTTTCATAATTATCACGAAACTTTTTCTCTGAGTGTACGAAAATTGATAAAACTTTTTACTTAGGTTTCTCTGTGTGTAGGTTTATATGTCCAGGACAAATGACACTGCTTAACCCACTTCAGTATTGAATTATACCAGTCCTGTGATAAGTCCTTCTTTAACCAGTCACTTTTAGGGCAATTGACCCCTCATTCCCCATAGGGTTGGTTAGGGTAATAGTATATAATTTGTAATTATATGATTATTAATTAATAAAAAAAAAAAAAAATATGGTACAAAACCAGATAAATTACACATTGATTGAAGTAAGGCCTGAAAAATAACTAATTGTTAATTAGTAGTAACAAATCCAGAGTGGATTTAACAACAATTTATATACACAGAGACAATTTTCTTGTACGAGTTTTAATGAAATATTTCACTAAACTAACTAAAGATGTTTTCTTCACAAAGTAAATGATAATTGCTAGAACTGTATGAAAAGCTTTAAAATATTTATGAAACTATTTTCAATTAAACTGTTTTATTAGACTTATGAAATTTTTAAAAAATAAAATCTAATTTTTTATAAAATTTTATGAAAAACTCTTGTGGGTGGTTTATTACAATGAGTCTAAAGATGTCATAGCCGCTTAGGTCGAAAGTGCGGCAGTCCCTCTAGCGCTGATCCCTACAAGATTGTTTTCATCTTCTCTTACATTTATTAACAATTAGTGTTTTCTATTTGTAATAGTAACATTTAATTATGATCTCAAACCTAACAATTCAAAATTAAACTGCACTAATTTTATAAAAAGTTTCAATGGACGAATTCCAGTGACACTTCATAGATTTTAATTGATATCATGCTGATAATTATCTTAGTGTACTATATCATTATTTCCATTATGTTTAAACATACTTCGTAATAAAATCAAATTCATTGAATGCTTTTAAATAAATAATAATAATAAAATAGAATAAATAGATAAACAAAATTCATTGAAAATATAACTACACTGAGAAAATTATCTGCCTCATATCAATAAATTTTTGCGTTAGATCTGTGAAATGTCCTGGAATTCGTCCATTGAAACTTTTCTTTAAATTAATGCATTTTTCATAAAATTTTACGAAAATTTTTTTTTTATTGATTCCAAATTTCATAAGACTAATGAAAAATGTTCATTAACAACTGTTTCATTAAACCTAATGCAGTTTTTCATAAAATTTTATGAAAAATTTCATTATATTTATTATTAACAATTTCATTCGACTAATGAAAAAGTTTCATTAAAATTAGTTTTATAAAAATGTATGAAGATTTTTTTATGAGGTTTAAGATTTTTTTTCACTTTGTGAAGAAAACTTCATTGTTTTAGTGAAAATTTTTATTAAAACTCATCCAAGAAAGTTGTCTCTGTGTAGTTAATATACATCTACTTTATACAAACGAATGGCATACAAACATAACCAATAATTTGCAATGAATTAAAAAATTTAAAACTGAGTTTTGCAGGGACCGAAAATAATTGTTTTTAGTTTTAAACTCATTAAGGATACGTTATAATTCCGCTGATCATTTGTCAACCAAACTTTGCAGATATAACAAACTATTCTATTAAGAAATGGTTGTAATTTTGTCTGCCTTAAAGCGCCCTCTTGTGAAAATATTGGCAACCAAAATTGAAACTGTCAAATTATGTTGTAAACGGTTGAGGATATTTAAAAAAATTTTATTTTGTATAATTTTATAGACAAATCGTGATCCAAAAATACTACAATTTTTATAGGCAAACATCAAACATTCATATCACCCATTTGTTCTACTTAATGAGAACTTGGAAATATAGGAGCTCAAAGTTAAAGAGAACTACCAAAAATCAAATAATAAATTGAAAACTTGTTTGTTTTTATGTAGATAACTACCCAGGTAGACAATATGGGTGGTAATAAAAATAAAGCACTGGCAAAGCGCTATAAGACGCTGGTGTTACAAAATGAAGCACTGACAAATCACAAATGCTTTGTCAATAATTGAAAATGGTGTTTCCAGCACTTGTTTTGCAAAAATGTCTACGCTTCCAAAAAAGGGCACTGGCACAGGCTTTGCCAACACCTGAAAATGGTGCTGTCCCACAGTGCTTCCAAAAGCACTTTATTGAGCAAATAACATTTCAGACCACAATTCTTAACCGATTTTAAAAATTCTTTTATTTGTGTTTTAATTTACAAAATTTCGCACAGAAATGTCATGCCGAATTTTTGAATTATTAGTTTTAAATATTTTTAAATTTTTTTGTAAATGTCAAAAAAACATTGTTTTTACTTTTTCCCCGAAAAACAATTAAAACTTCGGGGGATTTAAGTAATTAAAGGTATTTTAATCCTCTATTAGATCCTTCAACAATATTTTTGCTTTCTATTTATTTCTGTCTCTTATGATCAATTTACATTTCAAAAAGTAACATTTTACTTTTCTTATATCATCCTTATGTGGTAGTATATTGACTAGCGTCCGACCGAACAGTTCGGCCAAAAACCTATATTTTGTCGGTTTTTTGATATCTAGTTTTTGATATCTAGTTTAGCTATAAAGTTAAAAGTTCGGCCGCCGAACTATTTTCAATTTGGCCGAACTTTCTGAGGCCGAACAGTGAATTCATTGCTTAACTACAGACTTTTCTTCAAATTTGACACTCAAAATAGCATCTAATCAGCCCAGTAAACATTTTTCCATCCTCCAAATTTGTCCATAATGCTTTAAAATACCAAATACAGACCAAATGCATTTTCTGGTCGAACTGTTCGGTCGGACACTAATATTGACCTTTATTTAATTTTAGTTTAATCTTATTACTTCCTTTTTAAAAGTCATATTGTCAAATTTATTATATATGTTTAAGTTTTTTTAAATATTTAAAATTAAAACATTTTTTAATATAAACTTATAAGTTCTTTAAATTAATTTTTTTTTGTATTTAAAAATATTTAAAACTTAAAATTCAAAAATCCGGCCTAAAGGTTTAGTGCGAAAATCTGTGACTTAAAATGCAAAAAAGAATAGGATAAAGAAGAAAAAGCATTCTAGTTGAGAAATTAATTGTGCATTGGTATTAGTTAATTCTGTCTCTCAGATCGAAACAATACTTGTGTGTACGTAGTGTGACCAAACTCCACTTTAGCTACAGTCATCGCTGTGTCGACCGTGGCTCAACTGGTTAAGAGGTGAGATTACGATGCATAGCTTGATGCTAAGGCAGTGAGTTCAAATCACAGTACGACACCAAAAAAATAAAAAGTTTTTCATATAGAGCAAATTAACAATATAAAATTCTTTGTTCAATTGACACATAAATTAACCACTGACGAGTCCCAGGAGGGGGACGAAACTGAGGCAGTCTGGTGTATCCCTTGTGTCCGTAAAATTTTTCAATAAAAATGTTTTCTTCTTCTTCTTCCTGTAAAGAGACTAACTAAAAGAATTTTTAAATTCGGTTAAGAATTGTATTTGGAAATGTTATTTGCTCCAACAAAGTGCTTTTGGAAACAGTGTTTGAGAAACATCATTTCGTTTTTGCCGTTTTTTTTTATATATTTTTAAGTCGAACTAATTTTTATTAAATAAAAAAAAAATACAAGATTTCTTGTTTTTTGCGTGTTTCCTCAACACTTTGAAAATAATTGGCAACGGTATTATTACTTGGGCGTTGGGAAAGCACTGTTAGCAAGTAATCTTACCATCCATTTCAGTGTTTTGCCAGTACTGGACCCCTTTGTATATTTCTACCTCTGGAGCTTCATGCAAATTTTTAACTTTTATATTTGTATTATCAAATAAATGTCAAAAACTTACTTTTTGCATCTGATTTTATGATAAATTGCATAATTATTACGGTCCCTGGAAGTTTTTTTTTTTATATTTTAAATGTTTATAAAACTTTGAGTTATAAAAAATAAAATATTAAACATGGCTCGTAGGTTTTCATTTAGTTGTATGTATTTTTTAGATCACATCGTATATATATAAACCCAGGCAGAAACTTACAACCGTGCAAAAAAATAGTATTCGCAAACCAGTTTTTCTAGTGTCTTGACATTATCACCCGAAAAGTTCTTTGTAATTAAATTTTTTGCGCCAATTGTATGAATTACTGACGCACAGCGGGGACTTTTGACTTTTTTCGTTGCAAAGAAATAAGACATGTTCAATTTACAATAACTTTTTTTTTTGTATCGCAAATACTTATTTTTTAAATATTTTTAATACTAATATCTTCATTTCTACACATAAAGAAATTTAAGCAGTATAACTAGCTTGTTACAGTTTTATTGTTTGTTGTTACAGTTGTATTGTTTTTGCATGTAAACGGGCAAGATCATGTCTGGTTCAGCATATTGAAAAATAGCTGATTTTGAGCGGCTCAACCATTCATAGTCTCTATCCGATTATAAAAAGGTTTTTGGATTCTTAATCTGTGATGAATTGTCTATCCAATGCGTTCATTCATTTTATCACATGCTTCTGTCAAATTTTGTTTTTGATTTTTAAAACGATTTTCAGCCTGTGGCAAGTTATCTCCAACCAACGGTTGACCGCTGTTATCATTCGGTTCAAAAGGCACTGTGCCGATCGTAGTTTTTATGCCTGGGCATTTTCTGTTTAGAACTTGCAGTGTTTGTTAAATTTAAAACAAAAATTGGACACCATTTATGACAGACAACGTCAAATGTGTTGTTTTAAATATATATTTATTAGAGTTCGTCACAAAAATTTGATTTTGGGATATCGTCTCTTTTTTACGGCTTTTCCATCAATAAAAATATGGCGTTATTAATTTTTTTAAATATCAACTCCTTCCACTGTCGCGCGGGGCAAAAAACGCTAATTTAGGGTCACTTTTACTATAGAGCATAAAGGGGATAATTTATATGAAATTTGAACCTGAGATTCGATTCTACGTCAAAAATTATTAAAAAAAAACTTTTTTCCAATTTTTTAAAGTGCCTCGTTTAGTCAATAGAGTGGACTCAAACTCTGTTTTTCAAAAACTTTTTAAAATAAATTTTTTAATCACACACAATAAAAATGTGTTGCCAACTGAGAATAATGGTACAACATTTTTTGACATATCGCGAACTGTCAATTTTGTAAAAAATAATAGAAATATTTTTTTTCGTACACACAATGAAAAAGTTTTTTGAGCTAAGAAAAATGCCACAAATATTTTCGATATATCGCGCCTGTTAAAAATTTGTTAATCAATAAAATATTACATTTTAGTACAGACTACATTTTGAAAACTTAATAACTTTTAACTACACTCAAAAAATAAGTTAGTAGAAAAGTTAGTAAAACGTCTTGTAAATCAGGTATATTATTTTTCAGCAAATTTTTTGCTTAAATTATGTTTTAAACTAAAATTTTAGTTATACTTATTCAGCACTTAACTGTTTTGAACTAATGTTTTACTAATATTTTACTAATGTTTTACTAATTTATTTTGCTAAACAAATTGTGTTGATTAGCACATCAATAGTGTGAACGACAACCAGACTGAAAGATATACTCAGAATTAATTAGATGTCGCTGCATATCACAATGTAGTAGTGACGAGGAAAATTATACTAAAAAGTACAACTGTAGTAAGACATAATATAAAAAAATCAACCATGGAAGATTTTTGTATCCGTTTTTCATACATAAAACAAAATTGTGGATTAAAACAACTTAAATTTTGCGTCGTCACCGGCTTGTGAAACTAATTGTCTATTAATTAAATAAAAGACAAAATAAAATATTTAAATTTAATAAAGATTAAATGTGTATTTGTAAACTAAATGTTTATATATATTAATAATCTTGTGTGGTCAAACAAATATGCAATAGGTATATAGACTAAAGCGAAAGACAAAGGCATACATCTTAGGTAGATTTTTCTGTTTCCTGTATCTTATTGCAAAAAATTGTTGTATGTGTTATATTTAGTTAGTTTTTCGTTTCGTTTCTATAATTCTCTGCGGCATTTAAAAGATAGCATCATTTAGACAATAATTGATTATGTTTTATATAATTATTTCCATTGTTTTTTGATATTACATTAATTCATATCGTCAATTTGGGAGTATGAACATTTTTATATTTTGTAACGTATTGTAAATTATTTTAAAAAGAATCACAAAAATATGTTTTATGATTTTCAGCAAATAAATTAACTAAAGTATAATTTTTCACAATTATATATGTTTTATGATTTTCAGCAAATAAATTAACTAAAGTATAATTTTTCTTCAAATTTCTTGAATTTTTTTCAGTCTACTAATATTCAGCAAAAATTTTATTAATTTTTAGCAAGGGTTTTTTAATTTCTAATCTACTAAGTGTTAGCAACACTTTTGCTGAATCTACTAATTTTGTTGCTAAAAATCAGCTCGCTGATTTTCTGCAGAAGATTTTGCTGACATTAGCAATTTTTTTGCAAGAACCCTCCTGACTAAAATTTTGCTGACTCAGCAAAATTTTTGCTGACTTTACTAGCTTTTTTATTTGAGTGTAGGTTAATACACATCGAAATTTTTGCACCATTTTGCTCAGCTAAAAATGTATTTTGATTGTGAAAAGTACTTTATAAGTTTGTTTTTAAAAAATATGATTTTTTCAATCACTCTATTTCCTAAACGGGGAAAAGCGTTTTTTTTAATGACTTTTGGTGTAGAATCAAAAGGTGAAATCAAATTTTATATAAATACAGCTTTTTTTGCTCTGCAGGAAAAGGTTCCGTAAATCAACGTTTTTGGCGCCATTTTTTTTTTTATTAATGTCAAAACATTTTAAAAAGTGATGATATACCAAAAATAAAGATACTTAATACTTTTCTGACGAACTCTAATATTTATTGTATTTTTAAGCATATTTTATATATTTATTGCACAAAAAAATTATTTTGCTGATTTGAGCATATAATAAAAGTGTGGGAACCAAAGTAACTCAAGAAGACAATAAACATTTGTAACGATTATTTTTTAAGTTTGACTTTAAAACAAATACAACATTAAAACTAACACGTAATAATTAAATTGTTTACTATTAAATAAATTTATAGAATTTCCTTGTTAAGCTCATTATATGAAAACTTGCGGTCAATTGGCCGCCTGTTTGTAAGACTAATAAACACAACAGTTTTTAAATTAAATCTTGTAGTTTTTGTAAGTAATCCTTGACACGCAGCCAATTAGGTGAATAAAATTTTCAATATTTGTTTTATATAAGGGTGTTACTAAGGGTTGCACAAAGCTTGAGCAAGTGTGTAAAGCTTATTTTAAATTAGTGTATGCCCTTCAACAACCCTCACCATATTTTTATCAATATCAATTTTTGCATTAGATGTATGAAGTGTCATCGAAATTCATCCATTGAAACTTTTCATTATATTAATGAAGTTTTTCATGAAATTCTATGAAAATGTAATTTTAAAGGGTCCGCCATCTAACGTTTTTTTTTTTCAACTAGTGCTTAATTCGTGAATGGTAACACTTAGCTCATGTCTGATTTGACAGATAATTAGTTTTATCCTTCCGCTGAACGAATATGGTCCGTATGTTCGTTATCTTGTGAAAAAAAGTGAAAGAAACTGGCATCCTCATCGATAAACCAAAGCGTGAAAAGCCAAAAACAGTGCGTACACCCGAGAATATTGCTGCTGTGGCAGAAAGTGTGCGTGAAGCGCCATCAACATCAATTCACCGTCGTTCTCAACAATTGAACATTTCGGAGACATCATTGAGATGAATTTTGCATAAAGACCTTGGTATGACGCCATACAAAGTCCAATTGGTTCAGGAGTTCAAAAAAAAAAAGTTATTTGGCGGACCCTTTATTTATTGCAAATTTTAGATAAAGAGAGGTTTTCAAAAAATAATTAATTTGATACGAAAAGCAATTTGTCATTATTTTTGTTTAAATAATATGTTTTCGATAAAATGTTTAAATATTTTTAATAAAACTATTTCTTTAAAATCCTGGAATTTTTTCTGTTATCTTTATGCAGTAAGTGACAGTTTAGCTTTATGCTGACAGTTGCAATATGAGCCCCTTTTTGTAACTTCTTTTTAGTTTTATATTATGCTGCTACTGCTGCCTTTATTGTTTGTCTGTTGTATGTCACCTAGTAGCATCAAATTTCAATTAGAGATAAACACAGAGATTTTTTCCTTTCATTTGTATGTTGTAAACTATGTACAATAGGGCAATAACTTTTTCATTTTTTTTTTCGCAAATATCAAAGTACACACAGAGAAATAAAGTGCCAACCGAATTGATAAGTGTATACACTCAGGGAACTTCTGCTTTAAAAATATGTAGTTGTTTGGGTTGTAATACAGTTTCATTATTTTTAATGTAAATGTAAGTCATTTGTAGAACAAATAAAATTTTTAACTAACCTTGTAGTTCATTTAAAAAAAACAACTCACATCAAATGACTGTTTTATGATTTTACATTCATTTTTTACAGTTGTTTTTTGTTATTTAAAAAAATAAAAAAAAAAAATTTTTGGTTTATTTTTTACTACCATGTGGTTCATTTTTACTACAATTGTTAGTCATTTTTTGAACATTAAAAAATAAATGACAATGTTAGTTGAATTTAATGAAATGTAAGTCGTCCTTTTTAAAATGAAATTTCATTTGTTTTTGACTACAATTGCAGTCGTCTTTACCAACATAATTTCCTAAGTGTATTAATGGTGACAACTTATAAATTCAGTTAGTACAATGATAATAACATTCGATTTCTGAAAATTTTGGGTGTTACAACTAAAATTCTGTTGAATTAACCTAACTTTGTTGTTAAAACTAATATAAAGTTGTGCCAACTGTCTCAAATTCGTTATAACCGAATTAGAGTCATAGTAACCGAATTTCAGTTGGCAAATAGCTAAAATTTTTTCTGTGTGTAGTATAGTTTTTACTTTTTCGCTGGCATCAAAGAAGTTTACTCACTAACAGGAATAAAGATTTAAATTTGTATTTTTTTTTTAATGTTTAATAAAAAATATGAAAATGAAGTTTTATAAATGTCCAAAAAAATAGAACCGTAAATAGCTATAGGGGAGGGGGAAAAGTTTTCAATAAAAAAATGCAAATTTTCGTTTTCTAATTTTGATTTAACTAAATTTGATTCCTAAATATTTCGACATACGCTAAAATTTAATTTAATTTTAACCATTAAATGTAAATTATTATACGAAATACAAAAAAAAAAAAAAAAAGTTAAAGCTTTTTTTTCTATTGTTTTAGAAAATGAATTTGGTGGGTGAAGTTTTTTTTTTTTGCTATATGTAGGGTTTGGGATTTCCCGGACTTTTTTATTTCCCGGGAAACGGGAATGAAAAAATGCGTTTCCCGGGAATCCCGGGAATCCCGGGAAATTTTTTTTTATAATTTTTTTTTTTAACTACTTACAAGGTACATTTTCGGTAAAAATATTATGGTTTATTAAACAAAACAAAGTAAAGATACACAAATTCAGTCTGTTGAGCATTAAAACTAAAAAAAAATAATATAAAATTAAATTTCATAAATTTGAGATCACTTAGTATTAAAGATATATACAGTGATGTAAAAACATTAGGTTTTCGAAAAACCAGCTTTTAAAATTATCAATGCATTTAACAAATCATTTGACATTCTGTTTTGAATCTTTGTTGCAAGATTTCCAGCAACTGAGAAAACACGTTCGCTTTCCACTGATGTTGGCTTTATTGTTAGTAGAGCATTATACAGTTTATCCAAATTTTTGGTACGGTGGTTAGAAGTTTTAAAAAGAGCCAACTCTTTTTTGAAAATATTTTTATTTTTTCCTGCTGATATTTTGGGTATAGCTTTCGCATTGTTTATTGCATTATTTAATTTATTTTTAAAAGTTTTATCAGCTTGTACTTCGGAAACGTAGTCATCACTACTACATGATACTTCATTATCACATTGCCCAAACAGGCGTTTATACATTTGTTCGGCGAATATTTTTAAACTATTTTAAATATATTTGAACAGTTTTTAATATATTCATAGTCTTTTAAATAATTAATGTATGATAACATATTATTGTCACGACGATCATTAATTTTGATTTTAATTGTGTCAGCCATCTTTCGGGAAAGTGAAGATAAAAGCAGCTCGTATAGCATATTCATTATGACATCTGCAATTAAAAGATTAGAGTCACGTCGACTTAGGGCCTCTACAGCATCCTTAATTGGATTTAAAACTTCAACCAAAACTTCTAAAAGAGGAATGTGGTCTTCAATCCATAAGTCTGTGGAACTAAAATCTATTAAAGTTTTTTTGATGGAATTTTTTGTTTTCAAAAAAGATTCAAATATTTCAACCTGCTATTCCATCTAGTTCTGACGTCGAGAATTAATTGAACTTCTTTATGATATGGTGGCCACAATATAAAATAAAATCTGCCGTTTTTATGAAACAATTTTGTTTTATTTTAAGAGTTTTTAACAAAAAAGTTTTAGTTTTGGTATTCAAAATATTTTTTATGACTAAAAATAAAAAAATATTTTGTATAAACCCACAACTTTAAAAAAAAAATATTTTTTTTTAAATTCCCGTTTTCCCGGGAAAAATATTTTTTTTCCCGGGAATTCCCGCCAAGCTTTTCTCGGGAAATCCCGGGAATTCCCGCCCGGGAATTCCCGAACCCCAAACCCTAGCTATATGACAAAAAATAATGTTTTTCGTTAATAATACAAAATTGCCCACCTCTTGGTACTATGCCAAAAATTTGGTTATAGCCCTAATGTACAAGCATAACGAATTAAATGTAGATATTGTTACAAAAACAAATCATAGATTTCCACTATAAAAATTGTCAAAAGAATTTTTATAATAAAACCATGACTACCGGTTTCCACATGGCTTTAAAAGAAGGTTAGAAAGAGATAAGAATATGTTTTAAAAAGATTGTTGGGATATTGAGCCTGTAGAAATTAAAAAATAAAATTTTAAATATTTAATTAGTATGAAAGAAATTATTTCATCAATGGATTATGTAAGATTTTAGACTTTCAATAAAAAACAGACTACTAGAAATTTAATTAAGATATTCGACGATTTCGCTAATGTGAACCATCTACGGGAATTTCAAATTAAGAATTTAGTATCGAGAGACTCTAAGAGTCCTTTAGCATAAAGCTAAATTCACAATAATGGATTACACCACTATGCAAAGTATGGTTTGTAGTCTCTATTTTAATTCACAACTCTGTAGATAATTGTAAATCCAACTTAAGGTTTTAAAATTTGCTTTTTTTGGGACCACACGTCCCATTTTATATATCTAAAATGCGCAACTCATTTATTGTCAGCTTTTCTGCCTCTTCGGTAATAAGTTGACGCCTCGTAATTGCGATTACATTTCAACATCTTAATCATACTAAAATCTTTTTGCATCCATGTCTCAATACGTAAGTAATTGCATAGGCATTTACAAGTTGTCTAAAAACATTAACTTTAAACATGTTTTAAAAATATCCTTGAAAAAAATAGTGATTACCGAGCGCTTCCTAATGTAAAAGCGAATGAAAAACGTTTCGTGTATGAAGATACATATGTATGAGATATCAACAAATTAATTAATTCGAAGGTTATATTTCTTTAAATCTTAAGAAGGTGAATTGTATCATTTAAAAGTATTTTTTAACAGTTTTGTTGCTTTAAAAGAGTTGGAATCCAATTTATTACAGAGAAAATTCGTTTTTCAGTCGCACTAGCCGTATGTGAAATTGTCTCCCTGCGGAAGTCTTCCCTGCAAATTACAATTTAGAAAAATTCAAGTCAAATGTCCACAAAGACTACTCCCTCTTTCCTTCTCCCCATAACCTATTTTCCAGATATCAACACAATGCAATGCATTAGTAGGGGCATCCCCTGAGTGTTGGTTCAACGTAAAAAAAAAAAAAAAAAGTTTGTTCGAAACTGAATCATCATGGAGAACAAGTTGCTTGAATAACGATAAAGGAATAATTTTGAGTCGTTTAGATGGTAGTCTTAGTTCCTCAGGAAGAGTTGTGCAGTAAAATCAGGGACAAAGCGAATAATAGGATTGTTTTTTCTTATACATGTTACGAAATTCCATACAAAATTTTACGTTGGGCATGTTAAGTGTTAGCTCCATAGATTACATAGATCTCAAACTCTTCTTCTTCTTTTAACACAAACAAATTTTTTATACACATTCAAATATTTGTTATATAGGTTTACGAAGTTAACTCGTGACTCACTTGCGTCACGTGATCTGACAGCAAATGCCAAAGAATTTGAGATCTGTGTTATACATGGTTAACTATTTTAATTTTTTCAACGTCGATAATTTGTCAGTTTGTCAAATATATTAAAAGTGCTACCAATAGCTTTTCTTTTCCATGTTAAGATTGAGGAACGAAGCATGCCTAATGAGCTTTACTACATATTTGTAGAATAGCTCGGACCCCAACCTAATCGAAGAATAACCCTAACTCTTTCTGGTTTTGACAAGTTGATACTCAGTATGTTTTCAGAAATCCTCACCCAGCCTAACTGTGTATCGCGCTGGTGTTACTAATTCTCGCCTTGTATACCTTTTGAGGCTTTTTAGATAGTTTCAAGAAATTTAAGAGATACACAATGAGCCACGTAGCAGAAATCGAATTTTTATGTTGTAAATTTTGAATTTTCCTTTTGGCAACTGAAATTCAGTACTCATTTTCAATTTACTGTGGTATTAATTGCTTTTCTATGCTCGTAACTGACAAAATTTTTTACTAAACTACGGAAAAGGGGAATCTGTCAAATGAAAGGCTTTGATCTATATTTCCTTCTTCAACCAACTTTCTCTCTACGATACAGTCTCTCACAAACTTAGATCTTATTGATTTGGATTCCAAGACTTTGAAACCGGCAAGGCTATTCATAAAAATACCATTTGCATTTCCATGGCTTGATACCCTGTATCGAACTCAATAGCAACTAATTAATCCGATTAGGGAGTACTGGTTTTACCCAACTCAACCACTTATGGATTACTCTGATAATTTCTACACTGAAGGATCTAGTAACTCTAACGGTACTAAAACCGGTTGGTATATATTATGCCACGAGAAGAATGTCCACAGTTTTTCAGACTAATATTTTTGATCTTATGGATGTGCCAAATTGGATAATTGATAATGAATGGACGGACAGAAGCATCTGTAGTGAAAGTTAGAATGCGCTTAAAGCACTTGAGTTTCAGATTTAAGTAGGATTTCTATGGACTGTCTGTTTTTCATGAGTTCCGGGCCATATGGGTATTCCAGGAAATGAGATGGCGAATCTTTAGTAAACATTGGATCAGCTTTAACTCCTATGAACCACAGCTGGGTCAGCTTGTCATGGATAGGACTTTGGATAGACTTATATTTGTAACTATACAAGAGGTGGTCTGACGGGACTACCTACGGCTCTAAGAGGTATTTAATAAGCAGGTCAGATAGATGACAGTGAAGTATGCTTTTGAGTAGACTCAAAAGAAAATATCACGGTCGTTGACTCACTGGTCTGATTACTGGACACAACGCTTGTGCTTATTATATAGCGGGGATGGGCATTATTTTACGCATTGTGTGTCGTGTTTGGATGTTGAGGATATGACAGAATACTGTCTGTCTGTTACTGTCCAGCTGTTTTTAATGTCAGACAGCGCATTTTGCATAGTGAAGTGTTGTTTACGAATTCCGGTTATAATCATTTTCTAATTTTATCATGTATAAGGAAGACTGGGAAATTCTGGGCTAGGATTCCTCAGTTTTTCTTTTTCTACTCTTCAGATATTAATATCACTTCTGATTTCTGATTTATTATTCTAATTTTCTCTTTCTTTCATTTTTTTCTCTAGGTTATACTAAAATGAACAATTTATAGTCCAAGCGCCAATGACACAACTCAACATATCAAATACCGCGAAAAGAACTAAACTAACAAGGAGAGTCTCCCTAAACGTTTTTTTAGCTGCCCAATCGCATGTTCAGGGGTTTAAAAGTGGGGTCAAAAATTACCACACGTACTATTTTAAAGTAATTTTAGAAAAATGGGGAGTTTTACGAGACGCATTTACTGTTATATGAAACATTTCCGATGACTTTCAAGTATTTTTTTTTTATTCAAAATCTGTGTTTTAAGTGACGTTAAATATGGCGTTTTGTTAAAGCTTTAAGTTATACATATATTAAAGCTAAAAGTTATACATATATGTTATTGCCTAGTTAATTGAGGGGGCATTTGAGCTTTTCGCCGTTTATGCGACTTTTCTCGAAGAGCTTTTTGCAAATATATTTTAAATATTTCATATAAATGACAACACTAAGTCAATAAATTGGGTATCAAAATTTGTGTTTCCTCGAGTTCGTAAACGTTGCGTATAAATAAATTTGAATTTGGTTTATTTCGACATGTTTCCATACAAAAATTAAACAATATTTGACCCTAAATAAAAATATTTCCCTTAATTGTTCTCCTCTATCACAAATCCGAATTTTATTTATATCAGAGAAGCCCCATTGGGAGATTCTCCTTGTAAGGTGCGGCTAATTCTACGGCAACTCAAATCACAAAAAAATATGTCATACCCTAACTCAAAGATATGCTCTTAAGAAGAGGTCAGTATTGAACTGTTATTTTAAAGTCCCATTTATAATTCCGAAGTACGCTGCCTTACTGATTGGATTTTTTCATTCGTTTTGGTTGCTTTCCTCTGTAAAATGCGAAGAAAGCTCAGTAGTATCTCTGAACGATCAAAATGAACACAGCCGAAGACCTTAGAATTAAATATTTTACCATCCAGAGAAGAGTAAGGTAAGTAGTTTTTAAATAATTTTTAACCGGAAGTTGAATAAAATGGTCAACCAAATTTCATAATCGACATACATTTTATATCTAAATTCTAACGCTAATCATAGCAAAAGAAATATCCACAAGAAATAAAACTTTAAGAATTAAACACAAAAATTAAAATTCCTAAGAATTTTTAAATAATTTGATACTTTGAATGGCAATTGCACTAAAATGACAAACAATTCATGAAAAATAGAACAAGAGATAAACAAAATAAAAATATATATGGAACTGTACTTAAAATTTGCAAATAAACAACTCATAACGGCCAATGATGCAATAAAAATCACAACAAGAAGAAGGTTTTAAAACAAAAGCCTTTTAGTTTGACCAAATCCAATGGATTCAATTACAATAAAAAATGTTTGAAATTTTGGAAAGCGATATAGATATATGAGGAATTTTAAAATTGTTTGACTCTGAGTCAAAACATTTTCAAAATGTTTTCTTGTATGACATGAATAACCTTTTGTGTATGTGTTAGTCGATATTTAACAATACTAAAACCATCGGTGTTAATAATTTATCTTTAACGGCAAATGTTATTGCGGTTTTAAGTTTCAAGCAAATTAACAATATTGAAATTACATTTTTGGTTAAATTACAAAAAATTACGTCAATTTATAGATCTCATTGGAATTATCACACACAGAGAAAAACTTTGCTATTTGCCAACTGAAATTCGATTACTGCGACTCCCATTTGGATATTAAGAATTTCAGTAGGTAGGAACAACTTATCATTAGTTTTCACAACAAAGTTCGGTTAACTGAATGTATAAGTTGTTACTAATAAAATACTCTTTTAAATTCGGTTGGCACTTTATTTCTCTGTGTGCACATGTCAATTAAAACCAAAAAACATAAAAATACACAATTTTGTTTGTCATAAAGATATAAGAACTTAAAAATAAACCCGTGATTATTTTGAAAAACGCGCAATTTTAATTGGGTTTAGGATTACTCATTTGCTGGAAATCATATTAAATACTTTACTATAGAATTTTAAGTTCTCAAAATTTGTTGATGCCTTTTCGAATTTAGTATTAAGATCAGTTAAATCCTTTATTAGATACGTTTTGGCGGAATTGATGCAACGCTTTATTTGTCAGTGTTGGGATAAAACTGCCACTATACCCGCTAGGTACAAAAATAAATAAAATGTTTTTGTACTTAATCAATTAAGTTCGTCATGATACCTCTATATACCTCATTAATCGTATGTTCTTAACCCATGTTTTTTCTAAAAAAAAAAAAAATTATAAGAAAAATGTAATTAAATTTCTCAAAATTTTTAAAAAAAAATCATAAAATTTTAGTGTTTAAAATGCTTTATGACTCGAAAGTGCTGTTTACTAAGAAACTCAGTTCACGCAATACGCTTACCAATTTCAAATATATGTCAGATGCAAAAAAACCTACATTTTAACAAAAAAAAAAAAATACGCCAATTCCTTATAAGGGAATTTTTTTGTACTTTTCACCAAGCAGCGATATGGAAGTTACTTGTGTATTGGTTGGGATCTTTGTGTTGAATACTATGAGCAAAAAAATGAAATAAATGATAAAAATCTTGTAAGTTTATTTTTTGTAATTTTTCGACTTTTAAATGGCCATCAAGAAGACTGTTTAAGACTTTTAAGTATAGTCTACCTAAAACTGTCCATCGTTTCTCTCTATTCAAAAACCTTGAGAAGTAAAAGTCATCTAAAGTCAGTTTCAACAGGTGTCGAAAATTTTTAAAGTAACTCATATATATATATATAATATCAATAAATAAAAGAGAAGTGGTAGAGAATGCTAATTTTTTATCTTAATCATTAAATTAATGAATAACAAACTAGGTCAAGGTTAGTTTAGGGAAAAATAATACTAATTTTCTAAAATATAAATTTTTTGCATAAAAAAAAAACACAAAATACGAGGCACATCAAAAAAGTTTTTGCAAAATTACATTTCCGGAAATTTTATTTACTATTTCACGCGTTTTACAAAATACTTTTGAGATGTACCTCGTACAATTTTTAAAGAAGTTTTTCTATGGAAAATTTAAAACCGGAATTTAAATAATATTATCTATTAGAGAATATGAAACCATGATGTAATATTGAACAATGGTACGTATACAAGAATTAGAACTAACCTGTTCTTTAATATTTAGTAATACAAAAAAATGGCGTCTGTATTCAACAAAAGTAACGCCTTCTTTATAAACAGGATATGAAAAAGAATCATTCGTTAGTGTTAACTAAAATAACTACCCCTAAATAAAATGTTTCAATTTCTTTTTATTCCTATATTGAAAATGTATGCTTGCATAGCGCATTACAATTCGTCCGTTTTATTTGCTGGTAGCTGGTGTGTGTATGTGTTTGTCATTCATTCACAATGTTTTAATTTCATTTGTAGCGTAATTTCATTTAGAATAAATCAGTTCAATTAGAACTTCGCAGGCGTGTGGTTGAAAATTCTTAACGTAGCGGTTGTGTGTGTTAATAAAACATAAATATTCTGTGTTACACGGTTTTTTTCTAAAACAAAGTGAAAATTCATAAAAAAGAGATTAAAAAAATAATAAATCACAGATTTAAAAAAAAAATTAAAACACGAAAGTTTTTAATCCCAAATTTAATGTGCTAAATGTTCTTAAGTGTCTTGTGTTTTTAAATGTTTGTTAAAAGTATGGATACTACTTTATCGTCATCCTTGAATGGTGGTGATTTAGATTCAACTAGTTCCGGCGGTGCTTCATCGGACAATTCTACAGTTAATCAGGATAATATGCATTCACCTATTTCATATGGTTCATTATTTTTACCTAATTCGGGTGAGTACAATATTTATAGGATAATGTTTTGGCTTCCTGGAGTTATTTTCGCTGTTAAGATGGTCATATTCACCCAGTCAGGAACTGTTAGTAGTATAAAAAATGTAGTTATTTTAAACTGTTGAAAACAACTAACAATATCGTAAAAATAACTAACAATTTTTTACTACATAAATTTTTAAACAACTGTAAAAATTTGTAAAAATTACTGTTTTTTCCAGGCTTTATCGGTTTAAAATATACTTCAAAAAAAATTTTTTTTTCAATTACAATAAAAATTCGTATTTCCTACATCCTACTTAAAATGCAAAGTCAAAATTCTAAACGATACTCCCAGTTATGACGGTTTTGTGCATTGGAGAAACAATAAAATTTACTAATTATGATTTACAAACTATGAACATTTAAATAATAACAAACATAAACTAAACGAGAATTTTTAGAAACTCAACATAATCTTCTATTTTTATATAACTAACAAAAACTAACTGGTTACTGCAAAATTACTGTTTTGTTAGTTGTTTAGCAAAATGCTAAAACAACTGCTCAAACAACTGTTAGAAAAATACAGTATTTTCCGTTAGTTGTTTTTTTTTAAATGACTATCATAATAGAAGTAGTTAAAAACAGCAACTACTGATTACTACATGAACAACTGTCATGTAGTAACTGTAAAACTTTTTTGAGTGTAAAGGTAGATTCACAATAAAGGACAGAATGGATTTTGTTGCATTCTTTTTTGCACTTAAATATTTATGTATAAATCTATGACTTGTTTCTTGAATCGAGTAGAATACTCCAGTATTGTGAATCTACCTTAACTCTCCAAATGTAGGCAAGTTAGTTCCAACAAACTTTATGCCAACACTGGCATGTTTTAGCAACCAATGGTTATATGTCTTGTTAGCTCACAAGAAGAGCCTCCCGATTGGTTTTATTCGATCTTAATAAAATTCGGATATATGAGAGAGGAGTGAAAATCGTATGTTCAGGGGTTAAAAATGGGGTAAAAAACTATCCCATTTCTGGTTTTCCGGTTTATTTGCCTGAGCTTCTTTATTATAATGTTTATATATCTCGTTAGCTTACAAGAAGAGCCCAGCGATGGGTTTACTCCAATCTTAATGAAATTCGGATATATGAGAGAGGAGTGAAAATCGTATGTTCAGGGGTTAAATGTGTGGTAAAAAATTACGCCTTTTCTTTTTTTTCCGGTTTATTTGCCTGAGCTTCTTTTTATTCGTAATTTTCGGCTTTTATGCGAGTTTTCCTACACTTTAAATATTTCAAAATGAATGGCAACCCTAAGCTACTATATATGCAATATTGGATATCATAAATTTTGTTTCCCGAGTACTTTAACGCAGCGAACAAATAAATCTAAATTTCGTGAATTTCAGACATATTTTCTTACAAAAATTTAACAATTTTGTGTCTCATTTTTTAAAATTAAGTAAAAAATAAACAAACGTTATTTGTTTAATATTTTTAAATAAAAAAAACGACTGTATAAAATGAATGTGAAATCATAATACAGTAATTTAATGTGGTTTGTTTTTTTATGAAATGAACTACAAATGTAGTCAGGAAAACATAAACGGACCACCGCTGGAAATGCACTTTAACCCTAAAGATTATCAACTGTCGTCGATTCGACGACGAAGGACCTTCTGGGGTTAACAGGTGGTACAAGTGCTGTCAACAAGCTCTTTTCCAATCCAAAAATGATGACATCATTAGACAAAAGGTCCGTCTGTAAAAAAATTTTAGGAAAAGCACTGGGTAAACAAAATTTCTAACGTTGGTAAAATGTGTAAAACCGTAAAATTTGTAGTCTAAAAATAAATTTTCCAAAATTAAATTAAGAAAAAGATCATTTATAATTGTTTTGGTTCTGCTGGGATTTGAACCCTGACCGCCAGATTGGCAGCCGATAGCTCTACCAGTGGTTAGAATTTTGAATCGTAAAACTTTTGACGCTAATGTTTTTTATTATACCACTGAAATATAAAACAAATACTGGCAAAGAGTATTTTGTAAACGCTGGTGAAGCCAATCAAACAAGTGTTCCGCCAATAATTTATTTGCAGTTCCTCGATTAGCCAGTGCTTGATTTTTTGTACAACTGGCAGTTTATACGAAATGTCATTTTCGAGAGATAATTTATAATAATTTGACAAATCCTATCACCAATACTGGAAAATAGTATAAATTAATAACCAGAGATGGATATCATGTGAATTGCCCCTTAAGCTTTAATCTTAATTCACACGCTATCCACCCGTATCTACCATTTCCTAGTTTTATCATCAATCGAAATGTCTGTATCAAAAGATAATTTACAATAATTTGACAATTCGTATCACCAATATTGGGAAATAGTATATATTAGGCCGGGTCGATTTGTATGGAGGCAAAAAAAATCGTTCAACGTTCAAGGAAAATCGTATTCTAGGGATCAAAATAAGAAACTTTGCTGAAGGAACCATACCTCTAAAACGAATTCTGATGTCCCGACTTTTGACCCGTAGGGTCAAATTTTGAAAAATTCCACTTTGACCCATTTAGAGTGCCCCAATTGAATCCAACCCAATCGAATATAATTTATACATTCATCTGCTAGAGCGTCTTCCGGAGAAGAAATAGAGACCCTAATCTTAGAAAGACTCCTCCTACTTTCTGAAATATCTCTATCCCGAGATTTGTACATTTTGTTATAAAAACACGGCTAAAAAGGCCCTCTTTCAACTTAAATTTCAACCCCTTAACGGTCACCTAGAATGATGATTTATGCACTAGCGCGTCTCTTGGAGAGATTCCTCCTACTTTCTGAAATATCAAAGTAGGCTTTTTCAAAATTTGACCCTTTGGGTCAAAAGTCGGGACATCAGAATTCGTTTTAGAGGTATGGTTCCTTCGGCAAAGTTTCTTATTTTGATCCCTAGAATACGATTTTCCTTGAACGTTGAGCGATTTTTAAATAGTCCCGCCCTACTATATATGGATGGACAGAGATGGATAACGTATAAATTACACCTTAAATATAAATCTTATTGAAGTCGTAAGTTTTTATTTCTGTGTGTAGAGTTTATGTGGTCCTAGATTTTTCTTCAATGAGTTGCAAAACTGAATGACAAACTGATATCACCCTCCTGTGCACAATGGCATAAAGGGTATAAAAAGTCATTGC
This sequence comes from Delia radicum, assembly GCA_021234595.1. NCBI lineage: Eukaryota > Metazoa > Arthropoda > Insecta > Diptera > Anthomyiidae > Delia > Delia radicum. The sequence goes on along the minus strand of CM037853.1, from coordinate 227,046,633 downwards.
GCAGGAAAAGTATAATTGGTCAAAAGTATGAATCTTATTGATCAAACTAGAGTCTTTCGAATTGCATTGTTGTTTTCTTAGCTATTAACCGATCAAAAATTCATCTTATCTAAATGGTCTCTTTAGCGAAGTTATATACTCATATGACAATTGAAAAATAACTTATCGTGTGACCAAAACTAACAAAAAATTCAGCGTCATAATGACGCTATAACTTGTTACACTATTTATTATAAATGGCCTGCATAAGCAAATTTTTCAGGAGTAATATTACGAAAAAAAGAATACTATTTACTTACATACAAAAGAACTACACAATACAATGCGGAATATGAACAAGCTCTAGGAATGCTAAAATATTATATTATTTTACAGTTGACTACAGACAGCAGTAAATCATTAATTTAAATAAACTATTTTGCTAATTTTCACTAAAAAGGCTATCGTGGTAATATATCCTGTAAAACAGTATTACATTTGGATAAATTTTCTCCATATGCTAATGATAAAGAACTGGATCGTCGATTCCATGATATAACAAATGATTATGATAAATCACCACCACCTACAGCTACCACTTCTCCAGTATACCCCAGTCTAAATGGTATATTATTTGACAGTGGTGTTGGTGTGGGTCCCCTACAAAGTGATCACAATGGTAATATAAAAAATATTTCCAATAACGGTGGAATGAATTTGGGAACAATGTCCATATCTCAGTCACAGCATCATTCAACAGCTACAGATGCTTTAAGTAATTTAAATCGTACGACAACCGGCCTAAATTGTACGGGCTTATTAACAAATATAACAGGATCTCATAATAATACGGGGAATATACAAACGGATCGTAAATTTCTACAATTTACCACAGATCAGGCGAGTTAGAGGAATAAAATATTATATTATCAATTTTTAATGTATTGTATTATTCTTTTTCTCTTTTCATTCTCTTTAGATTCAATGTATGTGTGAGGCTTTACAACAAAAAGGTGACATTGAAAAACTAACGACATTCTTGTGTAATTTACCCGCCTCAGAATTATTTAAAAATAATGAAAGCGTTTTACGAGCACGCGCCATTGTTGCTTACCACCGTGGACAATTTCATGAACTCTATAATTTACTGGAATCACAGTGTTTTTCTATAAAATATCATGCGGATTTACAAAATTTATGGTTTTAAAGCTCATTACAAAGAAGCTGAAAAGGTGAGGGGTCGTCCATTAGGCGCAGTTGATAAATATCGTTTAAGAAAGAAATATCCTTTACCCAAGACCATATGGGATGGTGAGGAGACGGTGTATTGTTTTAAGGAGAAAAGTCGTAATGCCTTAAAGGATTGTTATCAAACAAATCGTTATCCTACACCGGATGAGAAAAAGACATTGGCCAAGAAGACGGGTTTAACGCTGACGCAAGTTTCAAATTGGTTTAAAAATCGTAGGCAGAGAGATAGAACCCCGCAACAAAGACCGTAAGTTATGATTTTTACAATTTTTATGAAAATGCGCTCAAAAAAGTTTGACAGTATAATCTACTGAAAATGACAGTTAAAACAACTGTAATTTCGTAACTAAAGTTTGTAGTTGTTTTTAACTGTTGAAAAACAATTAACAAATGTAGTAAAAACAACTTTAAAACTACTGTTTTAATAGTTATTTTTTCGGTATTCTAAAAAAAAATATTTTTTCTTTCAATTACAATAAAAATTGGCATTTCCTACATCCTACTTGAAAAGCAAAGTCAAAATTCCAAACGGTACTACAGTAATAACGTTTTTGTGCATAGTAGATACAATGAAATGTTCTAAACATTATTTGCAAAATATGAATTTGCAAACAATTATAACAAATATAAATTAACAAATATGAATTAATTTTTTTTTAAATAACTAACAAAAATTAACTGTTTTGGTAGTTGTTTATTAAAATATCAAAATAACTGCTTCAAACAATTGTTAAAAAATACATTAATTTTTTTCAGTTTGTTTTTAATAACTGTCATAATAGTTGTTTTGTATTATTTCATAGAAAAACAACTGCAATTGCAGTTAAAAACAACTACTACTAATTACTACATAGACAACTGTCATGTAGTAATTGTAAAACTTTTTTGAGTGTAGTTACATGTTTACACTCTTAAAAAGTTTGACAGCAGAATCTAATGAAAATTACAGTTAAAATAACTGTAATTTTAGTTAAAAATGCTACAAAGATAATTACCGTTAAAATAACTAAAAATATAGTTGTTTTTAATTGCTGAAAAAAAAACTAACAAATGTAATAAAAACAACTAAGAATGTCGTAAAAACTACTAACAATTTTTAACTACAAACATGTTGAAACAACTGTAAAAATTAGTAAAAAATTTTGTTTTTAACAGTTATTTTTTCGGCATTTTAAAAATATTTGTTTAATAAAAAAAACGTTGTCTTTCATTCAATTTCAATAAAAATTTATTATTCCTACATTCTACTTAAAATGCACAGTCAAAATTACAAAACCGATTTCTGAAACTATACTAAAAAATGAATTTTAAATACGAATTTTTAAAGAAAAAAGTGGTTTTAAGAGCATATTTTTTAAATTTGAAGAGCATATTTCTGGTTGCCCTGTTAATAATACAATAACTGAAGAACCGTTTGGAATTTTGACTTTAAGTTTTAAGTAGGATGTAGTAAATACACACAAAAAAAGTTTTACATTTATTACATGACAGTTGTTTGTGTAGTAATCAGTAGTTAATGTTTTTAACTGTAACTACGGAAGTTTTTCTATGAAATAATACAAAACAGCTATTATGGTCGGTTATTTAAAAAAGTAACTAAAGAAAAATCCTGTATTTTCGTAACACACACAGAGAAATAAAGTGCCAATCGAATTGAAAAGTTTATTTTGGTGTTAACAACTAATATATTAGGTTAGTACAAAAATATTCAAATTTGATTTCTAAATATTTTGGTTGATGCAACTAAAATTCGGTTGTATTAACCGAATTTTGTTGTGGTAACCATTATTCAGTTGTACCAATCGATTTCAGTTGTAGTAACCGAATTTGAGTCGTAGTAACAGAATTTCAGTTGGCAAATGGCTAAATTTTTCTCTGTGTGCAGTTGTTTGAAGCAGTTATTTTAGTATTTTAATAAACAACTACCAAAAAAAGTAAAAAGTTAATCTTTGTAAGTTATTTATAAAATACTAAATTTTGTTAAATTTTGAAAAATTCTTATTTGCTATATTTGATATATAAAGGGTCCGCCAAATAACTTTTTTTTTTTGAAAATGCTATAAAAAAAACTACTGAATATTTTTTCAAATTTCTTTTTTTATTTGAAAGTACAATCCTTCCGGTTAATAATGGAAAATAATTTCATTCAAATGGCCATGCAGTAGCCTACACGATCGGTCCAATTTTTAGCACATTATCGATTGTGTGCAGCTGTATTTTACCAATGGATTCACGAATATTGTCCTTTAAAGCGTCAATTGTCTCTGGCTTGTTGGTGTAACACTTATCTTTGACGGCACCCCACAAATAATAGTCCAACGGTGTCAAATCGCAGCTCCGAGGTGGCCAAACGACATCAGCTCTGCGGCTGATATTGCGATCTTCAAAAACAGGGCGCAAAACATCGAATGTAGCTTCGGCTGTGTGGCTCGTAGCGCCGTCCTGTTAAAACCAAATGTTGCCAATATCGTCCTCTTCAATTTTTGTGAACAAAAATTCGTTTAACATGGCCCGATAACGATCGCCATTGACTGTAACGGCCACTCCTTGCTTATTTTCTGCAACATTACCATGATTTTCAAAGTAATGTCGCAATATTTCCCAGCGTTGATCAAGCGTATACACAACCATATTCGTTAAGCGGAAGGATAAAACTAATTATCTGTCAAATCAGACATGAGCTAAGTGTTACCATTCACGAAATAAGCACTAGTTGAAAAAAAATGTTAGATGGCGGCCCCTTTACAAAGTATGCAAATAAAAATTAAAAAATTCATTGTATCTTCAATGCAAAAACGTAATAATTTGAGTACCGCTGGGAATTTTGAATTAAATATTTAAATATGTTGTAGGAAAAAATTGTTTCTTGTAATCGATAAAAAATATTATTAAAATATATTTTTGAAGTACCAGAAAATAACTGTAAAAAACAGTAGTTTTTACCAATTTTTTCAGTTTTAAAATTTTTGTTATTAAAAATTGTCAGTTATTTTTACGACATTGTTAGTTGTTTTTAATACATTTGTTAGTAGTTTTTTAATTGCCTTTGTCGCCTTATAACAACAATTTCTAGTTTTTTAAACTGTCATTTTCAGTAGATTCTACTGTCAAACATTTTTGAGTGTAAAAATCACTATTGAATGTCTCAAAAGTACTGGAATTGTTTCCTACCAATTCATCTCGAAAATACAACTTCAATTCATAATTTTAATATGAAATAAACTTAAAAATGATTTCCACATAAACTAAAGGCCCTTTTTCCAATTTAAGTATCAAATTTCATAATGCAATAAAAAATTTGAATAATTAACACGAAGTTGATACTAAAAACAATATTTTTAACATAAAATTAAACACTTTAAACAATAGGATTTAAAAAAAAAAAAAAAAAGTCAGAGGAGAACTAATTTTAAAATGCATAAATATCACACTTAACATACAGTAGGTACTTAACATAAAATCTGGATGAAGTACAATAACAAAAATAAAATAATATATCGTTTGAGAAATTCCCCATAACTCATAAAAAAACTGACAAGGAAAATATTTCGATGGATTCCCTCATATATCGATAAAAATTTGGATATGTAGTAGAGGTAATAAAGTTTTAAAAGTTTCGGGCATAAACATATCGATCCAAGGTGAAATTTAGATAGTAAAAATTCGTTTTAAAGTAGTTCAAAACAAACGATATTTGAAAAATTTTTAACTCCAATCTAGCGTTTTTACAAAGTTAAATATTCGAGAGTAAATTCAAATTATTAATGGCGAAATGTTTTTTCTTATTTTCAAAAAAAATTTGTCCCTGGTAATTCAACCATGGTTCGAAACCATTTTGTTAAAAACTTTTTATTATATTTTAGTACTTCATTGGAGTAATTTTTTTTTTAATTCCATAAAATGTAAAAGGGGTAATTTTGAACCCACTTTTTAACCCTTAAATGTGAGATTATTCCGCGAAAAATTTACACATACTTGTTTATTTTTCTATCCGACTCAGAAAAGTTTTACAGTAGAATTGTTGAGGTTGGGGGGCAAAAAACAAGTTATGAATGACACACTCAATTAGGACCTGAGTGGGGTCGTGTAAATAGGGTCGATTTTAATGCTCGCAAAACCCAATGTTGTATGTTGTCTCATAGGGATGTAGAGCCAACGTTGTTATATGCGCATATGGGTGCTATAAATATTGAGGAGTCAGATACTCTTGATGTTCTAGGCATGACAATTCAGTGTCATGTCCGTTGGAATAAACACGTTTTTCAGGTGTCGAAGGAAGCATTCAAGTGCCTTTGATTTTTATCTCGGTGTAGGAAATACTTCACCCCATTTGATCTCCTTACTATTTATATCACCTTTATCCGACCGTAGATGGAATACAACTTCCATATATGGGCAGGAGCTTCAAAGTCTATTTTGCAGCTATTGGGGGCGTTGTCTCTTATCAGGGACAGTAGTATATCCGACTATATTGCCTCATTGAAGCATCGACGGAATGTGGGTTGAGTAACACTGTTCGATCGGTACTACCATGGGAGGTGTTCTACCGAGATAAGTAAACTTATCCCTAGAGCCTGGGTGTTCATTCGCAACACCCGCTTATCTAGTAGATCACATCCGTTTGTTGTCGATTATCCAGTTAATCGCACAGCGCATTACAGGAAACATTCGTTTATCAGTCGAACTAGTCGTATGTGGAATAAACTTCCTGCAGAGGTTTTTCCAGAGAATTACAATGTTGACAAATTCAAGTCTAATGTCCACAAACACTACTCCCTCTTTCCTTCTCTTCATAACCTATTTTCTGATATCAACACAATGCACTGCATTTGTAGTGGGCATCCCCTGAGTGTTGGTTAAACGTAAAAATTAGTAAAAACTACTGTTTTTTACAATAATTTTTCGGTAATTTTTAATAAAAAAAAATATTTTTCTTTCAATTACAATAAAAATTTGTCAAAATTTCAAACGGAATTCCAGTTATAATGTTTTTATACTTTGGAGATACAAAGAAATTTTCCAGTTATTATTTGCAAACTATGAGCATATCAATAATAACAAAAATGAACTAAATGAGAATTTTTAAAAACGCGAAGTAATCTTCGATTTAAAAATAACTCACAAAACTTAACTGTTTATTGCACAATTGCTATTTTGGTAGTTGTTTATTAAAACAACAATAACAAAAATAACTGATTCAAACAACTGTTGCAAAAGTACAGTTATTTTCTTCATTGTTTTTTTTTTTTAATAACTGTCATTACAATTGTTTTGTATTATTTCATAGAAAAACATCTGTATTTTTTTTTTTAAAGAGAATCAACACTCAGGAAATTCTTCCTATTAAGTAATGTGTTGCTTTCTTTGGAAAGGGGATAGTGGAAAGGTGAAAGGTGGTGAAAGATTAAGGGCTTCAAACATGGCAACACTGTAATTGCTCGAGTAGATAAGTCTGAGAGCAGTTGTTGCTCGCCACCTGATGTAGAGTTGGCGAATTTATTGAAGCTTTTTGTGTCATAGCCCTGATTCATTATTTTACTTCGGTGGGATTAAGTGCAGTTAAAAACAACTACTATTGATAACTACACAAACAACTGTAGTGTATTAACTGCAAAACTTTTTTGGGAGCCCCACCAACACCCATCCCAATTTCATTAAATCCGGAGGGAACTTATCTGTATAGTTTCCTTGTAGGACACATGTGAGAGTGAATAAAAAAAAGAAATAAATGCAATTGTTTTGGGATGAAATTGGCATAAAAATACAGTAAAAATTGACCATTAAAATAGGCACGTACACATGATGGATATGATCCAAGGGATAAATGCAGTCGTAATTGCAACGAATACTCATTAAGACCCCTAAACATATTGAAAATACACTTGAATGAGTTTTATGTGTAAGAAAAAATCTAAAACAATTATAAATGCTTTAAAAACATAAAAACGAGTAAAAATAGACTAAAGGACGCCTACGTTGTAGGATAAAATGAATAGTGAATGGAATGGTTTGGTTTGGTATGGCATGTGCAACATATTGTTCTAGTTAAAAAACCATAGGAGGGCGTAAATAAATTATATGGACAAGTGCCATTTTGTTCCTAAATATACAATACCTTTAAACCTTAAACACACATGTTTTTCTTTATTTTTTAAATGTAACATTTTTTTAATTTTATATTAATTAAATTTTTCTTTTCCTTCTAGTGACATTATGTCGGTTTTACCCGTCAATCAATTGGATCCCAATGGATTTCCTCGTATGTTTAATGCTCCAAGTTATTATCCTGAAACAATATTTAATGGTCAATAACATTGTTAGCTTTTGGATGTAAATCTATTCCATATTTAAAGTTTTTTATTCAATTCACAATTGTTTGATTGTAAATATAAGTTAAGCTACTAGTCATAAAATGACTGTTAAAAATGTGTTTTGTATATGTTTGTATTTTTTAAGTAGGATATAATTATAAGTCTTTTTAATTAATGCAATAAAATTTAATTTTAAGTGAAAAAAAAAATTATAAGTAAATAAATTTTAAATTTTAAAATAAAGCAATTTGCAGAAAACTTATTATTTAAATAATAAATTTTGCGAGAAATTTATTTTTTAAATAATAAATTTCCTGCAAATCGAATTTAATTTTATTTTAACTCATTGTGTTCCTTAGGGTGGTCCTTATTTTTCAACTTGCGATTTTTGGGGCTGCCCCCCTCTTAAAATATTTGTTTGGATACAAAAATTCACCATGCAAAAAATTAGAGTGCTAGTATAACGGGAATGTGTCCCGCATCGCCCTTGAATATCAGGCCTCCTTGGAAAAATTTACCAAATATAGAGCAATTCCATATGAAAGCGATCACCTTTTGGACGACCCCTCTCCGATTTTAAAATAAATAGTCTCAATCGATTGCCCAGCAAAAAATAATGTACCTACATATTTTTTTTTTTTTTATAGTGACTGGTTTAGTGGTGGTGTGCACCACTGTCATGTGACAAAATTGAAGAATTCTTCTTAAGGGACCTCATTGAAAGTTGTTTTAAAAAAAAACTACTATCACTCGCAACGAGTAATAGCTCGTTGGAAAGGTATTGAATCAGGCTTTAATTGAAAAATAAAATTTTTCTAATTTTTCTTGTTAAATAATTAAAAATAATTCAATTATAAAAAATATAAAAACAATGAGAACAAGGTGGTCTCTTAAATGCTCTTCTCCTGTCCAAAAAAGGAGTCGGGCCCATTTTTTTATTGCTGATTCTTAAAGCAAAAATTATGAGGAATCCAAAAAAAAATAAAATTAGCCGGAAAATTTAGGAGCTTCTGTGGAAAATCGGAAAATTTAATTTTCATGGGAAAATTTCAATACCTTTCCAACGAGCTATCACTCGTTTCGATCGCTTTAGTAGTTTTTTTTTTAAAACAACTTTCAATGAGGTCCCTTATGAAGAATTCTTCAATTTTGTCACATTACAGTGGTGCACACCACCACTAAACCAGTCACTATAAAAAAAAAAAAATATGTAGGTACATTATTTTTTGCTGGGCAATCGATTGAGACTATTTATTTTAAAATCGGAGAGGGGTCGTCCAAAAATTTGCCAATTTTGATCGTTTTCATATGGAATTGCTCTATAAAAAAAATTTTTTTTTTGTCTAAATTTAAAAATGTAATATAATTTTTGTGTTGGGTTCAATAACAACTACTCAGATAAAAAATATTACCTTCCCAGAAAATCGCTAACTTATTCTAACTTGCAGTCAAAAAAAGGCACATATATTTAGGGTGTACCTAAAAGTTACTTTTTTACATTTTTGAAAATTTTATTCAACAAAAACCAAAAAACTAGTTCTTGCTGTCAAATGTTTTATTAAACACATCCCAAATATTAAATAACATAAGTATTACGGATATCCGTTGGCAAAATTTTTTGTTAGATCATTTTTGATTCTAGCGGATTTCAACGTTTTTTTAAATTTGTATAGACTTTTTTTTAACAAGTTTTTTGTAATATTTCATCAATGTTATTGTGTATGCTATTTTATATAATTGTAATAACTTTATATAATTTTTCGTGTTCATAGTTAACCTGTGTTTTCAGGGGGTCACAATTGACCCTCGTACTTTAAAGAGTCAAAAATCACAAAGATGACATAAAATTAATTTTTGTTTATGTTTCTAATTGTATTTTATTTACATTTTAAAATTAATTAAAATAAATTATTTAGTATAAATTCAGATATTTGTATTCATATTAAAATTGACTTTTTTGTACATATTCAGGAGTATTTTCAAAAAACGTATTTTTAATTTAATAGTGTAAATTTTTTTTTCCTCAAAATTTTTATTATGGAAAAATTTTAAGTTCTAATTTTTACTAAATTGACCTACTCGAAGACTAGAAACGTTTTAACGACAATTTTATAGAATAACTATATATTGAATTATTCCTTTTTTTATTTTATTTATAAATTTTGCCATAAAGCTGCATTTTTCTTACGTGGGTCATATTTGACCCCAGGTTAACATGGGTTAACTATCAACAGAAAAAATAGTATTTTACAATTAAGTTATTACAATCATATAAAAGAGCATATACAATAATATTGATGAAATATTATTAAAACATTGTTTTAAAGTAAAAATCTATAAAAATCAAAAAAAAAAACCTTGAAATCCCCGAGAATCAAAATGCTCTAAAAAAAAAAAAATTGCCAACGGATATACACAGTACTTGGCTTATTTAATACTTGAGATGTGTTTAATAAAATACTTGACAGCAAACACTAGGTTTTTGATTTTTGTTGAATAAAATTTTCAAAATGCAAAAAAGTCACTTTGAGGTACCCCCAAAATATTTATTAATTTTTTTGACACAAAGTTAGGGTAAGTTAGCGATTTACTGGTAAAGTAATATTTTTTATCTGAGTAGTTATGATTAAACCCAACACAAAAATTATTTTATAATTTTTTAATTTTGAAGAAAAAAAAATTTGTATTTTTTTTTAAATTATGACCGTTTTTCCAAGGGGCCCGATTTTCAAGGGTGATGCGGGACATCTTCCCGTTATGCTAGAACTCTAATTTTTTGCGTGGCGTATTTTGACACCCTAACACATATTTTAAAGGGGGGTACAGGGGTACAGTACAAATCTCATTTTTATTTTTCGCCCATACAACGAAAGACCACCCTAGTGTTCCTGTTCGACCAAAAGTCTAAAATATTCCAAAATTTATTCCGTTTTCACTCAAAACTCCTTGGTTTGAAAGCCGATATGTGATTTATATAGTCTTTGATTTCCTGATTTCGAATCCGGCATCCAAATTTTTCCATCACTTCACAATTTTGAGAAATCCTCAAAAGTGGATATATTGGTGTTTTTTGAAGCCTTTTATTACACGATTGACGTTTCCTAATAATTCAAAATAAATATTTAGAATACACTTTACTCTTGAAAATACCGCAATGATATCATATTTGGGAAAAAGAATTATTATTTCGTACAATTTTAAAGATATTTGAAATGCAATTTAAACAAAGTTGGTGTAATAATTTTAACATTTCCCTGTATTTAAAAATGAAAGTTCAAAGTTTAAAAGTTGGTCGGATGCATGGCCTAGGCTACTTTTAAAAATGCAATATTTAGTAATTATTTGATACACTCATAGAAATAAACCTGTAAAAATAGCAAAAAAAAATTACTAAAAATTAGTTAAAATAACTTGCAGAAAAAACTGCTAAAGTTAGCAAATTTTTTTTACTAAATATTAGTAATATAAGAAATACAAAACTAAATCTGTTGAATTTACAAATATTTAGTTATATTTGAGCTAAATTTTAGTTAAATGAAAGTAACCAAATGATCTACTAAAATCAGCAAAAACATTTACTAAATATTAGCAGAGAAAAAAATCATTAAAAAATGTGAACTTTTTAAAGTTTTTTTAATGGGAATAAAAGTCTGCCCTTATGAAATTAGCAATCTACAATTTTTTTAATAAAAATTCTGTTGATTTTAGCAAAATAAACTGTTATTTGCATTCTACTAAATTTGGGGTAAATATAGCAAAAATTTTGGTGATATTACAGTTTTTGTTTGCTATTTGGAGTCTAAAATATTTAGTAAAAGTGTTTGCTAATTTTACAGAGTAAAATGTTATAACTAAAATTTACAACGAATATAACTAAAATTTAGTAAAGTTTACAGATGTTTTTTTGATGTTCTTATTTTGTTAATATTTAGCAAAAATAAATCTTCTAAATGTGCGCCCCGGTAGGCTAGTTGGTAGTCAGTGAGGGGGTCGTGGGTTCGATTCCCACCAGAGGCGCTGGTCTGTATTCGCTACAACTCGCCGAAGGCCATAGTAGCTAGTACTGGGTTAGGGTAATAGTATATAATTTGTAATTATACACAGAAAAAATTATGGGCCAAAAATATCTAATTAATCGATTGTTTGAATATCAATGGCAATTTAAACAATTTTTTTAATTGATTCAATTAAAAAATTTATTGAATTTTCTAATATATCCATACAGTGTTGACAACATGTAAACAAAATTTTTAAAAATTTGGCAAACTATTTTTTTTATTTTATTTAGATTAAATAATCAAACAAAGGTTTAATTATATCAATATATTATTTAATTTGTAAATAAAAAGAAAAAAAATCGCAAATGATTAACTTTTAATAAGTTGAATAGTTTACCAATTTCAAATACACGCAAAATCGTAGTTATTTCACTAGAGTTTGCAACACTCTTTTTGTTTAGATATTCGTGTACGCACGAAAACTTAATTTAGTTTCGTGTTTTATCTGTGGCAATAAAAGTGCACATGTGGATTTAAATAAACCTTATCGAAAAAGGACAATTAAACTATTATTTTTGTAAATAATTAAATTTTCAATAAGTATAAGTGTCATTAAACTGTCATTTTAAAGTTGTGTGTGATTTTTTTAAGAAAGCAATTCAATTACAAGAAAAAGTTCAAGACAAGACAAGCAAAACAAAAATGTTGTCTTTACTTTTATTTGTTTTCTTATAATACATTTTTATATTAAAAAGCTTTCATTTTATTATAAATAAAATGTCAATTTAATTTACAAACCTTTATTTCTTTTTTTATTTAATGTGGGGCGCATATAACACAAATAAAAAATACGAGTTTTCAATTAAAACTACCATTGTTTTCTTCTCAAGTTTCAATTAAAGTTTTAATCAATTTAACGTAACTTTTTAATTGAGGTTGTAAAGAAAAACAATAACTCTTTTAATTGATATTATTATTATTTTAATTGACAGAGTTTTAATAAACTGTCTGCATTTTTTTTTAGTTAATACTATCATTTCAGTCGTAGGTGCAAAATCAATTAAAATATTAATTGATTCAATAAAATTTTTAATTGAAACCCGTTTTTAGTTTTTTCTGTGTAGAAATGCTTAATCTGTTCGATGTGGTGTATACACAATTTCAAAAATGGTTAAAAACGCTATTTTTAGTTTTCTCGAAATTGGGATGTTAACGATAAATTTGGAAAACATATTTGGAATCAGCGAGTCAAAATCTATTAAAAATAGTTATCGCTGTTCAATTTTTGACAGTGTGTTGTAACTAGTTTTTATTTAAATACTATCACACTTATAAAAATTATAATGTGAGGGTTGCCATATGACAATTTTAAAAAATTGTAAAAAAACGCTATATTTTTCGAAAAAAAAATTAATCGGTTAAGCTAAAGAAAAATTAATTTTTTATATATTTTTGAATAAAATTTCTTTACAGAATTATAAAAAAATATTAATTTTTAAAATATCTTCAACACTCTAGGATTTATATCCTGTCAAAGTTTTAACTTTGGTGGCTAATATTTTCAACAGAGGGAGCTTGAAGGTAAAAAAGTTACAAACATTTCTTAATGAAGCATGGTTCTATATATCATGCAAAGTATGATTCAAGAATGTCAGTATATTGTTTTTCAAATCATTGGAATTTGTGTGTGCAAAGATAAATAAAATGGAATTAAATTATATTGACTGTCTCTGCTCGGCTTAAGAAAAATAAGTTTTCACTATCAAAACTTTAATAAACACTTATTTTCAAAATCCCTTAAATGTTTGAAAAAATTTCCCGATTATCGGGAGTTGAAAAATGTCGGGAATTTGAAAACCCTAGCTCTATCCCATATCTGAATTTCATTAAGATCGTAGAGAACCCATCAGGAGACTCCTTGCAAGTGTATAAAATCAGTAGCTGGTAACACTATAGTAACTTAGTAACTGTAAGTTTTTAAATATGTTTTGCGAAACCTATATGTGAAGAACCACATCTACTAGAGCTGTCTAGACTATTCTAGCAATTCGCCCAATTGAGGCACAGGTGAAGTACGAGGCCGCATTGACTATGATGCGGCTGAGGGCTACCGGGGAATGGGACAGTAATGGCCATATTACCGGGCACCGTACTATTTTGGACCAGTTGCCAGGGTATTACGTCCCAGAATGGTACTGCGACAGGATTTCAGAGAGATCTGTCTCGACTCTGTGACACGTTAATCCCCTACAGTTAACCATGGTTAAATGGGACCTTCTTGGGGAACCATCCGGGGATCCACTTTTACACGGATGGATCGAAACTGGATGGGAAAACGGTTCTGGGCTTCTGTGACGCTGACTTCAATGTACGCAAATGCTTCCGTCTTCCTGACCATAATATGGTACTACAGGCGGAGGTCACCGCGATTACGGAGTGCATTAAGCAGGTGAATATCATGGGCTTGACCGGTGATATTGTAATTTTCACGGATAGCCAAGCGGCTATCCGGGCTTTATCTATGAACTCTGTGGGATCAATGACAATACTCAGGTGTAAAGGGGAAATTAACGATTTCTCTGCACGAGGACGCATTGAGATTATATGTGTGCCGGGACACTGTGGTATAGCGGGGAACGAAGTGGCTAATGATTTGGCTAGGGAGGATCTTCCCTGGAATTAGTCACTTTGGGGGAACGCTAAACCTTTTCGAGCTCTCAAGGCGGAGCTGGTGGACTGGGCTGACACCATGCATAGGACCATCTGGGAAAATGCGGGTGTTGGCAGGACTACGAGTATTCTCTGGGGCAACCCGGACACGGACAAGACGAGGGAAATTCTGAATCTCAGTAGGAAGGAACTGAAATCCTCTCGGGACACTCGACACTTAGGACTCATCTCCACCGTATTGGTAGGGCGGACTCGGAAGTGTGCAGGGCCTGTGGGGAGGACGAGGAGACCTTGGAACACTATATCTGTGAATGCCCGGCATTTGCCGGGATACTATCCAGTGACCCAATATCCACATTGGGGGATCTTAGCGGCATAGGATGAAAGAAGTTGAGGAGTTTCGTCAGTGCGACGGAGTTCCTGGGGTAGAAAGGTGACATAGGACCGATTGTTTAGAGCGCACAACAAGCCGACATTCTGGCTTAAGTGTAAGTCCTCAGGGACTTGAGTCGGATTAGCGAAGTATTTTCCCTTCTCCGAATCCTCTTTCCGACCTAACCTAACCTATGTGAAGTTTGTAAATGTTTCAATTTTGGGCAAACTGACAGTTTGATAAGTAGGGCTAAAAAACAGCTGATATATAAAAATAAATTTCACAGTTTAAAAACAAAAATTTTAAATCAACTAGACATAAATTCCAATACATCTTGGTTGGCAACATTGCTAAGCGTAAATATCGTCTAAATTTTCAAGTCGCGGCAAATTCGAATTAATTATTGTATTTTGAAAGAAATTGATTAAACCATCTATGAACTTTATCTTTTGTGTTCTTAATAATATATACTAGTATAATATCTTTGAGTGATTTTGATTAAGTAAACAGCACCCAGTTGGTACTTCTTCTTCTACAAAATTTGAGAAGACACTGACGGTGAAAATAATGAAAAAAGGCAAAAACAGACTTAACTCCACTATATGATGATGGAAATTTAATGGATAACCCACCTATTGGATTCGCTGGTCGAACCCAGATGGAGGGTGATGATCACATATATTCTGCGAGAGAAATAATAATGAAATATGATGCTGTATATCGCGGTCTTCATGTCAAAGTACCAATTAACCAATTCAGATTGACACGTGCCCAAATGGAACTTAAAGTTACCGGAATCATAGATATCACCAAAATCAGATATTCTCGTTGCAAAGTAATTGTAAACTCACAGATAATAATGTAGACGATGAAAATTGACTTCCCAAATACGGCTTGAAAAGAAAGTTGTTAAACATTTGTTTACAAAAACCGGCCTTATATTTAATATACCTGAGGACATTTCAATGTGGGAGTTGTATAGACTCTTGTCTTCTCCCATTCCGGTTTCGAGATTGGTCAAAATGACCAGGTATTTTGGGACGAAGCAAAGAGTAAAAACAATGACATTAAAAGTAATTGTTAAGGGTTTGCAAATTCTTTATGAAATGAATTTTGTTTTTACAAAGGTATCAACAAAACGTTTTATCCCCTTTGGACAATGCTATTGATGCTATAGATTGAACCACAAGGCGAACCAGTGCAAACAAGGCGAACTACGTGCCACAAATGATTTAAAAACACGAAGAGAAATCTTCGTGTGCAATTGTTGAAATTAATGGTACAAATTGCCGCGAAGCGCACCAACCAGCAGACAGAAACTGTCCTGCCAGAGAGATGGCTTTAAATTCAAAGAGATTGATGGTTTTGCAAAATTTTAGTTTTAGAGAGACACGAGGAAGATACGCAAATATAATAGGGCAAATAGATTTGCTTTCCCTGCTATAAAATAATACCACCAAAGCGGCAAAATACATACACAAAAACGTATATGCCTATGACAAGGCAACGAAAATCAATTTGAACAGAAAGAGAGAAGAAGAGAAGGCAAGGGAAAATAAGAATGAATGAAAAAGGGTGAGCATATTTTCGGGGGAAAATTTCGATGTTCAATCAACAAAATTCTAAGGATTAAGAGGCAATTTCAATAACAACTCAAATTAAAATTTAGTAAGTTTATACTTATAATTAAAAAATCTTTTTAAAATTCCTAACAACAGTACGATTATTGGAGGCGACTTCAATCCACATTCGGCTTCATGGGGTGATTCTGTCACAGTGTTAAAAGGCATGACTTTGGATGCGGTTATACAGAAATTTAGTCACAATATATTGAATAACGGTTGTGGCACTTTCTGTGGCCCGCAGCGTGAATCATCTATTGACTTAACCCTTATGAGTAGGGATTACCTGTCATTTACGTGAAGAACTCTGAATATCAAAATATCTGGTAGTAATCATAAGCCAATAGTTATCGAATCGGTATAATAATCTGAAAAAATATAATCGCCTTAAAAAAGTTAACAAAGTTCGGTGTGATACGGAAGAAACTTTATATTTAGAAATGATTACTAACCATGATGCAGCTAACGTTGCCGTTGAAAAGCCTGATTATGTGGATAATGAACACTCTCCTTCATTTGAATTTGATGATTTTATAATATACTTAAAACAGAGAAGACCTTATTCTGCAAAGAGAGCTGATGGCATTACTTATAGAATGATACTTATTTATCTGAAGACGGGAAAAAAATTGAGTAATGTGTAAAAAGAAACAATAAAGGCATAATAAACTGGGTATTATTATGCCTTTATTGAATTTCATAATTTTTAGGCGAACGTATTTAATATTGGAGAACGTTGGGAAAGCAGCAGTCAGTTACATTAACCAATTTGCTGACTATTTCTTTATACTTAACTTGACATTAATTTTGATTAAGCTAGATTGAATCTAATACGCAAAATTAAGTATTTTACTGCTGCTTGCAGGGAAATGGATATGATAATAAATCTTCAAAGTTATGGCCTTTGGATCTAAAACCATAAACTTAAACATAAGTATAAATGATATTGCAATAAAACAAGAATAAGACATTAAATATCTTGGAAGGATTATATCAACTATTATATTAAAGCAACTAAACATGTAAAGAGTGCAACTAAACTAATATAAAAAGTGCGGCTGATAAAGTTAATCGTAGGTGTGGGTTTTACTTAAGCTAAGTGGTTGCCGTTTTGCTGCTAAAATTTAATATGCGGCTTCCAGTTTCTCAACAGATCGACCATGGCAAAATTTAAATCGGGTATGAACTTCCAAATTAGAAAAGCATTGGGATTGATTAGATCAACGCCGATTCATGTGATTTATCATATGGCGGCGGAATCACCAAAAGAATATCGTTTGGAACTTAAGAAGGCTAAGGATCTCGCGAATATTTTCCATCGGGGCATAAATATGTCTAAAATTCTCCCATGTATTGAAAAACAAATTAAAACAAATCTTTATAAAGTATTTGAAAAATACAAACGTATACTTTTAAATGTAGATGAGCAGCAATTACTCCTCAAAAAATCTCCTAAAATAAATGTAATAAGTGATTTTTAGAAATGATTTTCACAGACGCATCCATTAAAGAGGAAAAAGTAGGTGGTCCTGTATTGCATCAGGAGTCAAACAACTCTAGGCTATTCAAATACCGATCCTGGTGTCAACTATGACAGCAAAACTATTTACAATTACGAAGACAATCTAACTGGCTATTGAGAGAAAATTTAAAAAAAGCGGCAATACTTACTGATAGCCAGAGTGGTTGTCTGAGCTTACAAAATGGTAGTGATAATGATATTTGCATACGTATGCATAATATGGTTAATGAAGCTCACAGTATAGCTTTGTTGAACACTATATTCCGTCACACAGGGGTATAGCTGGTAACTCTATTGTTTATGAAGCAGCCAAAAGCGTCATTACGGAGGGCACGGAACTTGAGACAGCTAAGACAGATCAACAGGCTTATGAAGGGTCACTCATTTAGTCGGTTTTCTCTCGCACGGATAAAGGTTCGGTCGGAGGGAGGCGGCTTGTTTACAATCTGTGACACACCCGAAGATGATTCCCACATTATTTTCAACTATACACGGTATAATCAACAGCAAGCGAAATATCAGTTACTACACAAAAATAAGGAAATTTCACAAGGAAAGAAAAGGAATCAAGATTTTTAAAGAAGATTAAAGTTAATCTATAAATCTATTGAATTTAATTTATGATGGCGTTTTCTCATTTGAACCGGCCAAGTAACTCTTCTATTCTTGACCACGTCTAAGGGCGATGAAGTAATACCAAACACACAAAAAAAAATAAAAACAAATAGTATTAAATTGCAATTTAATAAAACTAAAATAAACTAACATAATACAACAATTATTTTTGAAATGGAAAACAATTCTTCGCCAAGTTTAAGCCAATATTTTGCAAATGATCCACCCAGTTTTTTTGACGAACTAGCTAGTGGGCCACAGGAAAAGATAGGTATGCTCTTATAAGATACTTCATTGACCATACAAATTTTGCTTTTTTACTGTTTATAGATAATAATGCAGCACAATGTTCCGATACTACCAAAAAACCTGCAACAATTGTCAATCCTTTGCAACCAACACAAATGCCCACTGCTAAACAACTTTCGCCACCGCCTGGTGTATTTATTGTTGGCCATTTATCTTCAAATACTTTCACAGGCGGTTTTAAACCGCCAGAATATGTAGAAAATCCTATAGAACTAGAAGAAGACTCTAAAATAAGCGATGAAATAAGAAATTTCTGGGAACCTCCTCATACTGAACCAGGAGTTCCTCCTTTGTTAACTATGCCTGGTATACAAACTGCTAATGATTTGGTAATAGTAGTACATGTTTAATAAGTTTGCATATTTAGTTATTAATTTTATGTGTCTTTAATTTGTAAAGCCTGATTTAATAGCTTTAGCTGTTTCAAAGCATTTGGGTGAAGGTGAATTGTCTCAACGTAAAATTTTGGGAGTTGATAATGTTACTCAGGATGAGCGTGGCCTTCGATCACTTATTGTTGCCGGTTGCTATAGGGCTGCTGTAAATCTCACTGGACGTTTGTTAACGATTTATGGTCAGGGTTATGGTCGTACAGGGCAACCAGCAAAACATTCACCTCATTCTTTACAATTGTGGTTTACACGTCTGGCACTTTTGGCAAAATTAGGAGAATTTGAATTGCTACAGCAAGAAGCCGAACCATTTGAACTACTTAATCGTACAGACGTTTATTATGAGGTAATGATTTATTACAATATATTTTTGCTATAGAAAATTTCTAAAATTGTAAATCATTTAAAAAAATGTTGAATGTTTTTTCAGAAGATATCTGGAATATAGATTACATAGATATCTTTCTCAGACACACTCAAATAGTTTTTGTATAGGTATAGGACATGGTTAAACACATTCTCATGAGTTACATACTCTGATAGCAAATGTCAAAGATTTAAATATCTATGCAAAATATGATCTGGAAGTTTAAATTTTTTTTCAAACAATTACAGAAATGTTTTTAGAATATGAGAATTTTTGATTTTGAAAGTTTTACAGATTCTAAGAGGACGGTGAGTTGATTCAAATAATGTTCAAATTCGGAAATTTTAACTCGTTTGAAAAGATGTCCAACTTTTTTTTTGGCTTTTTGCATTTACTAGACATTGCAACTACAAAATGTTCAATAGAAATTAAAAACTTTTTGATTAAAATTGAGAAATTTTCAACGAAATAAAGATTTTTTATTTTAATTGGGAAAACTCCAACTGAAATTGAGATTTTCTATATCAAATTGAGAAAGTTTCATATGGAATTGAGAATTTTAAAAGCTTCCACAAAAGTTTATTTAATAAATACAATTTATTTGTTTATTAAGTCTTTGGATACAAGTCCTTACAGACTAGAACAATTAATTCTTAAATCTATTTATTTTTCTCATAAAAAGAAAAATTTAATAACATGTTTTTAAATTCATTGATATTTAAACTAAAATCTAATAAGCAATGTTTACATAGTTTACAATATTGACAATCAAATGTTAAAGAATTATATAAAATAAGAGCCCTGTCAATAGATTCATATTTCCCATATTTAGTACGATGTGTTTTGACATAAAAATATTCATGATATCTAAGTGCATAGACTGGAACACGTAAATGTATATACGACAACAATAGCGGACAATCAATGGAACCTGAAATAAGTCCATGAATAAATAAGAGCGATGAGTTCATTCTACGCGATTCTAATGTTTGAAGGTGTATTAAGTTGCATCGATTTTCATAGGATGGCACTGGGTCATGATAATTTATATTTTGCAATGCAAATTTGATAAATTTTACCTGTAGCTTTTCCAGGCGATTTATGTAACTGCAGCATAAGGGTTCCATATAAAAGATGCATATTCTAGTTTCGGGCGGACAAACGTTGTGTACAGTAGTTTTCTAGTGTATGCATCACTAAAATCTGCAGAATTTCTTCGGATAAATGCTAAGACAGAATATGCTTTAGGAATTATGAAATTCAAATGGTTAATGAAACAGAGATCTAAGTCGAAAATTACTCCCAAATCATTGATTTCATTAACTGCTTTAAGTGTAAAATCTTGAATTTTATACGATGATAAAAGGGGGGAATAACATCTATAATAACTCATATGATAACACTTATCAGTATTAAAATTTAAACCATTTTCCCATGTCCAACATACAACTTTATCAATATCACGTTGCAAACCACGAACATCATTTATGCTCGAGATTCTATTGTAGACCTTGAGGTCGTCAGCATATAACAAAAATTCGCTATGAGAAAAACAAAATTGAATATCTTATTTTCAATTTATAACGAGCTTTCAACCTCCGTATATTTACAATATCGTTTATAAAGAGGTTAAAAAGCAACGGTCCTAAAACGCTTCCCTGCGGAACTCTATATGTGATTTAAAAAATTACATATGAAATTGAAATTTTTTTTTTGAAATTAAGAAAATTCTAAATGAAAATGAGATTTTCCAATTGAAATTGGGAAATTATAAATAAAATTGAGATTTTTCAATTAACATTAAGAAAGTTCTAAATGAAATTTAGAAATTTCCAAATAAACTAGAGGTTTCAACTTTTATTAAAAAAAAATATTTTTGAAATTGAAAAATTTAAGCATGAAAAATATGGAGAAATTAAAATTAAAAAAAAAAAAGAAATTAGAAAAATTTTTAAAATGAAATTTTTAAAAAATATTTAGCAAAGAAAAATTCGTCGATAAAAATATTTTCTTTATTTCATATGGAATTTTTTCAAAGGAAATTCTAAATGAAATTGAGATTTTCTAATTGAAACTGAAACTAAGAAAGTTCTAAATGAAATTGTGAAAATTTAAAATAAAATACAAAATACAGGTACCATGCAATGTAAAATCAAATCGGAAAACAATCAATTAGAATATTTTGTTATTTTCAATTTATAACGAGCTTTCCACCTCCGTATATTTACAAAAATAAAGCAAATCAAACATATTAGCTAGGTTGATACTAGTATTTCGATCTGGCTAAAGATCTCATCAGAACCCGAAGTTTTAGAAAAGTTAGAGCATCCATAATAGGTAGAACTTTAACAAAAAAACCTATTTAAATATTAGTATACAAGCCGAATTCCTAATTCGTTCCCAGTAATGGTAACATTAGCAGTTTGGACTGTCAACTGTGCCAATTAAAAAGCTTTATGATTTAAAGCTGTTGGCTTAACTTGTAACAAAAGACGAAAATAGCTCATGTTATTCGGGTACTCCATTAATATTACCGATTTGTTGTAGTTGAAATTGAAATTGAGATCTTTTATTTGAAATTGAGAAAATTTTATATGAAATTCATAAAGTTCCACACGAGAATGGGAAAATTCCCAACTAAATTGGGGACAAAAATTATATTAATAGGTAATTATTTGCTTTAAAAATAAAACATTAGAACGTTATAACTCGGAAAAATTTGAACCGATTTCCGAAAATCCTTTTTTTATACTTAACCTTTATACCCTGAGATATGAAGGTTTGAGTTTTTCGCTACCAATGGTAGCGATTTCTATTCTCACTTTCACCATTCCCATCTCATTATTTTCCGTGAGTTATTTATTCCATTTTGATTTCTGTTTTTTTTTTTTGTATTTGTGGAATGTAAAGACGACTGGACAATAAAAAGTTCATACATTTGTATTAATTTGAAAAGTTGAGGTTTGGAAACTGAGGTGAATGTTGAAAGTGAGAGTAGGAATCGTTATGAATACATTCTGCATATTTTTAAGTTTTTCTATTTCATAAAGATTTTTTAAAATAAAAGTAGATGTTTGAATTTTCCCAATTTCATTTGAAATTTTCTCAACTGTATTTAGATCTTTCTCAATTTTAAAAAGAAAAATCTCAAAACGGCAAGTCTTAATTTTTTTTATGCAATTTTCCCAATGTCAACTGGGTAATCTCAATTTCATTTAGAATTTTTTATATTTCAAACACAAAATATAAACGAATTTGAATAATCCTTTTTTGATTTTAGTTTTATCCTGAAATGTATCCTGGCAAATCTGGTTCAATAGCTTGTTTTTCCTTTCGTTTATTATTGGCTGAAATGCCCATATATTTGGGCAATCCTCAATTAGCCTTGGATCGACTTTCCGAATTGTATGTAATTTGTAATGAGATTAAACAATATTTTGCTGGAAAACAACCACAAGATGCTCTGGCATTTTGGACGAAAAGAGAATTAAGAGTATTGCATGCTATAGTTAACTGTGCTATTATAGTAAGTTATTAAACTTTTTGTTTAAAACATATATTAAAATTGTTTTAAATTTTAGTTGAAAAAATATAATCTTATTGATGATATCATACGAAGTATGATAGTAGAACGTTCTGATTTAGATAAAGAAGAACGTAGAGCATTATTTTCGGCTTGGGGTAGAATCTATCTACAAATAGGCGATATTTTTGGAGCCGAACAAAAGTTTGCAGAGGCAAGAAGATTAAGAAAAATGTAAGATTAGTTGTATTTATTTTACGGTCGGCTAACTTATATAAAAGTAATCTGAATTTAACACTATTTAAAGTTATTTTAATGAATATGTGACTCCTGGTAAAGATAGCCATGTAGGTCTTTATCTATAACGACGAGTAAAATTTTAACTCTGTATATTATGAACTTGTGCTTACTTTTAATTAAATTAGCCAACCTACTTTTATTATAAATTTTATAAATTTGTATTTTCTTAGTGGTTCTCAACCTGATATTCGTGATTTAGTGGATAAAGGTCTAATAACAGTGGCGAAAAATGATTTTCCCGAAGCTTATGCTACATTTCAAAAAGCTTTGCACTTGGAATCGGGTAATACTATGATTTTGAATAATATGGGTGTTTGTCTTTTATATGCTGGTAAGTTAAAAGATGCCATCAATCTTTTTGAGCGTGCTATAAATTTAAATCCTCAGAAATCTTTAAACGAAAGTCTATTAGTAAATCTTTCTACTTTGTATGAATTAGAATCGAATAATTCTAAAAACAAAAAACTTAACTTATTAAAATTAATTAATCGTTATAAACCAGATTTAAATATAAGTTTGGAAATATGTTTAAAATTACAAACACCAAATTAATTTAAAAATTAGTGACATTAAAGAAAAAGACATTTTTATATAAACATAAGTATTTTGGTTTTTCCCTCCATTGTGTATACAATACCTAAATTTTATAATATTTATGGTTATTATTTAAAATAAATTTATTAAGTATTTTTAATTGTTTAACGTTTTAAAGAAAACTGAAAAATATAATGAAATAATTACAAAATGCTTATTTAATGGAAAATGTTTTGAAAATAGTAGAAGTTCTTCAAAATTAACTAAAAAAAGGGATATTAACGCATTGACTATCTCTGTCTACTATTTTCCAGTATTGGGGGACATTTAAGCAATTCATTAATTGTCATTGCAACACGTCAACGGTTTTTAGGTTTAGAAAAAAAAAACGCAAATGTTTCAGTTTTACCTTTAACTGTACAGCAGGTTTTGCGCCGATTTTTTTTTTTTTTTGTTGTAAAAATTGCTTGAACCGTAAAAACCCAATTTTATATCTAGAGCCAGATTCATACTAGACAGCAAAACACGTATTTAAGCATTTTATTCTATTCCAGCAGTTCTTTATTTTTTTCCACTCGTTTTGGCAAAACACGTGTTTTGCAATATAGTCTGAATGCCGAATAGGATTGTCAGGCAATACGGGTAAAATACAGTTATCGATCAAAAACCAGCGGCAAAACTAAAAGTTTATTTAAAAATATTAAAATAAAAGTTATTTTTTGGCTTTTATTTTTTTTTTTGTCAAAAATAAAAGTTATGTTAAAATTTAATTTCAAAAAAAGAAAAAAAAAAATGCTTAAAACAATAAAAAAATAACATTTGTGCTCAAAAAAATAAAAATCTAAAAATAACTTTTATTTTTGCTCAAAAAAAGTAAAAAAATTAACTTTTATAAAAAATCAAAAAATAGCTTTTACATTTGCCATAATAATCACGGTTCCTGATCAAAACCCTTTTAACTAAATTTCGTTATACATAAGGCATCGTTGCTGAAATTACCAAAACAACCGTTATACTCTAAATACCGTTAACTAAATCACCGTTATCCTTAAGAGAACCGATACCAAAATTTTGAAATATTCATACCCATAAAATACCGTTAAGGAAATAAATTAAACCGTTCACCCGAAATTCCGTTATCCATACAATAACGTTACTAAAATAACTGTTAACTGATACCGAAATAAATGCCGTTATTGGAATTATCTAATTCTAAGAAAATCAATGAAAGAAAAAAAGTTAAAAAGACTGTAAAAACCTAAAGGTTAAGAGCCAAAAATATTGATTGAGCTAGAATCAAAAAACGCGAAAAATCACTCTTTTATCAGTGATTTTAAAGCTTAATGATTTAAATCATTTAAAAAAAAAATCCTTTCGGTTATCGTTATTTTTTAAATAAACTTAAAATGAGTCTTTCAAAGCTATGAAGTTTATATGTAGTTAATCTTTAAATCGGCAAATAAATACATTTTGATCGATTTGAGATCATTTTATCACATTTTCCTAAGATGCTTTAAATGAAAAGAAACTTAATAAAATGTAAAATATAGAAAAACAATGAACAATTCGATAAAAATTGAAAATTTTAAAAATCGTCATTTCCCATATAATGAATTTAGTAAAATCGTCCATCTTAATTTTTATTATATTTCACTTCAAATATCATCAAAGTTGGCCGTGCTATATACAACCCTGAAAGTACTGGGTAGTTTTTTGATATTCAATACCCGAAAAACTATTTGGTATCGAGTACTTAGTACTTTAATACTCAATACTTTACAACACTACAACCCAATCGCCATTTTCTTTTTAATACAAAAGTTTGACTTCGGCACGAACGGATGGAAAAGATTTTCTGTGTAAAATTTTTTATAACGCCACAAATAATTCACGTAAATTTTGTTTGTTTTTGTTTATCAAAACAGCACTTGATGCCTTTAAATGTTAACAAGTGTTGCGCGTAAATTTTAAATAATACAATTAAACTAAAACATTACTAAACACGGTGAGTTGTGCAGCCACCAAGAAAAACGAAGGAAATTTTTTTCTTTACACCATAAAAAAGTAAATGACGAAGTGGTTTTAAGCACAATCTTAAAAACGATTTGAAAACAAGAAAAAATGCACAAGTCTTATGAAAAAAAAATGAATTAATGCAATCTTAAGTTAATTAACAAATTATGAAAAGTGTTTTTTTTTTCTTTGGCATATTTGCAAAGAAAATTACAAATATTGACTTCCAAAGAGCCAGGCCCAGTGTGTATACTACACCGTACTTCTACAGAGCAAAAAGAAAGTGTAGAGAAATTTTGTATGTAAAAAAAATAGTGGCGGTTTTTTTTCTCAAGGGTTTAATGGATTAAAGGAATTGAAATTAAATAGAAAATATGTTAAATTGTTTAATACACTTGACATATGTATATTTTATAGTATTTTTAGTGCTTTCGTAGAAAAAGCGCGCCATTATGTGACGTAGGCACTATTAACACCTCAATTACTCAATGGGGTCTTCAAATAGCAGAGATTTGTTTTACAATCGTAGAATTTGTGTGGTTTCTTTTAGCCTTTGTGTTTTAATTAATATTAATGGTAATTTTAATTAAAATTTTTTAGTTAATTTTTGTTTTATTTACTAAGTACTGTTTCGTCCAAAACATTTGTTTTTTTGTTAGTTTTTCTGTATTTTTTTTATTATTATTTTTTTTGCATTTATTTTGTTTTTCCCAATTTCTCTTTAATTATAAAAATATTTGGTTTTCTCATCAAAAATTTGTTTCAAATTGTTGCTCTTTATTTTTAAAGGCGTGTTACTCTTAATGTTTTCTCTTATTTCATATTTTAATTCTCTTTTGTTTATACTTGTTGATTTTTTTTTTGAAGGTTTTATTTGTTTAGCTACCAAAATTTTAATATCAATGAATTTTATATCTTGGAAACTATTATACGATAAGCCCTTAAATGATTTAAAAATGCTTGTTTATAACAAGACTGCTGAACTGTGTATCAACAAAATGAACACTAAATGTACACGGAAAAAAATGTATTTCCTTACTTTTTTGAACTAAATCGATTGTTAAAAATTTCAAAGCTGTCAATTCAAAATTACTTGAATCAATTAAATATTTGCTAAAATTCGGAATTTGTTAGTTGACTCAGAAACTATCATAAACATATTGTTGTTTTTTTTTGTAATTTTTATGTAATTATTTTTATAAATGTTAATGTATTAGTAATAAACTGACAGGAAACTTCATGCATTAAAAAGAGTTGGTTTAGTCGCCTACAATATGCATGAAAAATCTTAAAATATGCAATAACAACTACAAAAAATGCACTTATTTTTTAAGGTTAATATTTTTGAAATATTCTTCTAGCGAATCTTATTAAAGTAAATATGATTGTAGTTAAAATGAACTTTTTAGTAGGTATTTCAAATAATATGCCAAGATTTTAGGCGGTTTTTTAGGAATTCAAAAATACAGTAGTTTTCCGATTTAACGAACCATCGGTTTAACGAATTCGGGATTTAACGTACTCATAAAAATTTTGAATTGAGTACTTTATATTACGAACACCGTAACTTTCTACCGTAATTTTGTACTCGATATAACGAACAAATACAAAATTAGAGTCTTAAGTATAGATTATATAGAATGAGATGCAAATACAAAGATTTCCGCAAACAATATGCAAAAGCAATAGACATATAAAGAAAGGGGATTCCCCAACGATGTTCTGGCTGCGTTTTCTGTGTTTACTTTTGGAGTTTTTAGCATTCTTGTACGATCGTTTGTGGTGTAAACATTAGAAAACAGGGGAAATAAATAAATAGTACTCGGTTTAACGAATTTTTCAATTTAAACGAACAGGGCTGACATTATATAGTTCGTTAAAATCGAAAAAACAACTGTAAGTAGAAACCAAGATATATTTATATAAATATATCTTGGTAGAAACACATTTAAATTAAAAAGAAACAAAATTAGTTTTATTTTAAAGTTGTTTCTATTTGAGGGAGCTTAGAGCACGAGGGGTTCGAGTGACTAATGTTTAATATTGAGAAAAACGAGATTAAAGTTAAATTGCAATAAAAAATGTTAGATGGTATCTAGAATACATATAATTTTTCTGATAACAGAGATCTTGAGATATATTTTAATCTTAAAAAGTGTCATCTTTTACATTTAGAAATACCCAAAAAAAATAACCTTTGTAGTAAGCAAAGTCGCACTTATACCCCTTGTGATCTTACTTTTTTTATTTTTAAATAAATGAACCTGTACCCCAAAAGATTCTTATACTACGTTTCATTGAACGTGTTTTGAAATAAAACATTTTTGTACATGTTTCCCCTTATAATTTATTTTACCAAAACACATGTTTTGCTCAAAACACGTAAGTGGGAACACAGTAATAAATAAAAAATCAACAGACAAAAAAACAATTTATTAACAAAATCTTTTTTTGTTTCTTGGTTCAGTTGTAAGTCGTCATAATCGGATTCCATGACATCATCAGGCTCATCTTCATCTTTCCTTTCGATCTTTCCGGAATTGTTTCCATTCTATCGTAAGGAAGTGCATTAAACCATTCATGGTGAATTGGTAGTATATAGCAAAAAAGATCCTGGGTGTTCTTGAATTTCACGCACTTCAATGGTTTGACTCTATTTGTTTGAGGAAGTGATTGGAGTAACTGCATGACTCGGCCAACATTTCGAGCTTTCATGTTGGAATTTTCTTGCGCATTCAGAAGATCTTTTTTGTATGAGAATTTACAGGGGTTATATTTCCCAAAGTGTAACCCTTGCATTTTTCGGATGCCCGGTACATTATTTTTAAAAAATCTTTGGATGAGCTCTAGAATTATAAAGTTTATTTATTTATTCGTAATACAATAAGCGTACAAGGCCAAAACGTATTACTAAGTAGTACAAAATACTTCACTAATTATAAGAAAAAAAAAACAATATAATTCATTTTTAGTGCGGGGGTCATGGGTTCAATTCCCACCAGAGGCACTGGTCTGCTTTCGCTACAACGTGCCGAAGGCCATAGTAGCTAGTTCTCGGTTAGAGTAATAGTATATAATCTGTAATTATATGATTATTAATTAATAAAATAACAAAATAAATATAATTCATTATTAACAAAAATAAAGAAAACAATATAAATAGCAACCCTAATAATAGAGAGAAAAAAACACTAGTAAGATATGACACAGGTACACAAATATGACATGACCATTATGAATTAGTCCTCATTTTTGATTGATGTTACAGTAAATTTGTTTACTTGAATTTGCCATAAAGCTTCTCCCAATCTTGAGGTCAATAAATTCTCTTCTTTTTTTTTGTTATTTTAATGATAAGTGCAAGAATTGGCAACCGGGTGGGAATTGCACTTCTTCACTTCGCCTACTAATTCCATATGTAAATTCAATTAAAGAAAAAAGGCACTTGAACCCCTTGGTTAATTTTATGTTGTTTCTTCTACTGCTTTTATCATATCTTCTTCATTATCAGAAGTTATTGCAAATAATTGATTTATATCTATTGAATATTCCTTAAGGGCTTATGTAACAGTAAATTTAAAATGTTCGCAATTTTCTATTGTTTTCCTCAGTATGCTTAAAAATACTTTACATTGATAATAAGGTCATCAATTTTTTTTAGTTGCTGCACCAATTTTTATGCAAAAAAAAAATCCTTTTTAAGTCCTCAGTCATTTCCTACTTAAAATTTTAACAAAATACTACTATTTTATCAATAATCTTGCTTCTTTCACGTTTGTACCTACCGCTTCAAACCCGGGTTTCACTATGGTTTAAGAGCCCAATCTGTATCAATTTGAAGTTGCTGTTTTTGTGTCATCATTAATTCCGTTGACTGCTTTAAGCTTTATTATCCGAAGTTATTTCTATTATTTGATTTGTATTTATCGAATATTATTTAAGAACTTCTAATACCATTGGTTTTTAATATTCACTATAGGTTGAATTTTGAACTAATGATTTTCTTTGAAGTCTTAATAAAATAAAAAAAATGTTATTGGTTCACAATGGGTTAATATGTGTGTTCATATTGAACATTAAAAAAAAAATATGTATATAAAAAATATTTTGTCGTGATTGGGGTTTTTCCCCTGACTTTCTAAATTCCCGTGAAAGCGGGATTAATTTTTAATTTGCAAGGATCCCGCAAATTCCCGTTCAATATTAGACCTGCTTTCTTCCTATACATGTTACGAAATCCCATACTAAATTTGACATTAGGCATATTATGTGTTAATTCTTCTAAATTTTTCAACTTTGATAAGTTGTCAGCTTGTATTCAAATATATTCAAAGTGCTGCCGATTGTTTTTACACTTTCATGTTAAGTGTGATGAACAAAACAAGGCTATTAAATGTTTAAAGATTCTTTTTATTTAGCAAAGTTTCCTTTAAAAATACTCATTCATAATACCAATCATTTAAAATTATACTATAGCGTCCAAAATCAACAAAATAAATTACAAACAGGGCGGTATAACCCGGTTCTCACGGCAATCGTACTATGTGCCAGAACGATTAGGATTTATCCAAGCAAGGATTGCCACTCCGGCTTTAAGGAAAATTATCTACTATTATTTTTAATATTAAATTATTTAAAGTCGTTACAACAGCATAAAAAATCTCATCTCAAGTTTATTGGTAAAATTTAATATGCTTTGATGTTGAATCGAAAACTGTTTTAATATAAAGTCCATATTAGGCAAAAACTACACTTACTTTTTTTTTCGTTAATACCATTATTAGAGATTTTGTTTATGAAAACCCATTTATAGACCTACATATCTAGCTATCCTGGTTAGAAAAAAGAGAAAATGCAAATCTCTCAGTAGCTGAGAATTATACACGTATAAAATATGACTTCAAAAGTTTAATTGGCTTTTATATGTCTTTTAAGTAATAAATTTTTTTTTACTGTTACTAATTATAGTTTTCGTCATACTTATAATCAGGGACCGGAAGTTCATGCAAGTGCATGGTTTACCATTAAGTCTGAGAACAGGTTAAACAAAATGTCTTTGGCATCAATTTGTTAGTGCGTATTTATGTATAAATACATATTTTTGCATATTTCGCATTAAATGCATTTTATATTGCATATATTTACTTATTTTGCTTTAAAATGCATATTTTTACTTATTTTGCATATTTTTTATTGAATTTGTCTTAGTTTTTATTAAAAAAAATCACGTTCAATATTATTTATTATTATTTGACCAACGAGCATATAGACTTATGAGGATCAAAGCTGCTCTAGCAGCCCTGTTGAGTTTATCGTAAATTGTATATGCAAACTGGGATTAATAGAACCAGGTTTTAGTAGTTTATTAAATGCATATTTTCCAATATAAAGAATTAAAATTTGTGTTAATTGTGCAAAACGTATGCAGAGAATATATTAAACAAAACAAATTGACTTTAAAATTACTTTAAATCATAAAAATTTAAGTACATAGAACACAACTTTTAAGTGCATAAAGTTCTGTCACTGCTTATAATTAAACTTCGAATTCGCCAATTGAATTTTGGTTTTCCAAATAATTTTCCGCTTCCTGATAGCAACCGCAAGGTGGTTAACATAGTAGGCTGAGATTAGTATTTATGTCCATTGACTCATCTAAAAGTATTTTCTTAAATTGCCAATAGCGATGACAGAGAAAATACTCGAAAAATTTAACAAAAGTTAAGGTTCCTTAACCCTCTAACCGGCAAGCCCGCCTCTAGGCGGGGTATTTTAAATTGGCCATAAGTTCGCCAAAAAAGTGTTTTATTATAAAAATGTAAGCTATATCGATAGAGAACGAAGTTAGCCACATATTTTGCCGAGTAATGTTTTGTGTATATGTCATGGTTTGGAAGCGAGAAAGCGTTATAGTTAAAATTTTCAGTAATTTCAAAAAATAAATATTTTGAAACAACCACAATTTTGAAAAGTCCTTAAAACACATTTCTGTTAAAATGAAATAATTCATAGTCCACACAAAGGAAGATTAAATCTTGAACTTTTGGAAAATATTCTAAGTTTGTTCCAAGGACATACAAGACTTTAAAAGGATACATATAAAGGACATCATCTTATCTTGAAAACGAGAGGACGGATTTTTATGAAATTTGGCAGAAATATTATATTTGATAACACTATCAAAGCTTCAAGTTTCGTCAATATATATTAAAGTTAAGGTTCGATTTCGCGTTTTTCGAAAAACGAAATCGCCATATCTTTTTATCTAAAAGCTCAAAACGACTAATTTTTGGACTGTTGTTATATCTTTGTAAGAAGAATAATTTATGCATTAACTTTTTAAAATTTTATAGGTTAGTTTTTGAGATAGCCTCTAACCTATTTTGACCCATATCGCCTAAAATAGGCAACAAAAAAAATTTCGCTAAAATATCATTTATTTCTCGTGCCGAACAAGTGGAATAAATTTCAGTCCAAAAAAGCTTATGCCGGTTAAAGGGTTAAAACTGATTTAAGTCATTCGTTATGGAGTGATTTTGAGTTGACAATTTTATTTAATATTCCCCATTGCTATCATTGTCAGTGCCGATTTATGGATGAAACATAATTGGCTTAAGTGACTTTCGAAATACAATTATTTAAATATAAAAAATTTTTAATTTTCGTTTCATACCAACACCTGACTTAAGTCACGTAAGTCAAATATTTTTCAGCCTTTATTCTCAATGAATTTCAACAAAACACGTACATTTAAAAATCATATTTTAACATTTTCATCATTAAATATATCATTATTCTTCAAATATCTTGTAAGTGTATACAATTTGGAATTTGTACTTGTTAAAATTGTATATTCATTAATAACATTACAAAAAAAATTTCCGGGAATTCCCATAGTATTTCCCGAGATTGGAAATGTCGAAAATTTCCGGGAACTCACTCTAGATAAGTAGCTTCGAAATTATTCAAATCTTAATTTTCAAATCTTAAAGCCACGAATACTCGAAAGGGTCGTTTCCGACAAAAAAAAAATTTTAATTCACCACAAAAAGTACTACATCGGGTCTATGCCTGTAAACAGCTGTGGCTCAAAAATTCCAAATTTAACAATAACTAAAATGCATTATCAACTTTGATTTTATTTTTTTATACTATTTATATAATTTGTTGTGAAATTTTTTTCCTTTTATAATCAAAATAAAACAAAAATTATTTATATTAATTTTAAACCAAATCTGTGTTTTTTATTTAATTTTTTTACTACTAAAGGGCGGGAAATAATGTAGTTTCTAAACAAAACTATATTTCTTAAATTTTCATTTTCATTAGTACATTATTTTGCTACCACTTGGGGCTTTATGATTATTTCTTAAAAAAAAAAAAAATATTTAAACAGATTTTTCTAACCCCCTTCAAATTTTAATTTAATAACGCAACCAACGTTGTACACCCTCCTTTAACAACGAATTCTAAAAGACATCTAAAATCATACACTAGTTGTATCAATGATTATAGACTTCTTTTTGTGTTTTTCGAATATAAAATAAAAAAGAAAGAAAAAAAATAAACGTAAAAAAATATATGAACAAAAAACGAGAGTAATAATTTTATTTTAAATGAAAGAATTATAATGCTCACACACACTAAATTAAGAGTGTTGGAGTATTTAACAAGAGTTTTTGTTGGATGTAGTTAAATAAAACGATATTAGTCTGTAAAATAAACAACAAATTGTTTAATGGCTCTTTTAAATGTGTAGAGAAAAAAAATTGCTTTATATTTAAAGAAACAATTTATTTAATTTGTAAGAAAATTAATTTCTTATTTTAGAATTTTAATGAAATTTAAAAAAAAACATTAATTTTTCTATTTTTTTTTTCACAAATTATTCTATAAAATGTAATTTTTTTCTATATTTTTTCACAAATTATTTTTAAAAAATTTTCGTTTTGTTCTTTTTTGAAACTCCTAAATTTTATTTGTTCTGACCTCAAACTTGTTTCATTTAATTTCTACGTAGACGTCATATATGTATATGTTCCTGAGTTGGCTGTCTATTTATGACTGGTTTGTTTGTGGTCTTGTTTTACGTTATTTGTAGTATATTGTGTCTGCCGTTTAAAAACATCATCTAATCGTTCTATTAGTTCGTTTTTTAGGCAGAAATTATTTAATTTTTGTTTTTGTTTGTCAGTATTTTGTATTTATTTACGTTGCAGTGATTTTGAGAACATTAACAATTTTTGAGTCCATAGAGATTAATAAACATTCAAAATATGTATGAATGTATATTTTATACTCGAAAAATGACAGCTGTTTTAGATATAATGGGAATAAGCAGGTAGAGATGCAAATACCATTTTACTGGTTTATAAAGGTAGTTCGTTCTTAAATGGTTGTGTGTTCTACACATCGATGTTATATGGAAATGTAACTTTCGCCAAGTGAAATATATAACATGGACGTTAAACATTTCTAAAACATTCCCTTACTATTAATTAATTCTATGAATGTTCAGCTTAAAAAATTTGTTTGGAATTAAATTTTTTTTTTTTTACAAATTATGATATCGCACTTGATCAACAAGAGGGTATTAACTGAAAATTTTAAAATTTTCAGTAGAGTCAAAAAACTGTTTATGGCTACATTTTCACAGAATTTAAAAATTCAAACATATCACAACAAGCAAATTCCATTTGAAAATATATATACATTGTTTTTATTTTAAATTTTACCACTCATTGCAAAAAAAATCAATTTTTTGAGTTAATACCATTTTTTGAAATTTTATCGATTTAAATTTATAGAATAAAACAAATTTTATCAACAAAACAGTATCAACTCAAAATACAACCAAATATAAATAAAACAGTTTGATTATTTTTAACATAAATAAAGGCTCAAATCAAAATAATACGTTTTTTATGAAAATATACGATTCATTTCTATTTGAACTTTTGTATTAACTCGAAATAAAACCTTTTGTTGAAATAAAGGTAGTCACTACATTATCATGAAAATGGTCTCAAAAGTGGTTTTCGAGATGAAAGAGTAATCGGAATACGTTGAAATTTTTACAATAGATAGATATTGATGTTGTTAGTTGATTTCTTGAAAAAAGTGATGTTTTAAAAATTTTGAGTTAATACCCTCTTGTTGATCAAGTTCGATATGATTATAAAAACTATTTGTTTTTGTCGGCGATCTTTTCAGTGAGGCCTGATATGACCCGATGGATTAAACCATTTACATTGTTTAAAAATAAATAAAAGCTAGAGAACCTTTTTTAATCAAAACTTCACATGGTTTACATAAGTGCATAGTCAAGATTTCATTTGAGTTACGACATGATTCCCAAATAGAGTTTTTCAATCCCGAAATGTTCGAATTCGATTGCTATTATTCTATCATAAAGTCATGCTCTCTAATTGCCCTGAATATGTTCATAGACATTTTATACTCTTGAACACTGAAAGAAACCCTCAACATTTATATCCCATTAGAAATTATATTATTCATGAACGATCATTTCATGTTCGTGTGCTAAGTGTTGGAACCATTTACCATTACCACTTAGATCTTTTGATCTATCTTTAAAAACATTCAAGTTTACACTTGAATGTTTTTAATTTTTTCAAAAAATTTTCAAAATTCTCTAAACTGCAATACATTTTGTCATGTGAGTTTATGCCATATTCTTTAATAATTCTTTTAAACTTTTTCTTAAATTTTTGTAAGTTAAACTTGCTATATACAAACTGTTTTATATTGTTAGAAAATAGTATATTTAAGGTTTTATAGTTTTAAGTGACATAATGAAGTTGATTGTTAATGTTGGTCTACCAACTACATATATATTTCCCGAAGGGCTCGGTTGGTTTTTTTTTGAAATAAATTAAATTAAAAAAAACAAAAAAAAATATTAAATCCCTTTAATTATTCGAGAATTCCCAAGAAATTTCTTTTCTAAAGTTAATAACGAATATTCTTTTTAGAACTCTAACGGGTAAGGCTGCCTTAGGGCAGTCTTCATAAAATTACCACAAATGCGTCAAATGATCGTTTTATACTTAGAAATTAATATATTCCGATAGAAAACTAAATTTGCTTAATATTTTGCGAAGAAATTTTTAGATTCAAAAATCTAAAAAACCAATTTACTGACTAATATTTATAAATGTTCTTTAAATGGGGAAGACGTGTCGAATTCAATAAACAACAAGGAAACTTTGAGTGAATGATCTTTATGCATTTTGAGAACGAACGAGCTCTGTTTTGGAAAAAATATTTCAAATAGTATTTGGAAGTACTTTTGGTGAATTTTTACATAAAATCAATAAAGTTTAACTAAATGGAATGTCACCGGAGTGGATCTTTGATAGATATTTTGATGTGTTGTTGTTTGACAGAGCTATGTGGACCAATCAATCCTGGGAAGCGGAAGATGGTTCTCAGTTGTGGTTCACTGATGGCTCTAAGCAGTCGAATGGGAACACGGGTGCGGGCGTTTTTGGATCAGGCTTCCAGCGTGCTTTACCTATGGTAAAATATCAATCCATTTTTCAGGCGGAGATTTGTGCCATCTGTGTCTGTGCAGGGGAATGCCTGCATCTACATTTTTTCTGACAGTCAGGCTGCACTGAGGGCCTTAATGGCTTATACGGTGTCGTCTGGGTTGGTCATGGAATGCATTCAGACTCTCAATAGGCTCGGTAGGGGGCAACTCTCTAACCTTGGGGGGGATTCCTGGGCATGAGGGCAACGAGAGGGCAGATTGTCTTGCCAACCGCGGGGCCCGAAAGCCCTTTATTGGTCCTGAACCATTCTGTGGAATACCTGCGGGGTATATTAGGGAAAGGCTCAGGGCATGGAGAGAGTCTGAATTCTCTGGTTACTGGGAAAACTCTCCTGGTCAGCGCCAGGCTAAAAGATTGATCTCTTTTTCCAGTAGGGGGTCGAGGCGACTCTTGTCGCTTGAAAGAGGGGGTTTGAGGACCCTGGCGTCGTACTTAACTGGACACTGTAATCTCAGATACCATCTGCACAAGAAGGGTCAATCGGACACGGATATGTGTAGGTTTTGTGAGATGGTGTCTGAGACCTCGGAGCATGTTCTCTGCGAATGTCCCAGGCTTTGTGATAGGAGACTTAGGTTTCTAGGTGATCGCTTCATTTCGCCTTCCGACATCGCGAACATTTTGCCTAATAGGATAATTGGCTTTAGGTAGCTTGAATCTGTAGGTAGCTTTAGGCAGCACAAAAGACCTACATTGGTCGCGGTGCATAGTGCCTTCTGATCTAATCTAACTGAATGGACGAGCGTATTAAACTTTTCATTAAATTAACGTTAGCTTAAAAAAAAAAAAAAAGTAGTTTTAATTGTATCGTATGAAGATCAAATCACTTCATTTTGGTTCGGTTTAGTGCTAAATTAAAGGTATTTTGGAAGTCATTTAAAATAGATTATTGGAAGTGGAAAAGCAGCACATACTGCATCTTTTATATGCACTAAAAAAATGCACTATTGTAGAATGCATTCGTTTTTTTTTTTTGCTGGGTAGCTGATGGGTAGTGTGCGAAATCAGTTGAGGAAAAAGAATTTCCAACAATTCCACTCAAGTAATTTTTTTGTATATGCGGAGTTTGATATAACAAAATCCTGGGGTTTAGATATCAATTAATTAACTTTATGTTAAACTTGAATCATTTTATAAAATTCCACTTTAACTGGCTGGATAACAAATTTATAATTATAAAATCGTGAAGAATAATAAGTGGTGGTGTTATATTCTTTAATGTTTTTTGTTTTAAGTTTCTATTGATAAACTTTTTTTTGTACTTTAAACAATAGGCTTTGAACCATCATTATGGCAGCTAATCATAATATGCATAATATGCATGGTTTGCAACCACAACAGAATATCATACAACCAATGACAGGTGTAATGCCACAAAGTGTTATAGCCTCAACAGGAACTGTTAGTCCTATGGGCATCATGAATATGACGCCACAAAATAATATTGCAAGCAATCAAACAGCATGGGATCAATTAACTGCATCGTCTAATATACATAATACCAATTCGTTAATTGTTGGAGCAGGAGGAGGGCCTCCTCAAACTACAATAGCATCCACAACTTCAATACTTCTCGATCCAAATTCCACAACAAATAGTATGACTTCGCTGATAACTGGAGCTAATTCACCAGCTGGTCCTACTTGCTCATCACCCTCAACACCAACAAAGACCGGACCGTTACCTATGGAACAAATGATGGCACATACACCACAAGGTGGACCACCACCACCATATGCATCAAGTGGTGGTTATGGTGAGGAACTAACAGCCGAATTAGTTAATCAGGGATGGCGTAAGTTTTGGTCTAAAAGAGAAAACCGTCCATATTATTGGAATAAAATCACTGGAGAATCATTATGGGAAATGCCCGGTGCAAGACCATTTGATCCTCTTACAGATCCCTTAGGAATATCACATTCAGGTGGTGGACATATACCACCACCCATGCATCATCCACACCCCATCCTCATATGCAGCAACAGCATCATCATCATCATAATTTAAAAACGACGCCCCTCAGATGACATGCATATGCATCCACATGGCCATCAACCGCCTCCAATGAAAAAATTTATATTAGCTGGTCCCTGGGATCTCGAAGTATGTACTAATGCTGTCATAGTAGAACGTCCACCAACATTATTACCCCAACCACATCCAGAAATAGAAGCGCTGCGCGCTGCTTATACTATGAAATTGGTAAAGACTTATGAAGATCTTTGTATGCGTAGGGAAAACATAAAGGCCCCAAAAGATTCCTTTAAACCGTTGGTTAATAGAACGTAAAGTTATTGATAATGGATGTGATCCATTATTACCCAGTAATTGTGCACCAGAAATTTCCTCATCAATGTATCGTGAAATAATGACCGATATACCAATAAAAATTGTAAAACCAAAATTTACTGGAGATGCTAGAAAACAATTGTCTCGTTATGCTGAAGCGGCTAAAAATATTATAGAATCTAGATCATCGCCTTCAGAATCGAAAAAGGTAGTTAAATGGAATGTCGAGGATACCTTTCAATGGTTAAGACGAACGGTCGGTGCCAGTTATGAAGATTTTCAAGATCGTTTGGCCCATTTGAGACGTCAATGTGAACCACATTTAACCGAGACGGTTAAAAATTCTGTAGAAGCTTATGTGCTAAGATTTATCATCTGTCGGCTGAACATGCTCGTAAAATACGAGAAAGACATATGCAATTGTTAAAGGAACATGGTATAACCCGAACCTACGCCACCACCACCACCGCCTCACTTGAAAAAAGTTTGGTGTTATCCAATACAATTTGCCGTACCGTCTCCACGCATGCCTGCTATAGAATATGTACAAAGATCGTGATCATATGATTATAAAATATACCCCGACTACTCTCAATCAACCAGATGCTCAATATATAAATTTGACACATTTACAAAAATTGGAACAACTTTATCGTCACAATTGTTTTGATGACAAGAAATTTGATTTATTCATTGGTCGGGTCTGGTGTCTGTTAAAACGTTATCAAAACCTTTTTGGGTAATGTTTTGAATTCTTCACAAGAAGCTGAACTAACACAGGCTTCATTGCCTACACCGGTATTTGAATGTTTGCATCGACATTTTGGTGTAACATTTGAATGTTTCGCTTCGCCATTTAATTCATATTTTAGACAATATTGTTCAGCATTTGCCGATACAGATGCTTATTTTGGTTCCAGAGGGTAAGATTATATAAACAAAATAGAAGTTACACTAAATAATTTATGTTTATTGTATTATTCTAGACCTTTTTTGGATTTTAAAACCCGTTTCTGGTTCTTTTCAAGTAAATCCTCCTCATTGTGAGGAACTTATTGATGCTGCTTTGCTACATATTGATAAATTACTTTCAGAGTCCATGGAACCTTTAAGGTAAGTCTAATTAAGTGAGTTTGTTATTCGTTCATTTTTATAATTTGTATGATAAATTTTCTTTATAGCTTTATAGTTTTCTTACCCGAATGGAAGAGTATTTCAAAATTAGAAGAAAATATTTATAAACGTCGTTCGATGGTCGTTTTGGGTATGGCTCATGAATATCGTCATGGTTACCAGCATATTATAGCCAAGTAAGTGTAATGCAATTATTTTAAATAAACTTTTTAAGGCAGAATAACTTATTAAAAAAAAAAAAAAAAATAACCAGAATTAAAAATGACCACAAATATTTCAAAACAAATTTTATATTTACAACTAGGGCAAGATGTAACTAAAATATGCACTTATAAAATGCAGCTAAAAACGAAAAATATGTATTAAAAATATGCACTTAAAAGAACACTTTATGCAAAAATCAAAACTTTAAAACATAAAAAATAAATTTGAATTGGCATCTACATATATTTTCAATAGAAACATATTCTTCAACTTTTCCTCGGGTTAGCAAGATTTTAATATGTTAAAAATGATTTGTTTAAGTCAAACAAAATATGCATTAAAAGCCAAATCGATACGAACCAAAGACAACCACAACAACTATTTTGAAAAATAATTCACAAGATCCCACTTGAAAAGCTGTTTTAAGCGAAAATAGTTAAGTTGGCACACATGTTGTAAACTTGCAATACATATAACATCCCAGTATTTATGCTACCCTTGCAAGAGTGAATACCGTTAATATATTTTATATGGAGAAATTTTTTTACTTCGGTAAGCAGGTGGAAAATTAATTAAAATTTGATGTTCTTTTCTAAATAGTTTAGGACATTTTCTATGGATTTGCAAGTTTAATACTAATTTTTTTATTGGAATGTCTAGTTTATGTCCAATGTAACCTGTATAAAAATTTATAAGGATAAAATAAAAAGGAATAATTTTCAACTTCATTTTAATACCAATGCGATATCCTGATACAAACATGAATTAAAGATATTCTTAAAAAAAATTTCATAATTTTGCGATAAATTTGATACAATTTTTTTTTTTTTAATTGTATTGAATTGTATTACTATAACATCTTCTAGTTCCGTACTATAATTAAAAGTTGTATGTCTTGTTGTATGTCCAGCGAAAAAAGAGTGGAAAAATATGTAGTAAAATCATCACATATGATGAATTTCATATCAAAACCTATAAAAAACGGCACATTTTGAATCCGACCCCCTCAGAATTTGATGAAATTTTGCATACAGCTACATTTTACCTATATAAACAAAACCTCATATTTAGAAATTGCATTTTTAAAAATATGTAGGCGTGGCAAGTTATCGAAGTTTTTGAAAAAATCACGATAACATGTACTTTCAAGCTGAGATTACTACGGAATGGCTGAACCGATTTCATAGATTTTGGTACCATTAGAAAGGTATTTAAATTAGCTTTCGAAAACATATATTTACAGCTTATGTTTTCGAAAGCTAATTGAAATACCTTTCTAATGGTACCAAAATTTTGAAATCGGTTCAGCCATTCCGTAGTAATCTCAGCTTGAAAGTACATGTTATCGTGATTTTCAAAAACTTCGATACCTTGCCACGCCCACATATTTTCAAAAATGCATTTTCTAAATATGAGGTTGTGTTTCTATAGGTAAAATGTATCTGTATGCAAAACCCGACCCCCTACTGATCAGAAAAATCAGTAGTAGTAGCTACTTTGTGTGTAATGAAAATGTGGTTTCTTTTGAACTACTTCGCATTATTTTTCTGGGATGGAATACAGATAAATAAATAAATTTTCTAAAAATTAAGCAAAATATACGAAAAAAATGTCGCGAATGATGTAAATATAAAAACTGCGATATTTCAAAAACTGCAAATGAGAGAAAAAATTTGCCAGATTTGGATTAAAAATGATCTGTTTCAAGTTAGGTTTTTTTTCAGTCGAGTAGTATTATTTATAGATTAACTTATCTGTGTAAATTGGGTATTAAAATGTTAATGATTTTAAATTATTGCATTATTAATATTTTAGAACTGATGTAAATGTTAAATGTATGCAAGGCACACAAGTTGTTTGGCTACAAAATAGTGCCGGCCATGCTCGCTGGGGGACCCAATGAAAATCGTGTCGATCATTACGTGAAGCATTCCGACCACAAAGAGATCGTGAGCGTGAACGTGAAAGGCAAGCAGCGGCAGCGTCTTCATCAAACTCACAGCCATCAACATCATCGCAGGCCTCATCATCGGCCAACATGAATACAACAACTACTGGTGGTGGTGGTTCAACACCACAACATCAACAAATATATACCACTAGTAATACAACAACTATGGGTTTTTCACCCTCACCATCAACTATAACAACCTCAACAACTACACACCCACTTGTTTGGCATCACCTTCAGGCGCCTCCACCTCAAGTGGAATATCATCAATAAGTTCATATGGTGGTGGTAGTGGTAATCCAGGTATGTCACCATC
The DNA here is from genome assembly GCA_021234595.1 of Delia radicum. Classification (NCBI taxonomy): domain Eukaryota; kingdom Metazoa; phylum Arthropoda; class Insecta; order Diptera; family Anthomyiidae; genus Delia; species Delia radicum. The sequence continues at coordinate 227,004,383 of CM037853.1, read as the reverse complement.
ACCTTTATCACCCCATACACCCCCATCAAATTATCATGCCTCAGCTTCACCAGCTTTAAGTTTACAAAGTGACTGTTCTTCGCCTTCATCATCGACTACTTCATTATCGCCAGCGCCCTTAATGGATTTGGTTATACAACATCAGCTAATGTATCCATACGGCAACTGCTACAACATCGGGTACTTCAGCAGGCAGCGGCAGCCGCTTTTGCTTCTTTAGTTGCTGGTGGTAGTGCTGGAGTAACAAATACGGGATCATTGGCATCAGGTGCTATAACTACTACAGCTCAACAAACTGTTATTAATTCAGCAGTTTAAATATAAGGTATAGAACAAATATATTTGAGGTTAGGTTTTTTTTTTAGATTTTGAGGTTAGGTTTTTTTTTAGATTTTGTATATAATTTTCCTTAGTTTTAGTTACGTTAGTTTTTAAAACACCCCCCCCCCCCCCCCCCCCCCCCCAGAAAAAAAAGTTTAAGAAAAACTTTAAAAAACACAACCATATATTTTATTAAGACATTTTTAGAATAAAACAAATAAATCGTGGCAATTTTTATGCTTAAGTTTTTTTTTTTTTTTTATTTATAAAATTTTTTCCATATTTTTTTTTTTTTTTATTTATAAATTTACTTTATATATAAATTTAATTTATCTATGTTTTTAAATACTTTCAAAATACAATTACATTTTAAGATTAATCATAATTTCATTAACAAACTAAAAATCGCTCATTTTAAATGTACAAAAAAAAAATCTTAAAAGACCCCTAAAATCGCTAGAAAAATAAATCCTGAAATTCCATATAAAAAAACAAAACATAATGAATTTAAAAGTTCGTAATTATAAAAAATCATTAAAATATGACTTACGTTTTATTAGCAAAATTGTAAAAAAAAAAAAAAAAATTTAAATATAATACACAAAAAATCACTCATACTTACTACAAAAATTCTAACGGTCTTAATATAAATTTTACAATGAATTGAAAGTGAAAGTAATAAATACAAGTTTATTTCACTTAATGCTAATGAAAATCCTTAAAATTCTACAGTGTTAAAGTCTTCAATTTCTCCTGAAATTTAACCGGTTAACTGGTTTTGCCGCATGTACTGCGGCAGTAAAAAATAGCTAACACAAGATTTATATTTAAGTAAAAAATAATGGTACTTTGTTATTTGATGTTGTTAATAACATAAAATCTTGCCTTTCATTTGAGCCATTTCATTTTAATTTTGGACTTTTTGTTTAAAAGTTATGGTAAATTTTGTAAAATTGATTTTTTATATTTTGAAATTAATAAACCAGTTAAGAGGCTAACTAACAAACCAGACCGTGTATGAAAATATTCACACAAAAAACTCATATTTAAGCTTTAGCAAACAAAAGATAAATATAAAATTCACCATTACCTATTATAAAAAATATCTTAACACAAAACAAACAAATGTTTTAAAAAACTTTTTAAATAATAATCCACCATAATTACACAAAACATCACACTGTTATTCAGTTTTTATTTGTTAACATTTCACTTGTATATTTTCCTTTCTCAAGTAAATTAACTTTAAAAAAAAAAAATATGTTAAAAAAACACTTATGGACAACTTTTTTTGTTCCTCAAAATTTTTTTGAACATTTTTTAAATAATCTACAGAATTATTTTCTAGACCAAATTTTAGCTGTACTTATTGAATTAAATCTGTTAAAATTGGTATATTAAAAAAATGAAAATATTTGTTAAAATCATAAAATAATAGCAAACAATAATATATTTGATCTTAAAAATAAAAGAAATATATATAAAAAAAAAAAAAACAATGTAGTTCTAATCTAAAATGTTTTTAAATATTTAAAAGTTACAGGAAAATTTCTCTAATTCAGACAAACTATCCAATAAAAAGGCTTTAAATTCTGTGGTGTTTTTCATAAAAACGAAAATCTAAAGCATTTATTGTTTGAACATGTATATGTTACAAATTAGTGTTTTTTTTTCAAAGTTTTTTTCTATATGTTGTAAAAAAGTAATTATGAATTTCTATTTGGAATTCAATAATATGAATAAAATTTTTTGAGTGCATTTATATATTTTTTGGTGGTGTAATATATATTTTAAAATTTGAAAAAATACAATCAGATCCAAGCAAAAACTGCAATTTTAATATTTTGAATCCGCTTTAAATTTATAACTGCCATAATTTTGGCGCCGTTTAAGATAAGCGATTAACGCGGATGGATGCTTAAACATTAGCTAACACAAAAGGTTATTCATGTCATAATTTTTTTACTCATATTCCTATATTTCCTTACTTTTGAATACGAATTTATTTGATAAAACACATGAAATTGAAATTTTGTGATTTGTAATACCTATAAATATATACAATTTCGAACTTATATTCGAAAAATATTAAAATATTTTTGGAAACATGTTTTCTGTCAAAATTTTAAAAAAAATGTTTGTAAAAAAGTGCTTTCGTTAAACTTTATAAAGGAAAGTCGATTTTCATGCGAATGTGATGCATGGGACAGAGGTCGTTAAGTAGGTATTTTATTAAAAAAAAATATATGAATTGTAAAATTTTTGTAAATTCTCATTAAAAATTTACATTTCGTATCCCCAATACTGTGAAATCGTAGAGGGGATGATAATGTGTGAATAGTCCTTTATTATTTCAATTTTTTTTCCAACTGTCAAAAAAATCGTTATTTAACCATATATCTGGTAACGCTAAATTGTCAACAACCTATAAAAATACAACACTGCATTTGTTTACCAGCAATTAAAAATACTGTTGAGATTTTCTTTAATTTATTTCCAAGTCAATTTACCAATATTTTAAAACAAAAAAATATTAGAAGAAACCTAATTTAATTTAAAGAAATAAAAAATCAAAAGAAAAAATACGCTATTAAACATCAATAAGATACTTAAAGGTAAACTTAATTATGACTGAATATAATTCAATAAAAAATGCGTTTACGGAAATATGAAATGGAAGAGATGTGAAAAGCAAAGCAATAATGTAGAACTGCAATAGATTTTTGTAGTTATAGCAACAAAATAAGATTAGATTAATCAAAAAGCATCGTAACAATGTAAACACAAAAGTGTTAACACAATTGTTATCAGTTTTAAAATGAAAAAAATAAATAAGTTTATAATAGCAAGGGTTATATTATAAACCACTATCATTTACATAGATTTAAATGTTTTATATGAGTAATGATTTAAAATGGCAAACTTGGTCTAAAAATTCCACAAAAATTGTGTACTTGGATAAATTTTAAGTTTATTAAAGTTTGTTTTTACATAATTTCTAAACTGGAATCACTATTTTTGGTAACCACTTCGGTTTCAGAGGAACCCGAACCGGAGCCAGCATCATCGGCTTTTTCATTATCATCCGAATGACTGTGATGGCGTAAATGATGAGGCGATGAAGAAGATAATTGCCAAGCAGGTATAGAAGGAGGACCAACTGAAGTTACCAAAGGTGAAGCAAATTGTTTACGATTCAACAATAATCCCTTAATAGCCTCTAAATCACTTTTGAATTGACTAAATTCACGCATAAATTGTTGTGTTTGATCACGTTGTTCACGTGCCAAGGTTTCTTTGACTTGAGTTATTTCTGTTTTTATCTCCACAATGCGAGAATCAACTTTTTTGTCGATATCCTCTAAAGCATCATCAACTGACTTCTTTTTTTTAGCTCCAAATAAGAAAGTTTGTAAGAATTTCTAAAAATTAAAAACAAATTAGAAATATATCTGTAAAAAGCAACACAAACAGTACAACCTACCTTCCAAAACATATAAATAGCATAAGCTACACCACCTAACAAAGCCATGGAATGTAAAACCTCTTTAATGCGACCCAATGTCGTTAGCCTAGCTGGCTGTAAGGCTAATTGAGCATGAGTTTGCGTGGCATTAATGCCCATATTGATTACAGTAGGCTGTCCATTTGGATCCTGGGTAAATACTCCAGCCCTTTCACAAGCCATTTGTATTTCTGTGGATGTTAGACCTTTGGACCTGAGGAATTGTTGCTTTTGCAGTAAAGTAGTGTGTCGTACTTTGGCATTTTGCAAAAAATTCACAGCAGTTGTTATCTATCATATATCAAAAGATTAACCATAAGATTAGCTTTAACATTAATTACTGTTTGGAAACTATCTATCAACTTACTAAAGCCTCGCGTGGTGTTGTTTCCTCCTGACCCATTTGTATGGTTAGTTGACCCTCCTGTAATGCAGTTTTGTTATTGCTATCCACATCAATGCTGTGTTTTAATTGTGTGCTTGTTATATTGACAGTATCACCGGTATCCGTATTTGTAGTCATTTTAAATTCTACAGCGATATTAATTTTAAATCTTTTTTTGTTTTAAGTTCCTATGGTTTCTGTCTTTGGTGATTTTTTACTTTTTTTCTTTTGTTTTTGATTTTTCGCATAAAAACTGTAAAAAAGTATTAAAAAGCAGATGAATTAGAAGAGATGAATGAAAAAAATTTACAGAGCGGAATTTAGGGATGCATTTTTTGTAAAAATACAATTGGGAAATAACTCACAGTTGCTTAAAAAAGTAACTCACAGTTGCTTAAATAATCCTTAAAATCTCACTATATCTTTAAAGATCCAAACATATAAAAAATTTAGAGTATAAATACAATACCAGTGAAAATGGAAAGGAAAATTGTCACGAAAATAAAAAATAGCAACGAAAAACTTAATTTTAAGTCAACATTTTTTTCTAATTTATTTAATCATTCTTAAGACTTTATGGGGAGATTAGACAGCGAAATTAATCGACTAGAATATTTTTTTACAGATATTCTGTTCAAAAACAGTCCAAATGGCTGGTGTTTTTAAAAATTCGTCAAAAAAATTTTTTTTATCTGATCATTACGTTGTAAGCAGCAATGTAATCTGGAACTTTTTGAAATGTTGTTTTGTTAAGCGACATTTGGAACAGAACGTAGATATCTGCTATTTTTAATTAGCATTTTTTGCGTAACTTCTAAAATTTAAACGATTTTTAATTAATTTATATATTTTAAATTTAATTATGTATAAAATGTATTTTTTGAAAAACACCAGTCACTTCGACTGGTGTTGGGCAGACAATTTAGTTTAGTAAAAATTGGATTTATATGTCATTCACATGGACAAGCTAATCTCGAATCGATTATTAATGCTACTAATTGTTTACAACTCTCTTTTTACATTCGGTTCGGTTGGCAACGCTAAAAAACTAAACTAACTAACGTTGCCAAACGAAATTTTATCTGTGTTTTGATATAACTTCGTTTGGCAACGCTAAAAACATACATACAAAATCTGATAAAAATGCCCGCTATTATATATGAATGGCACTATCAAAAAGTAACCGAATATTTTAATGAATTGGCAACCCCTTTTTCATAATTATGAGCCACAGCTGTTTTTATGAAAATGAGACAACTATATTATAACACCTGTCAACAAGTGAAACGACTAGATAAAAAAGTATTTTATGACGAAGAAGAAAAAAATTAAAATTTTCCGGAGTTCGTATAATTTCTAAAATCTAATGAGTTTTTTATTATTAAGCCAATTAAATTCAACAAAAACATAGAAAAAAACGCACAAATATGTAAAAAATAAATTAAAGTTTATAAAAAATACAAATTTGTAAGCAAATATTAAAAACTCTTCCAGAAAAGGAAAATTGAAAAAAACTACAACCAAGTGCCAAGCAATTGCATTTTTTTTCTTCATACACAAACACACCCATACACAATTTGAAAAAAACTCCATCAGACAGTTTTGTTCACATAGAGACGACGAAAAAGTGAAATTCCATGGCTTGTGCAGCATCTGCTGCAGGTAAAGATGCCAATACAGGGACAACAAATTCGGGTTTAGTAGCTGCTGCTAACGGAGGTGTTACACCATCTACGTCAACCGTAGCAGGAGCTGTTGGTGGCGTTGGAGGTTCAACAACTGCAGCAGCTGTTGTGGCAGCTGGAGCCCAACAACAATCAAATGGTGGTGGTGTTGTAAATCGTCAATCACGTTTTGCTATGGAGGGTGTTGGTGCCAGAGTTATTAGAGGTCCCGATTGGAAATGGGGTAAACAGGTAGGTGGATGTTAGTGTTTTTTGAAGGGGTATGCCTAGAGTGCAGAAGATTTAACATTATAATTGGTAATTTAATATGCAATTGTGTGTATGATTGCTTTTGTACTATTTTATGTATAAATATTTGTCATTGACCTTTTATTTGACTTTTTCGTTTGGTTGTTGATTGAAAATAATTGAATTATTTTTTTTTTGTTTTTTTTTTTGGAGGTTCGATAAAACATTTTTTTTTTATTTGCTTTAAATAAGAACAAGGCAAATTCATAACTTTATTTCACAAACAATAGAAATACATTTCCTAACAACCACAAGGAAGGTATCTTTGTCGCTCATATCTAATGAATACAAAATAGGATCAAAAAATGTTTGTAACTTTATTATTTACTATTTTTTTTAAACCATTTATTCTATATTACTCTATTTATTGAAAAAAAATATATATAAATAATTAAAAAAAAACGTAAAAAATGTTGTGGTGTAATGGTTAGCGCGTTGGACTGTTAAACAGATGGTCCCGGGTTCGATTCCCGATGACGACAACATCAATTTAGAATAATAATATGTATGAGTTTTCTATCCCTCATACATATCACAACGCCCACCTTCTCTGTTCCCATGGTACATAACCCCACCGAAAAACCAATAAATTCGCCAAATCTCCACATCAGGTGGCGAGCAACAACTGTTCTAAGACTTATCTAGTTATCAGTGTTGCCATGTTTGAAGCCCTTCATCTTTCACCACCTTTCATCTCTCTACAATCCCCTTTCCAAAGAAAGCAACACATTAGTTAATAGGAAGAATTTCCTGAGTGTTGCTTCTCTTAAAAAAAAAAAAAAAAAATAAAAAAATAAAATACGGACATTGTACTGTACACTAGGCAGGGTCGATAAAAAAAAGTTGTGCCGGTCACCCCCTAGAATTAAAGATAATTTGAAGAAGATTTGAAAAAAAATTTTTTTTTTTGCCACGCCCCTTGACCCCGCGCATTTGGTTTTTTATTTTCTGTGGCTCCATTTATAGTCCGATCGTAACGTGTGATATATCATTGTTTTTGGAATGACAACGGCTACATTTTCTACTTTGATCACTTTTGACTCTGACGTCAAATTCTAGAAGTGACTTCTGGAAACTCGATTTCTACCACCCTAATTTTGCATATTTTTACATGTTTTTGCATATTTTTACATATTTTTGCATATTTTTGCAAATTTTTTTTGATGTTTTACTAAAAAAGCCGTTGTCATTCCAAAAACAATGATATATGTGTGTAAGATTGGGAGATACATTCCTTGGAACTTGATTAATAACACATTTTTAACTATTAAATGTTCTATAGTATAGATGGCAATAGTTTTTTTATTGCGTGCCAAAAACAGACATATTTTGATGCCATCTTGATTACATATTTTACATATTTATAAATTTTGAAATTTTTTTTTTTTTAAATCGTATTTTTTTTTTATAGTAAGTAGTATTTTATTAATACTTTTGAAAATTACATATCATTTAATAACTTTACAAAAATTTAGCTCGGATATACATTAAAATTTTTAATAAAAGATGATAATTTTTTCTAAATATATTGTTATTAGTCTCTTTCTTCACATCAATTGGCATCTTGTTGTAAATGCTTAGTCCTTTATAAAACAGCAATCGTTGCATCGCGCTTGTGTCTGCTCGTTGAATACTGAAATCTAAAGCATTCCGCAGGTTGTATGGTTGAACCTCGCCAACAAATCTTATTTGTTCGATCAAATATTCCGCTGCATCTCCAAGTTTTATTTTTTGAATAAAATTTATTGTATTTAGTTCTAGTCTTTTGTGTATTTTAAGACATTTTAAATCACTTAGCATAAATCTTACTGAGGCAAATCTGGTTAGTTTTAATATTGCACGTATTGCCTTATTTTGTAAATTCTGTAGTCTGTTTATTTGTGTATCAGTACAGCATGTGTATAAAACCGTTGATCCATACTCGAAATGTGGTTTAATAATTGTATTATATATGTTTATTGCCGTTATTTTAGATAAACTGTTTCTAATTCGTTTGAAAACCCCGATTTTTCCCGATTTTTTTACATATGTATTCAATGTGTTCTTTAAATTTTAAGTCATTGTCAATTATAAAACCCAGATATTAAATAGAGTTAACTTATTGTTATATTATTTATTTTTAATGTTATATTTGCATACATATTTATCTCCATTAGTTTAGTTTTACTTTCATTTAATTTTAACTTGTTCATTTTTAGACATTTATTAATATTGTTCATATCACTTGAAAGATTTTCGTGGCATATATTTTCTGTTTCTCCTTCCGTAAAAATTAATGTATCATCTGCATATAAAATAATCTGGTATGTGATGAATTTCACTTTCGATCGAAATTGAAAATGCAATCGATTTTAATTTGCTTCAGAAAATACATAATAGAATAAAACCGTTGTCAATCATTTTAGTTAAATGAAATATTTCAATTTATTATATTAAATGTTGTTTAAAATTAAATTGTTGCGAAATAATGACATTAAAATTTTTGATTTCGATCGAAAGTGAAATTCATCACATACCAGAATTTCACACTTCTCCAATACTTTTTCCATATCATTTATGTATATAATAAATAAGAGTGCTCCTAATATTGAGCCTTGAGGTACTCCATAATCATTTTCTATTGCACTTGATTCCACGTTATTAACTCTAGTAATTTGCATTTTATTGGTTAAATATGAGTGAAACCATTTCAATTCTTTGTCTTTAATTCCATAATTGTATAATTTCTTTATTAAAATTTCCCTATCTATTGTTTCGAAAGCCCTTTTGAAATCAAGAAAAATCGCCAGTATTTTATTGTTCCGCTTCATATATTTCCACCTGTTTATTATGTAGTTCAAAGCTGTTTCACATGAATAGTTTTTTCTGAAACCAGACTGGTATTTCGATAATAGTTTATTCTGTTCTAGGTAGTTTTCAAGCTGATTTTTAACAACTTCTTCTATAACTTTTTCAAATGTTTTTAGAATATTTATTGGGCGGTATTCCTCGTAAATATTAGTATTTTTACTTTTTCAATTGGGGTAATTAATGATTCCTTCCAATTTTCTGGGAAAACTCCTGTTTTTAGGGATTTATTTATAATATTGAGTAAAATATTGCCAGTTATGTCCCAGTTATCTAATATTTTTTTATAGTCATGTTTTTTCTTAATATTCTTGCATATAATTTCTAATTCTAATAAAGATATTGCACGAAATTCAAATTTAACATTTATCACAGGTATTTTATTTTCATATTGCACGTTTTCAATGGAGTTTCTTATATCAGTAATGCTATTTACGAAATAATTATTAAAATTATTGGCTATATCTAAGTTGTCCTTATATTCTATTTGGTTGAATATCACAGTTTTTATCACATTTCTGGGTTTCTTTATCACTAATTCTTATATTTTATTCCACATTTCTTTTGGTTGCTTGTGTTATTTATTTTATTATTTATGTATTTATGTTTTTTACTTTTAATTTTAACTTTATAAGTGTTTCTTATTGATGTATAATCATTCCATTCTGCATTAGTGTTTTCCATAGTAGCTTTTTGGTACTTGTTTATTTTTTCATGTTTGAGAAGTCTGAGTTCGCTATTGAACCATTTATTATTACTTTTCTCATTTATTGTCTTTTTTATTGTAAATTTTTGTATTGTATTTTGTTGCGGTGGTCCCCCCCTTGAACATCTTCCTTGACAAGGGGGAGAAATTTTGGCGTGGACGCCCCTAGACCGAACATGTTTTGGCACTATGGCGGGCATTTTTTTATTTCGGGGCCGGACGTGCCTCATTAAAAATATATTTTTTGTATGTATCGGAAGGGGCATATTTGCCTATGGGGGCGAACTAGTCGCAATTAAATCCCCACCCCTTCCGTATATTAAACGTTGTGATGACCCATTAAATTGTATTGCAGGTGGCTGGCCTGCAGTGGAGTCATCGCCAACCTAGAGGAGACCTTGCGTATGTGGAATTAATGCTACCACAGTCAACTCTAGGTTTCCGACCTGAAATGGAAAAAGGAGAATAGAAATATTAATAAAAATGTCACACACTGAAAATGCAACGATACTTACTCTACCATGCGTTGGTGTACTAGAGCCCATAGGGACACTAGTACACATTGGCCAAGTCCTGGAGTAGTTGAAAATAAGAAGAGATTAGTTATGCAAGGTTAAAGTAATTTATAGGGGAAAGTTGATATAGAAAAGGTAAGTGTGGGGTGAGCGGTTTAATGGGGCCATGAAAATGAAGATATGGGATTTATGAGTGGCCATGGTTGGGAAGGGCATCTGGGGTAATAACACCTACCTCCTACTTTTGAAGTGTTGCCTTTTTGTGAATAGATTCTTTGTGTAGAGTATATTATTGGAACGGTCCTTGAGGCCAAGATGGAGGGATGGGATTCACACCCTAATGGGGAAGCCGCTCCTGAGCTAATCGGCCCAATTCATCTTGGTGCTAACGGTCACCGTAACAATTTTCAAAACATCTATCAATATTGCGGACATAGTCATTTAGATTATTAATTTCATTACATTGTAATATTGCATTTATTTCATTATTAAAACTATTTTTATTGTATTTAAAAATTTCTATTTCTTTATTTTGTTTTTCAGGACAATTTCTATCACAATCAATAAAAATGTCTATGCATTCATTGTCTGCTATTTTATTGTTTATATTATTTTTTGCCGAGATTATTTCATTGTTCGTTATTATGTAATCTATTAATGTTTTCGAAGTTTTCTGGTGGATTCAATTATAATTTGTTTAAGCCCATTGTCATTTAAAATACTTTCAAATTTATTTTTATAAAAATCTTTATACCAGTCTATATTAAAATCTCCTGCTATTAAAATATCACAGCTTTTCTCACATATTTCATCTAGGAACTCTTGAAATGTATCACAAAATTCGGTTTTAGAACAGCTTGGTGATCTATAAACAATTACTATTATAAATGAGATATGTTCTCGTTTAGCCATATAGGCACTAATCCAGTGCTTAGAGTCTACTACATGATCCTTTATTTTATTAATGTAATATTACATTACACCTCCAGTCTTCGAGAATTTCGAAATTGTGGGATAGTTATCATATTCTTTTTCATCAATTTTATTTCTAATATGTGTTTCTAAAAGCAATATGAGCTCTGGTTTAACGGTTTCGACTATGATTTCCAACTGGGCGAAGTTATTTAAAAGTCCTTGAATGTTTGTGTATATTCCATATATTTTCTGTGGTTGTTAAACTGTCAAACCTATTCATTTCATTTTCAAAGTTAATTTATTTTGATATACTGGGCATTCTCTGTTGTTAGTATAATGGTTTTCATCAAGTCCTAAATTCAGCCTTCTATTTTCTCTCATACAATTAACACACTTGTTTACTGTTTACTGTTTCCTTTTTCCAATCTTTGCTTTTGTGGTTACCGTGACATTTGTAGCATATTTCTTCATTTCTGCACTCCGATGATTTGTGGTTGTATCCTTGGCATTTAAAACATTGTGTTACACTTGTACCGTATTATGTTTGGTTTTCGCAACAGAAAAATCCTAAGAATTTAAAGCAAATTCTGATTTTTTTGTTTTAAAAAATACTAATGTCAGTAATCACAATATTTAAGCAAAATATAAATAAAAAAGGGTGAATGATGTAGGAAATATGAGAATTAATGAGACAGTTTCTGCAAATGTTTTGGTATTATAATATGTATAAATAAAATAAATTGTTGTGTAGTGTTATTCGTAGAAACCTTGTTTTTGTGGAAATCTCTAAAGCAACAAAAGTTATATACAAGACGTAATTGGTTATCAATTAGTTTTAATTACAAAAAAACCCGGCATTTTGAGTGATAGTGAAATCAAGTACGGCTTGTGACCAACAAAGAAGAAAGTAAACAAACAAAACATGCTATTATAATTATTCCTTACCCTACCTTAACTAATATCAAATGAAACTCAAGTGTTGTCAGACAGAGAGCCGCATATTAGTCCGGCATTTAACTATAGTGTATAATGTGTGTTTGAACAGATAAGGATCCTACAGTTTAATGCTTATTTCAGTCGGTGAAATAAAGCTCTTAACAAAGAAGAAAATATTTTGTAAATTTTACAAAAATCTGCTTTAACACATTTACTGTTAGTACAAAAAAGTTGCAATTAATTACTTTCATTTTAAAATTTCGTCTTTTTGAATGGAAAAATCACTGAACTAAAAACTACTAATGTTATATATGAAATAAGTTCTTTTACCAAAAAAAAAAAGAGATTAAAGTTTAAAAATAAGTTGATTTGAGGAGAGTCTTTTAGTGTATAAGACTCTTTTCTAATGCGTATTCAAAAGTTTTATTGAATCTTCTTAAGTCGACTTAAGTGTTTTCATTTGAATTATTTCAAATGTATGTAATATTATTCTCAAATTATGTTAAGTTTACTTAAATTTGTTGAATGTTGCTAAAAAATTATGAAAATTTAAATATTAATTCGAAATTTATTTTTCACCTCAATTTTTATTCACCCTATTTTTTTCTCTAAACACAAACATTTTGTTCATTAAACATTTTCTTTATTTAAGTTTTTTTTTTTTTGAAAAATTTTTACTTAAAAAAGTTTTTATCAAATTTTTTTCACCAAAATTTTACCACTGAGGGTATCAAAATGATCGATAAAAACGAATTCAACGCTTTTACTAATTTTATTAAATTATTTAAATATTTAAATCACTGTGCACTTTTCTTATTCAAAAATCTAAATCGATGTCAATTTTTCTGGTTTGAATATATGTATGGGATTTTTCTAACTGCAAAATATATTGAGTTATTTAAAATTAATAGTTGCGCTGAATAACGATTGCAAAACTGTCAACTATATTCTTTAACACGCATTTATATGTAGGTATCTGGTGTAATGGTTAGCGCGTTGGACTGTTACACAGATGGTCCCGGGTTCGATTCCCGGTGACGACAACATCAATTTAGAAAAATAATATGTATTAGTTTTCTATCACTTATATGTATCGCTGCGCCCACCTTCGGTGTTCCCATAGCACTTAACCCCACCGAAGTAAAATAATGAATCAGGGCTATGAAACAAAAAGCTTCAATAAATTCGCCAACTCTACATCAGGTGGCGAGCAACAACTGTGCTAAGACTTATCTACTCGCGCAATTACAGTGTTGCCATGTTTGAAGCCCTTCATCTTTCACCACCTTTCATCTCTCCACTATCCCCTTTCCAAAGAAAGCAACACATTAATTAATAGGAAAAATTTTCTGAGTGTTGCTTCTCTTAAAAAAAAAAAAAAAATGGGATTTTCTTAAAAAAGCCCACAACTTAGGCTAATACGTTTGCGTAAATCATTTTCTTTAAGGGACACAAAAATTATGGTGGTTTAAAGTTTAAAATTTCTAAAAATTATGAAAAAAACTGTTTTTGATTAATTTAAATAAACTTATATCATACACATACATGTTTTATATTTTTGGCATTTTCATGAAAATGTACACCCTTATTGTGTGCTTTCCAAAAAATCGTTGTCAAATTATGTGAAACATCACATTTATATATCAGAGAACAGAATGAGACCATTCGTTTTTGTTGTCCATTCATACATTCATTGCTTTTGCATTGCTTTTATTCAACAACAACAGCTTATGCTGTTGCTATTTATTCCATTTATTGTTTTTGTTGAATGCCTTTTTTTTTAACATTCATTTTTATAATGCCGTTACATGTCAAGCAATGAAATGAAATGATGACACATGAATAACATGAAATCAATCACAACATTCGCGTAGTATTCGTTGACCTGTAGCAATAATAATTTTTTTTTTTTAGTTTTATTAAATATGAAATATGTATGTATAAATTTTTGTTTAATTTTATTAAACATGAAATATGTATAAAAATTTTTAATTTTCTTAATACAGTACATAATATGTTTCACAAAAAAAAATTGTTAATGTTTTATTCATTTAACATTGATACCATTCATACCAATCGTTATGTATTCGTTGTTTTCGTGACCGTTAAGTGAGGTTAAAGGGGCCAATACACGACACCAGCATGCATGCACAATCAAGTGATTGTGTGATTGAGCTTTTGAGCATACACAACACCATCATGCTGGTACATTTCTTTTTCATTTCTTTACAAAAACTGTGTAGAAAGGTCGTCATGGATACTACTTTGTCTCTGTTGGCATCTTGATCAAATTCTTTTAATTTCTCAACCTTTTTAATATAACATTGGCTTTTTAAATCACGATTGCAATATTCTGAACTTTTACTATTCCATAAACACGGCATTGACTTGTATAAATCGAGGAATTCTCCATAAAATTATTTTTCTTTTGTATTCATGGTCTTGTTTACCGCATGAAAACTTTTAAAAACTGAGCTAATTTCAGCACACACGATACATTCATGCTGGTACAATCATAAAAATATCAAACTGTTTTTGATTTTGCTCAATCGGCATGTGCAATCGTACCACAACCCCACACACGGTCAATCGGCATGCACAATCACTTGATTGCGCATGCATGCTGGTGTCGTGTATGGGCCCCTTAACACTAGACATGCAATGCATGGTTTTCGTTACACTCACTTTTCTCAATTCTGTCGATTGTTGCTTTATTGAAATGATGTGAGTTGACAACAATGTACTCATTTTTTGTGATTGCATTCAAAAGCATGAAATAAGGCACTCAAACCGTTCTCTGGTATGTATGTTTTTCATTGAATTTGATTTGTTCCATAAAATCTTTATTTTTTAAAATTTTTTAATGCGCCCAAGATTTTGTGTTAAAGCATTGATTAAACGTACAAATAATTATAATTTTGATGAATGTTTAGATATAAAAGTAAATATTTTAGCACACAGCGGCTTTTGAAACAGATTTCTGATGGTAATTTATTATATGCGTTGCACAATAATTTCTAGGCTTTTTAAAATCTATCAATATCATTGTGTACTAAAAAAAAACAAAAACAAATTATGCAATTTTTAAACAATTTTCAAAAAGTCCACATACCTAAACAGCAAATGTTCCATGCGAAAACTGCTTTTTTAACAAAATTCCCTATTATATTTTTCAAATTTTGTGCCGGCCGTACTCTTTCAAAAAGTCCACATACCTAAACAGCAAATGTTCCATGCGAAAACTGCTTTTTTAACAAAATTCACTATTATATTTTTCAAATTTTGTGCCGGCCGTACTCTTTCAAAAAGTCCACATACCTAAACAGCAAATGTTCCATGCGAAAACTGCTTTTTTAACAAAATTCACTATTATATTTTTCAAATTTTGTGCCGGCCGTACTCTTTCAAAAAGTCCACATACCTAAACAGCAAATGTTCTATGCGAAAACTGCTTTTTTAACAAAATTCACTATTATATTTTTCAAATTTTGTGCCGGCCGTACTCTTCATCTGTTAATGGCACATCAACAAAACGTACCTCCAAATGTATTACATAACTTGGAGGTACATAATTACAACATCTACGTAATTACAAATATGTACGTGTAGAATTTATCTCTCAAGTGCTAGGAGATTGTGAAATACCAAATGGAATCCAAAAGATGAAACCCCGCAAACAAAACAACAAAAAAAATGAAAAATTATTTTTTTATTTTATCATGAGAATCTCATCATCAGAGGAAGTTTAAAATGGCGCAAAAATGCAATCAAAATGCCACAATAAAGATCAGAAATGGCACGCCAATTCCAAATATTTCAAAAAAATATCAGTTGATTTACGAATACGAAGGTGGCATTAGTTAAACTGCTAAATACTATCGTAGTAAATTAGTACGATTTTAAAAGTTTTAAAGTTTCGTTGCTGTAAAATAAAATATTCTAACTGAAATTTTATTTCTACAAACAATAAAAACAAATGACAAAATATTCATTTCATTTCATTTATTCAATTGTAATACATGTAGCCTAATTGGCCAATAAAATTATATTACAAGTAAAATTTAATACTATGAGAATAGAAATACTTAAATCTAAAAAAATCCCTGCGACTTCTCTAAAAACACACTCTACTTAAATAATCTAAAATAAAAAAAAATGAAAACCCAATTATCAAGTGACATTATGAGTAATAAGAAGTAAAATACTCAAGAAGCCTACGTTTAAATGATTCAACAGAAAACTGAAATGATCGCAGATTCCTTGGCAAATTATTCCACAACCGGCCAGATCTAATAGCAAATGAATTTTCATAAACTGCGTAAGAGATGAGTGCATACTCTATTTGAGGATTTCTTTGAGAAGGCAAAAAAGAAATTAAACGAAAAACACTCTCAGGCTCACGGAAAAAAACTATCTTATACAAATATATTAATAGTCGAAATTTAAGATAATCATCAAATGTTAGATTAAGAAAATCCCTCAAATATAAATACACATGGGCTCTAAGTCTTAATCCATAGACAAAACGAACAATTCTATGAATAACGTATTTAATTCTTTTTTTACTAGACTCAGAACAACCAGAAAATACTTCAATACAATAATTCACCTGAGACATAAGCAAAGCATGCGCAATAGACTGCTTGACAGATAAAGGCAACCACATATTTAGACGATAAAGCCTCCGTAACGTAAAGGTAACTCTAGAAATCAGGTTGTTAATGTGGGACTCGAAAGACAGTCTGTCATCAATTAAAACACCAAGACAACGTAAATTACTGACAGTCTCAATAATGTTATTACATATGTTTAAGTTCAGATGAAATATATCAGATCTACTAGATTTGAAAATTAAAGCTTTAGTTTTTGAGGGATTTATACTTAAGCTATTTCCCACCATCCAATTATTCAAAACAGATAAATCATAATTTATAGAAGCCTCCAGAGTATCCATAAATTGACGTTCCCCTGACCATAACAACTGTATATCATCGGCAAACAAAAAAGGTTTACAACGACTATAACTTAGAATATCGACCAAGTCATTCAAGAACACGCAAAATAGGATCGGTCCAACAACAGAACCTTGCGGTACCCCTGATTTGATATTCAATACATCAGAACTCCTACCGTTTAAAGATACGTATTGCTTACGATTAGATAGATAAGACCATATTAAGCGACAAGCAGATCTTGAAAAATTAAAGTTTATTCCAATCCTTTAAAACACTCATGAATTTTAATGATATCTTAAGTACCAAATCATACAATTTTGTCAACCAGTAGCGGATTCTAAAGGTACCAAAAGATTACCAAATCTGAGAATGTTGTTAAACCATCATATACAGTTGAACATCGATTATACGGGTTGCACGGGATCGGACTCAGCACGGATAATCGAAAACACGGTTAATAGAAGTTATTTATTTTTCCCGAATTTTAACTCTTTGTATGTAGGTGAAAAGAAACAGGCAAATAAATATGTGTGGTGTACGGATAATAGAGGTGAAGCACGGTTAATAGAGGAAAAAAATAATAGCACGGATAACAGAGGTAAACACGGTTAATAGAGGTATAAATCAAAACACCAGCATGCCGGTTAACAGATGTACCCGGTAAATAGAGGCCCGGATAATCGAGGTTCAACTGTATTTTTAAAGGTAAAAAAAGTACCAAATCCTAAAATCTTGTCAAACAATCTTAGATTGTATATCTTTATATCTTTATAAACATTCAATGTTTTCTTAAATCCAAAACAAATTTATAAAAAAAATGTTCTTCGATTCGTTAAATTTACAAATTTAATTTGTAGATGTATAGGTTATCTACATTCGTTATTTACCAATGAATTTTACTTTTAATTTAATTTAATCACAATCTAATTATATATTTAAATACATAATTTGTATAATCAGCAAATTATTAAAATGCAAATTTTCTTTAAAATTCTATTAAGGGACAGAAGTGTTTACAATTTTACTACGTCTACTAGTCTTTATAGTAACAACAAAATATGAAATTTAATATGGGCCGTTTTAATTATCGTGTGCTAATTAAAGTATTTAATTAACTTGCTTATGTTTTTATGTTCTAATAATATCTTTAAAATGTTGCTAATAATACATTTTCTGTTATTTCCTGTTACATTAGGATGGCGGTGAAGGTCACGTGGGTACTGTTAGAAATTTTGAATCATCAGAAGAAGTTGTGGTAGTGTGGGATAATGGAACTGCTGCAAATTATCGTTGCGCAGGCGCTTACGATTTACGCATATTAGATAGTGCCCCCACTGGTATTAAACATGATGGTACCATGTGTGATACGTGTCGTCAACAGCCAATTTTTGGTATACGTTGGAAATGTGCAGAATGTGTTAATTATGATTTATGTTCAATTTGCTATCACGGTGATAAACATCATTTAAGACATCGATTTTATCGTATTGCTACACCTGGTGGCGAACGTACTATGATCGAACCTAGACGTAAATCGAAAAAGGTAGCTGTACGTGGCATATTTCCAGGAGCTCGTGTTGTACGTGGTGTCGATTGGCAATGGGAAGATCAAGATGGTGGTGTGGGACGTCGTGGCAAAGTTAATGAAATACAAGATTGGTCTTCAGCTTCACCACGCTCAGCGGCATATGTGGTATGGGATAATGGTGCAAAGAATTTATATCGTGTGGGTTTTGAAGGAATGGCTGATTTAAAGGTAAGTAGGCCATTTAGAAGGTTTTCAAATTGAAGTACTAGGGAAATAAAAATCTTTAAATATTTTCAAAGTTTTGCAACAAATCTCCAAAACATAGAATCTTGACAAGTCATCCACAATCTCAAACTCATTATGGACCGACTGTTGCGTTTTGAACTCACATCAGTAATTTTAAACGGTCACACTTTTTTATTGGATAAAGATAATTGCATTATTTTAAAACCGTAAAATAATTAAACATCTTGACTACAGTCGTAAATTCAAAATGGTCGTAAATTGTTAATTGTCAAATAATTATTTAAAATTATAAATGTTTGCCTATTTTCGATGGGACTTTCTTCAAATATAATTTTAAAATATGAAAAGGCTTCAGTTTTATATTTTTGGAGCTTATGTTGATGGGTAAATACGAAAATTTATTTTTGTGTATAAAATTAGTTCGTCAATAGTATATCATTTTAGGAAATCTAATCGATCGGACCATTGATTTTTTAAATAAACATTGCGTTTTAACTCAAAACGTAAATTATGTATGATAAAAAATTTGTCAAAAACCTCGATAATTAAAAAAAAAACAAATATTCAAAAATCTGTTAATTTAAAACGTTAATATTTTATATATTTCTGATTTAAGATTTGTCCACAAAGTCATACAAAATTAAAATTTTCCAAATATCTTCAGTCGTATAGGATTTATATTCTGTCAAATAACACTAGAGGGCGCTTAGAAGCAAAAAAATTCAAAAAAAGGATTTTTCATGTGTCTGCAAAGTTTGATAAAAAAAATGTGTAGCGGATCTATGATGTGTCCTTAATAAATTAAAAAGATACAAAAAAATGTCCAAAATCCCAAAACTTAAAATATTAACAAAACTACATAAATAATCAGAAGTATACCACCACATTCAAAGTTTTTGTTTAATTTTACAAATTTTACAATAATTCTTTTTAATTTTTCTTTGCAAGGTGGTCAATGATGCTAAAGGCAATACAGTTTATCGTGATCATCTACCTTTATTGGGAGAAAATGGTCCCGGTAAAGGTCCGCATGGTTTCCAGATTGGCGATAAGGTTACTGTCGATTTGGATTTAGAAATTGTACAATCTTTACAACATGGTCATGGTGGCTGGACTGATGGTATGTTTGAATGTCTTAATAATGTGGGTCTAGTAGTGGGAATCGATGAAGACCATGATATAGTCGTGGGCTATAATTCCGGTAATCGTTGGACTTTTAATCCAGCTGTTTTAACAAAAGTGGCCTCACCTACTGCCGCCCCACCAGAATTTCAAGTGGGAGATATTGTTAAAATATGTTCAGATGTAGAAAGTATTAAGCAATTGCAACGAGGTCATGGAGAATGGGCCGATGCTATGCAATTGACATTGGGTAAAGTGGGAAGAGTACAGCAAGTGTATCATGATAATGATTTAAAAGTGGAAGTTGGCAATACATCATGGACTTATAATCCTTTGGCCGTAACTAAAGTGGCTTCGGCCAATGCAGACGGTAGTTGTGTACCGGTTATATCATCAGGAGAACGTTTATCAGCTATATTAAAGAAATTATTTGAGCCTAGTGTTTCGGGAGATGCTACCGAAGAATTTGTTAAGGCAGCCGCCAATGGTTATGCAGTAAGTTTATGGAATTTTTAATATAAAATTTTAAATTATAAGAAAATTGTTCTATTACAGGCTCGTTGTGAAGAATATCTTACGGGTTCAGTACAAGCTGCTAGCAGTTCTTCAGCTGCTGCTGCTAACATTGGACAATCATCGGCAGCTGCCACCCAAACGGTTAATACCATAGCTGATGTTAATGGCGTGTTTGCTGGTCATACAGCATTACAAGCAGCAAGTCAAAATGGTCATATTGAGGTTATACAAGTTTTACTACGCCATAATGTTGATGTTGAAATTGAAGATAAAGACGGTGATCGTGCCGTACATCATGCTGCTTTTGGAGATGAACCAGCTGTCATAGAATTACTTTCTAAAGCTGGAGCTGATCTTAATGCTCGCAATAAAAGAAGACAAACGGCTTTACATATAGCCGTCAATAAGGGACATTTAAATGTGGTCAAGACTTTACTAAGTTTGGGTTGCCATCCTAGTTTACAAGATTCCGAGGGTGATACTCCTCTTCATGATGCCATTTCTAAAGAACATGATGAAATGCTTAGTTTACTGTTGGATTATGGCGCAGATATTACTTTAACCAACAATAACGGTTTCAATGCTTTACATCATGCTTCTTTGAAGGGCAATCCTAGTGCTATGAAGATTTTATTAACCAAAACCAATCGTCCTTGGATTGTTGAAGAGAAAAAAGATGATGGTTATACCGCCTTACATTTGGCTGCTCTTAATAATCATGTGGAAATTGCTGAATTATTGGTACACATGGGTAAAGCTAATATGGATAGACAAAATGTTAATTTACAGACTGCATTGCATTTGGCCGTGGAACGTCAACATGTACAAATTGTGAAATTATTGGTACAGGAGGGAGCCAATCTCAACATTCCCGATAAGGATGGTGATACACCATTGCATGAAGCCCTAAGACATCACACTTTATCACAACTTAAACAATTACAAGATGCAGAAGGGTTTGGCAAACTTTTAATGGGTTTACGAAATCCAAATAATAAAAAGGCTTCTGCCTCTATAGCCTGTTTTCTAGCCGCAAATGGCGCCGACTTGACTTTGAAGAATCGTAAATTACAAACTCCTTTGGACTTGTGTCCAGATCCAAATCTTTGCAAGACTTTGGTTAAATGTTATAATGAACGTAAAACCGATGATACAGATCTACCAGGTAATGTAGCTGGTACCAGTACACGAGCCAGAGCTTTGGCCAATCAACCAGTTGCCGTGGTGGCGGCGGCCTCAGCTTCAAATGCAAGACCTTTATCAGCCATAGTTTCGGGCTCGGCTTTAATAAATGCTTCAGTCTCTGGTAATCAGCTACCAATACTTGCTTCTGCGGTAGCTTCTGGATCGGTCAATACTGGTTTAAATACTTTGGCTCAAGATTTATCACAATCTTTACATATAACCTCCTCCTCGAATAACGACACAACAAATGCTTCCACTTTAGAGGAATGTTTCTTATGTTCAGATTATAAAAGAGATACGGTATTTAAGGTAAGATTTCAAAAAAATTTTAAGTTTTATCTCAAACCGTGGATTTTTAAGCACTTAGCATTAGATCTAATCATCATAGTTCTGGAAATAGTTAAGTTTCCTTTAAAAGTTTAATTAAATACTCAATTCCAATTTGCAAAAATTTTGCATGGAAAACATTTCGTCGCCTAAGTATTGTTGTGCCGTATGTATACGGCAAAACCAATGCATATACTAAAAGTTATTCGAAACGCAAAAATGCAATCGAAAACGTTTTTTTTTTCACATGATAATTATTTGTTTGCGAAAAATTAAAAATATATATTTTTTAGCCAATAACACTTTTTGAATGAAAAACAAGTACAAGCATAAAATTCGGGTTTACCAACTTTTTATTTATGTTACAAATAATATAAAAAAAATTAATGAGAAAACATTATTGAGGTGAAAAAAAAAATAATTTTGATGAAAAACAATTTTGTACGTAAAAACAATTTGTGGTGGAAAAAAATGTTGAGGTGAAAAAAATGTATGTGAATTTAAAATATTATTCACCTCTAAGCGTCTGGTGGAAAAAATACGACAATATTTTGTGCAACAACAACATGAAGTTGTACTATGTATATACTGAAATTTGTGTGGAAAATTAAGAGGTACCTTCTAGACTTGGACAATCTAGTTCGTTTGAGTGAGCGCTCTTTCTATTTCGATTGAACTGAATGAACTAGGTCGCTCTTCTAGTTCAATCGTTCCTTAGATCATTTGTTCGATAAATTTTAAGCGAAAAAAAATTTAAAATTAAACTCAAAAGCAACATAAAGAAAAGAAATATTACTCAAATACCAAAAAAGAACGAAAGACCGGAAGAGCGGAAGATTGCGAACTAGGTCAATAGTTCAAAGTAAAGACTAGTACGTTCACGAACTACACAACTCTAGTACCTTCACTTCTAACTTTTTATCCGCTGAACGAACTTTGCTCATTTTCTATACCAAACTTTTCTCAAGGATGTTCATTGATTTAGGAAACGATTAAAAGCTGCAATTTCAACAGACAGGCGGATAGGCCGACAGACGGGCATCGTTAAATTGGCTAAAGATTAGATAAGAATATATATACTTTATGGTGTCTTGAGCATATTTCTCGACGTGTTACAAACGGAATGACACTCATCACATTGTGTGGAGGATATACAATAGCAATAGTTTTTCACTTTATTTAAAATGACCATGCCCTTGTAGGTGTTAAGAAACCATAGCCTCAGCTCAAATTTTGTATCTTCTAGTACCATAACATTCTTTGTAATAAGTCGACTCTGTTATAAGAAATCATTTAAATTTGTTTATTTAATCTTAAATATATTATTCCTATATCTTTAGCCGTGTGGTCATGTTTGCTGTTGCGATAATTGTGCACCACGTGTCAAAAAATGTTTAATATGTCGCGAGGCCGTATCATCTAGAGAAAAAATTGATGAATGCTTGGTTTGTTCAGATCGTCGTGCGGCGGTATTCTTTAAGCCTTGTGGTCATATGGTAGCCTGTGAAAATTGTTCCAGTTTAATGAAAAAATGTGTATTATGTCGCACACAAATTGAAGAAATCATGCCCTATTCATTGTGTTGTGGTGGCGAAGGTAGCATTGAGAAAGTATTCGATGACAATATTTCCACAATATCCAGTTTGTTTATGCAAAAATCTCGCACTAATCAGGTACATAATCCCAATATGCATAATGACAATGAAAAACCACAAGCTATGTTGGCAGCTGGTGGTGGCATAAATACATCAGGACATGGTGTAGCCATGAATAATACCGTTGCCACTACACCCAATGGCAATGCCGCACAACAAGTACAAGCTCAAAATAATCTTTTGGCAGCGGCTGCTAATACATCTGGCAATAGTGTTATGGTGGCACCGTCCAATGTTAATAATTTTCAAATGGATGATGTACAAAAACTTAAACAACAATTACAGGATATTAAAGAACAGGTAGGGGTTTTGAAAATTATTAAAATCGTAGAACAAAATTAATATAAATTTTAATTTTTTTCTAGACTATGTGTCCGGTATGTTTTGATCGTATGAAAAATATGGTTTTCTTATGTGGTCATGGTACTTGTCAAAATTGTGGCGATCAAATTGATGGTTGTCCCATATGCCGCAAGACAGTAGAAAAACGTATTTTATTATTTTAGTTGGTAACTCCTTAATGATTCATTATTTAATTTTTCCAAATATCCTACCTGCCTTATTAACTCACTTTTAGTTATTCTCACATTTGTATTTTCTAATATCTCAATCTATTGAAATTGTTAGATATTGGAAACTTATCTAACAATAGAACTATTTTTGAAATTAAAATAATCGTATATCAAATTATTGGTATTTCTCTTGAGTTTACCAACTGATTCAAAATTTTTGAAATTTCCACTTATTTTTATGTTGCTTTAAGTCCTTAATTGTATTTTCTTTAGCACTATTTGCTCTCTTAATATTTTTCATATCATTTATATATAAAATTTTATATATTTTTCCAAATTTTTTTTATATAACATTTATGTTTATTTAATAACAATATTTAGAAATATTTTACGAAATATTCCCCCATAATATTATATATTTTATACACACTTGAAAAAATTTATATTAAAGTTCGAAATACAAAAAAAAAAAAAAAAATCAGTGAAAGTGTGGCCGACGTTAACAAAAAAAAATTGTAAAAAATCATCATCTACAGTCATAAAATTCGTGCTGTGAATTAACCCTCTAACGGGTAAGGCTGCCTCAAGGCAGTCTTCATAAAATTTATCACAAATGCGTCAAATGAGCGTTTTATACTTAGAAATTAATATGTATATTCCGATAGAAAACTAAATTTGCTAAATATTTTGCAAAGAAATTTTTCGTGTGCCGTCCACGGTTTGAAAGCGAGAAAGCTTCAAAATCAAAATTTCGTAAAATTACAAAAAAAAAAAATAATTATTTTTAAAAAAACATAGTTTTCAAAAATCTAAAAAACCAATTTAAGTTGACTAAAAAACTCTTTACAATAAAATATAAGTAAGATTGAAGCTTTATCTTTAATAATAAGTCCTTACTTTGGTCCAAGGATTCACAGGATTTTATCAGGATTCCTCTACAGGACATCATCTTAACTTATAAACTAATAGACGGATTTTTATGAAATTTGGCAGAAGAAAGACATTAAGTATTAATAGCAAAGCGTTAAAGTTTGAACAATATAAATTTAAGTTTCGATACTTTTTCGCCTAATTTCACTTTTTCCAAAAAGAGAAAATCGTGATAGGAGCAGAAAAAAAAATAGTTTTTGAAGTGTGGTTATATCTTGGTAAGAGAAATAATTTTTGTTCAAAACTTCTCTTTCATATGATTTAGTTTTCAAATGCACCCTAACATATTTTGGCTCATATCGCCTAAATTAGGCAACGATAAACAATTTTGTTGAAGAACTTATTATTTGTTTTTCGAGTGGAGCACATAGTATGAATTTCGTTGCAAAACATCGTGCGTCAGTTAGAGGGTTAATTTGCAATTAAGGTTTGTTCCCAATATGAAAATAAGCAGTACCAAGCAAAATATTGATAGAAGTTTTTTCAAGTAATACGAAAATTTCAACTACTTTAATTTTGAATAAAAAAGTGCTAAATAAAAAAATTTTAGTAGTGAAAAAGTGTTGTCTGCATTAATATTAGTGTCCGACCTAAGACTTCGAACAAAAACGGATTTTGGTCGTGTTTTGCCAAAACACGTATTTAAGTTCTTTATTTCATTTCAACAGTCGTTTGGTAAAACACGTGTTTTGCAATCTAGTCTGAATGCCGTATAATAAGCACAATAATTAAGATTTCTAACCGAAATCTTCGGTCGGACACTATTCGCAATTAATGTTTGTTCTCAATCTAAAAACAATCATTAAAAATAAAATCTTGTGATGACTATCAAAGTTGTTATCAAAGGAACTTTATTTGGATATAACAAAAAAAAAAATTGCAAATGTTGAAATTCTAAAGCTGTATTCAAAATTGTGGAGTAATGCACTCTGCATAGTAGATGTTGTTTCTTTTTCTTCGCACTTGCACATATTTTCTATTATAACCAGAGAAGACAATTTGCCTTTTTTTCTAAAAGTGGCTTATTGCCTTTTTTAATTTTTGGGCTTAAAACCGATTATTTTTTAGCTCTTTTTTTGCATTTCATCTTTATTCAAGTTAACCGAGCCCAATTGGACCATATATGGTTAATAGTATTTAAGTACAATGTGAATAATAATAATACTATAGTAATATAATAATACAAAGAACTATAATATAAACAGAGATTTATGTATATAATTATATCACTAACGAGGAACAATATATATTTTGCGGAATAGTACGATAGTTGGAAAATTCTATATGGGATCAATTCTTACATCGAAGGATCCTTTTAAAAAGTCTTATTTTTTAACTTTTTTGTAGTTTTATAATTTTTAAACAATTTTCTGCTATAAACACCTTAGACTTTGCCCCTTTTTGTCTTCCATGATCATGACATATTTATTTTTGTACACTCTGCACAGTGGAGTACTACATAATTGTGAATTAAAAGTGCTACATACAAAAGTTTCATAGTGAAAAAGTGTTACTTGCGTTAAATCGTGGATATTTTGGTACTGAAATCTTGTGCCTAATCGTGAACGTATAACCTCATCTAAAACTCCAAATATTTTAAGTTAATCTCAGCTTTGATCTAAGCCTTATGCACACTAGATAGCAAAACACGTATTTAAGCTTTTTATTCTATTCCAACGGTTCCTTATTCTTTTCCACTCGTTTTGGCAAAACACGTGTTTTGCAATGTAGTCTGAATGCCGTATAAGAGGTCTCAGTTATAATTGAAGTATTCCAGTATTAAGAGTATATGAATCAAGAATTTTTTAATACCATAATCCTAGTATGCTTTTACAATTTTTTTCTCTACAATATTATTTCTTTTAAAACTCTATTTCTATTGTTGACTTTTTGTGACTATTTTTTTTTATATTACTGCCAAAGTAAATTTAATTTTCTTAACAAAAATTCTTCTATTTTATAATCTTTTAACATAAATATAAAATACGCGAAAAACTATGCCTATAAGCATAAACAATGCGCGCGGTTTAAAGCAAACCTCAATTACAGAATTAAAATTAGAATTTCCCACTAAAAGATTGACAACAACCTCAACTTTAAAATCGGATTCTAAGCCAACATTACAAAATTTTAAAGAAAAATTTCCAAACGGCTCCTATCAACATTTTGTGGCAACAAATCCGCAAGAAAAGTTATCCCAACAAACGATATCCATACAAAATCTACAATTTTCAGAACCAAAACATAATAAAGGAGGCATATTTAAAGTTAAATGTAAAAACGATTTACTAACATGTTCAGAATCAAAATCAACACCATCAAAAAAAGAGCGGGGTTTTGACTTCACTAGTTCTACAAATTCAGATTTTGCTGAAACAATATTTCCGGTACCAAAAAAATTTCGCCCCAAATGTTCTTCTACCTCAACAGAAGAAAAACGAAAATATACAAAATCTTCGTTAACCCTAAAATCTGGTGATGAACAAAAAAGTCAAAAAGTACATACTTCTCAAGATATGATAGATAGTAATCATGATAAATCGGAAAAACCTATACGTATGAATGGTCCTGAATGGCGTAAACCCTGCAAGGAAAGTTTTGTGGCTGGTGCTGCTCGAAAATTTATGGGAACATGTCCAGTAAATTATGAACAATTATCAAAAATGTCTAAAACACGACAAAAATTCTTTCTAACCCAAGATCCCCGAAAAAAACATTGTCCTGACAATCCGGATATGTTACGCTCTAAGGCCTATACGACGGAAAAGGAATTTAATACTTTAACGCAAAAGGTTAAATATGCTCAAAATATATGTGTTGCTTCTACGGCATCCGAATCTTCAGAGAATTTTATATGTGAAGTTATTGATTTAGAAAATCCGTTGCAATTGGATTTTCAGGGTTTAGATTATACAAATACCTATCAAAAAGATGAACAAGATTTCCAAAATCAACGCAATTATACTAGAGTTTGCCGTTATATGGAACGTAGACGTATTAAGACTGAAACAAAAGCTAAGGTGGAAGATGAAATACATAATGAACTTTTGAAGGTAAGAATACTACATACACATAGTTTTTTAAACGGTTCTCTGTCTATAATATCGTGGATATTTTATTGCATAATCTCAGGTTCAATTGGTCATCTTTTAATACAAATTGCATTCATGGGACATCTTAAATTTATTATTTAAGGTCTTATCGTGAATATTTAAATACTATAATTCAGGTCCAATCATAAAATTCCAAACTTGATCTCTCGTTTAACTATAAATATAATAGCCTGAGTCCAATCAAAGATCCAATAAGGTCCAAATTCTTTTCAATTGTAGGTCTTTTATAGTCACAATCGATAATTAAAATTAAATTTTAAATGCAGATTTCTTTATAGTCTAAAGTCACTTCCAATCGAAGAATTGTTAAAAGAATAAATCTTTTATTGTAAAAGTCCTGGTAAAAAAATTAGATATTTTTATACGTAAAACTCAAGTTCAGTCTAAGGTTTTTACGTAATAACGTAATCTGAGATCTGATATTGACGATAAATAGTCAAAAAAAAATTGGTTTCATTGTAAATGGCGCCCAACGCAAGACCGTAAAAGTTTCTGTATTAAATCGCAGACATATATGGCGCCCAACATGGGACCGTTCTATTTAACTAGCAGCGACAACGCATCAACTATTCAAACAGTTTCACTTATCTACCAATACACATCTGATACAAATAATTTCTCAACTATTCAAACACTTTCACTGATCTATTTTTATTGGTGGAGTTCAGGTCCAATCTAAGGTTTTTTACTTAATAAATATCAGACAATCTGAGATCTATTTATCAATACAAAATCAGTTTTAATATAAACGTCGCTCAACGCTAAACCGCAAAAGTCTGTATGGCGCCGTTTGATTTCCGTAGCAGCAGCAACACATAAACTATTCAAAAAGTTTCACTGATCTACCAATACCCACTTTTAAATAAATAATTTCTCAACGGGCTTTTAAAAACATTGCTTAGGAATACCAACTAAATTTTATTTATCTCACACGCTCAAAAAAGTTTTACGGAAGTTACTACATGACAGTTATTTAAAAATAGAAGATTACATCGAGTTCTGAAAAATGCTCAGTTCGTTTATATTTGTTTTAATTGATATGTTCAGAGCTTGCAAATAATAAATAGAAGATTCTATTATATCTCCAATGCATTAAAACCGTTTGGAATTTTGACTTTGCATTTTACGTAGAATGTAGGAAATACAAATTTTTATTTTAATTGTAAGAAAAAAAGATTTTTATTTATTAAAAAAAAAATTTTAAATGCCGAAAAAATAACTGCTGAAAACAGTAGTTTTACTAATTTTTACAGTTGTTTAAAAATTTTGTAGTAAAACATTGTTTGTTGTTTTTACTACATTGTTAGTTGTTTTTACTACATTTGTTAGTTGTTTTTCAACAGTTAAAAACAACTACATTTTTAGTTATTTTTACGGTAATTACCTTTGTCACCTTTTAACTGAAATTACAGTTGTTTTATTTGTAATTTTCAGTAGATTCTACTGTAAAACTTTTTTTAATGTGTATCTTTTAGATTCCCAAACGTTTTGCCTTACGGGATCGTGATAAGCCACCAGAACCTATTCCAGCTGAAGAACCGATTAAATTAGGTAAATTATTTCGTTCAGCCGATAAACCTTACAATAAGAAAATCATTGAAATGGAAAAAGAACGACGTAAGGAACGTTACAAAGATTTATATCTACGTAACAAAGAACGCAAAGAGCAAGAACAAGCAGAGGCTGAAAAACGCAAAACAAGGAAACAGAAAATTTGCCCATAACTTTGGCAAATGAAAATTTTCAAAAACTTGTAACAACTATAGATGAAGCCATTGATAGATGTACGAAAAAAGAAATGTTATTTAAAAAAACAGAAGTCCCAAAACGTACATTTCCACATACTATGAGAGAGACGAAACTATTTAAGCAGAGCTTAAAACAAAAAAATCGCGTCGCAAAAGATAATGCCAAAGTTATTAAAGAATTTTTTGAAGAACGTTTTCACAAGGAAAAGAAATTGCCTGAAGCTGAACTAGATATAAGTTCAGATTCTCTGCACCATAGTAGTAAAGCTTCTAAAATTACCGAACAATCTACCGACGATGAAGATAATATGGAAGTTGGCCAGAAAGGAAGTAAATTTAAGCTAAGAGGCTTTCAATTTAAATTGGACTCCAATTTAAGGGGGAAATTTCATCAACGTGAGAAACTACAGGGTAAATGCAAAGAAAAACTGTGTGTAACCAGAGATCAATGGTTGAAGGAATTGGCTTCGAAAAAAGAAAAAGTTAAATTAGATATAGAAATGGGTATACAGAAGTTAAGAAATCCCGATGATCCTCAATTTGTACTTTTTCCACCAACATTCGGGTATAAACCTCCTAAGGTCAAGCTTTCAGCTATACGAGAATTTCACACTAAACCCTTGGGACGTCATTATGATCGTAGGTTGAGAAAAAGAATAAAATTGCCCAACCTCGTTTACGCTATACGGTAAAGAAATTTAATTTAATAAGTTACCGTTTTGGAGATAAGGCCAAACGATTTTCTCAACTTAAAGATTCATTTAAAAAGGTGGCCACTTTAAAACTGGGAACTACCATCGAATATATGGAGTCAAAAGCATATAATGAAAAACTACGACAACAGACAATAAAACAAAAGAGATTACAGTTATTAGGAATACCCTGTAAATCTATGAAAAAATCTAAATTACAAACAAAATGTGAAAATTCTTCAAGCGAGTCTGATTCCGAATGGGTTCCAGAACGTGAAACTTTTTCACAAGATGAACAAAAATCTGTTAATTTAAAAAAATCTAAAATACCCTTAACAAAATGCAGCAATATGCCAGCACCAAAATATCGAGAACCTACTTTACGACAACATCCTCGACGTCCTAGAAATTACGACCAACAACGCATACCTTCTGATATATTCGATCAAGCTGTCTTAAATACTACTGTACCTCATATGTATAAATTACCCAAAGATATGATAAATTTTGCCAATTTGGACTTTAAGAAAAAACCATATACCGAAATTTTTGAAGCTCGGCATCATCATGATCATTGGAATCCAACGCAACATAAACAAATCGATGTTCACTATCATCCGAATGTAGTTTAAACCAGAAATTACCAAAATCAAACGTAAATCGAACCAAGTAATAACGGAAAATTTTCATAAAGCTAATCCTCCGTGTAATAAATATGTTGAAATGCATCTTACTATGCCCGAATGGGATATAGATGAAATAATTAAGGAACATAGGAAGAACTCGAAGACACAAACCGTAGATAAGCGAATTTTAAAAGGAAATGATTATTGCAATCAAACGATTGTGTCTTACATTCTCGAGATCCTAAGGAATTTAAAGGTATATAATGTTTCCCATTTCAAAAATTTAAATTCAAAATTAGTTCTTAAAGCTAAATTTTAATTTAATTTAAGAACTAAATATAAAAGTATCGTAGGGATTTTCTTAGCAAAGAATTCTTAGAATTCAAGAGTTTTCTGAACAAAAATACATTGTATCCGTAAAACTTTTTGCTATAGAAGAAATTACAGGTTTTGAAAGATCTTTTTCGGAAAAAGATTTTTGGAAACTGAGAATTTTGTTTTTAGTTTTTCCCATAGCAACAAGATCTAGGCTTTTAAGCTGCGTTTACATTACCCTCGAAATCCTGTTTAAGCTAGACTTCGAAATCTATTTCGTGTATCATTTAATACACTACCATATGTTCGAAATCTAGTTCAAACATGTAAATGCAGATTTGGAAACTTTTGCGTTACTTAGTTTATCTAAAGCTAAAATTCGTTTAAAATAATTATTTATGTTCCTTAATTCAATTGAAATTATTTTAGATTATCCAGGCCGGCAAGAGTATCTTAACCTCTTGAATGAAGTTAAAGAATCGATAAAGGCGAATAAACGCGGGGAAGAGCCTGGAGAGAAGCTATATGTTGACAAAACATTATTGTTAGGGCAACTCGAAGAAGATCTTAAAAGCATAGCAAGTTGTTTAACTTCACTCAGCAGTTCCCAATGTACTAATCTTACTAATGATAGTGGTAGTTTTCTGCTTATGGAGGGTACCGAAAAAATACCTCTTGACTTTATACGCAAATCCATAGTACCCTTTGAGGAACTACAAAGATCTAGATTTCAAGCCATACCCATAGATGCCGACAAAGAAGAATCTAATCCTTTTCAGGTCATGCCATTTTCGGGACAAAAGAAAGCTCAAATTGAGCTAGCAACTCCTAAAGATAGTTTTTTTACCTTTAATACACGTCTTAAGAATGGTTTGCGGCTACGCTTAGAAGTACCCGTCGAAGATGTGCGCGAAAAGCTAATTGGACATGGAATCAACAAACATAAAGGTATGGTCATAACCGATATCGATGAAAGTTATATTGAGGAACTTAAAAATCGTCCTCCCATTAAAATGTTTAAGTTCAAGTCGTGCGGATCTTTCATTAAAGATGCTTTACGTTTGAAATTTGAGTCCATGTTAATACAGGGTCAAATTGTACGTACGAAAATCTATGATCGTCTAAATGAACAGCATTGGTCAGATATGCAGAAAATAAAAATACTATTTGAAAAACTGTTTGATAAATGGGAAAAACGTGAATATGATGCTGCCATGGCAATTGTATATAAAGTTAAAATTTCTACGAGAAAACAGACCATTTAAAATCGGAATTCAAGAATTTAGAACGCGAAAAAGTCATGTTAATATGGATATTGTTTTTATAGAAGGTCACTGGATTCGTTGTATAATGCTGCAAAATTTCCACTATTTATTGGCTGATCAAGAGTGGCGCATGGAACACGATTGGATTCACCGTTTACCCAGCGAAGTAGACAAAGAAATAGAATTGGAAAGTTTTGATGTTTCCATAGCCAAACGATCAACAGAGAACATACGAGAACGTGAAAAGGATGATGCTTGGGCTATTAAATCCTTCTACGAAAAAGTATATTTACAAAATAAACATCCCAATCTGATAGTTTTTCCCAGTGCAGAAAGTTTCCTCAAGGGTTTGGATAACTTAAAAACGAAAACATTTGTGTTATTACTTGAAATGCATTTTACTTTGGCCATTCACACTGAATTGCAGGGTAAATTGGAAACTTTTGTCGATTGGTGTGCACAGGATTTGAAGGATAGAGAAGATTATGTTAATAGGAAATGTGCTAAATTGTATTTTATGGAAGACCGTGCGAATTGGTTACAAAAGCGTACTTTCCATTTTTTGGAAGCACCTTTTCAAAAAGTATTTAATGATGAATTATTTCATCGTGATCGTGCAGTCATAACAGAAGCTTGGCGTAGAATTGTACCATCAAATATGCAGGGGTCGGGTGAACTTGAATTGTTTCCGGTAGCTATGGTGGGCATGATATCAGATGTAGTAATCGATTTAATAGGTGAGTACCGAATATTGTCATCCCAGAATCTGCAATATTTTTTTCTTAACATTTAAGGTGTTCTTCTAAAATGACAATTTCTTAAAACCCTCATATTGGGAGACTAATATTCTTTATGTTTTATTTCATAGAATAATTCTGGGATTCTCAGAATAAACTTCGGTTTCTCAAAATGTTTCTTCACATTATTTATGGGGAAAATTATTGGTTCCATGGCAAATTCCACACGGAAAAATTCCTTTAAATTTAAAGTTTGTTTGAGAGCGCTTCGGTTGGCTAGTTGGTAGCGTGATAGCCTATCAGTGCTAGGTTCAATTCCCACTAGAGCCTCTGGTCTGATAATTAGTATCCGACCGAAGACTTCGGCCAGAAAATGTCTGTTGTCGGTATTCGATATTTTAAAGCATTATGGACAAATTTGACAAATGACGAAACGTTTATTGGGCTTATTAGATATGATTTTGAGGGTCAAGTATATAAAAGTCCGTAGTTAAGCAATGAATTCAATAACCAACCTCCGAACAGTCGGTCAAATCGGAAACACCGAAACTTCGGATTTTTCCTTAAAATTTGCACTCAAAATCGAATTAAAACGGCTTAACAATTATATTTTCAATATCAACGAAAAAATATGACAAACTCTTCGATGGTCGTCTAAAAATAATAGCCTAAGAATCTAAGAAATACTTCGTAAAAAATTCTATAGAAAATGTGTTTAGATTACCCTAATTCTTGCATATATAGTTTGTAGAATCTGATGATATTTCTGACATCTGAGGTTTTTAAAAGAAAAATTCTTTATCGGAATAAAAAATCCCCATATTGTTTTGTAGAAGACTATAACTTTTTAAATTTTCTATTCCGCAATTCTCTTCCAGCCAAATTTGAATCTATTCCAATGGAAATAAGTTATTTAAATGAAAATAAATTACGCTTCCGCCGAGCATATCTCCGAAAACAGTCCCACCAGGCCTATCACACTGAACGACGCATTGAAAGGGAAATGATAAAAGTCGTAAAAAATCTTGAACTGCCCTATCAAAAACCAAAACTTTCAGGTAAATTACCACGATATTATATTAAGAAACGTAAGAAAACGGTACAAATTGAAAAAAAGAAAATTACGGAACGTGCTAAGTTCTTTTTCCGAGCGTTCAATGAAGAAGATCGTTTTCTACAAACACAGGATATACACGATAGTATCGCTCAGGTTGATACCATACAAGAACAAATAGTACCATTTTATTTTGATCATTTCTTAAAACTAATGGATATACACCGAATTATAATTTCAAGACCCAAGTCGAAATGAGAGATGATCCAGAAATGGAACGTTTAAAGGTTAAATCAGTTATACCGGAAATACAACAACGTGTGGAACAATGGGAGATAATGAAAAGGAAAATTATGGAAGACAATATTGCACAAAATCCAAAGATGTATGTGGATGTGATATGATAAATCACTGAATAACAATTTTTGACGTCAACTAAGGTAACCCCGAGTTTTACATACTAATTGAGGTTATGTTCAGTGCATTTTTGAAACACATGTTTTTAAGCATTTTTAATAAACTTCCCAATACACAGCTTTTAAAAGAAAATCAAAGAAAACAATCACTAAAAATTACCTAATTTTTCGATGTTTTTGAGAAAGGCCATCCTAAAAACTCCATATTGGAAAAAGTAGGAGGAATATTTCCAAAATTGTATTACCAAATTCTAGTGGATACATGTATAGCCGTTTGAGTGATATTTCTTCAGTCAATTCGCAATAACGCTATTTATCGAGACAACTTAGTGAATACACCTAATATTAGACAAAAACAAAATTCAGTACTGATTTAAAAATTGTGTAGCAATTTATAGATAAATATTGGCTCAGGTCCGTTTTAACCCATTAAAATTATTTTCTCGAATACATTGTGACTCAACCGGACTGGTGTAGGGTATCCTATGGTCGACATAACTTTAACTTTTATATACTTTTTTTTAACTTTGAAAAGCACTAGATTTACAGTGAAAGCACCAAGTTGGCATTAGTAGTGCACTAGAGTTGTAAGCTGACAGATACATTTAAGTACTCAAACTCGCTTCCCTATAAATCGAGTACTCGATGTTGCTCAATACGTTTTTATACAAACTGTTTTTTCAAAGAGCTGCTGTAGGATGATCGACGATAATCGTCCAATTTTCGAAGTTAAATTTCGACATTATTACATACAAATTTTAAAAAATGTTAACAATTTTGGTAAAAAAAACAACAATGTTCCATTGTTTAGTTTAACGTTTTTGTAAGAAACATCGTCAAAACGATAACAAATTAGGTATCGTTTTGAACGAAACGATATCGTTTTTCTTACAGAATTTTTCCCCTGTGTTTAATGCAAAATTGTGAGTACATAATAAATTAATTTTCCAAAGTACTGAGTATTAAGTATTCTATATAGTAGTTATTAAGTAATCAGTACCCAAACTCTTACAACTCTATAGCTCACCTGCTGTTGGTTACTTCATCAAATTTTTCATGTAACTAGCTGGAGATTTTATAAAAATTTTTAATTAAAATCATATTAATAAAATGATAAGTTTACGTAAAACACAGGAGCTAGCCTTAAGGTAAGTTTAACAATATTTGTTCACTTTGTTAAAATCGCTTTTAAAATATATTTGCCTATATCTAGTAATTTTGCTGCACGTTTATTGGCCGGTAATCGTAAATATAGCAAAGATTATGCATCCAGTTCGGATGATGAGAAGGATCACAAAAAATCGAAGGTAAAAAAAGAAAAATCGGAAAAACCTTTGGCTGCCAAGCAAGCTGAACAAAATGAAGAGTCTGCTTCAACAAAACTAAATCGTTTATTGGCTTCTATGCAAACAGCCGATGATCAAATGAAAGTAGGAAAACGTTCTGATGTGGTAGTTAAACCTGGCGAAGGTCATCAAAAGAAAAAATTACAACAAAAACAACAAACAGAATCAAAAGATATATTCGCTGCAGCCAAAAAAGTGGCTTCAATGTTGGGTGATGAAAAGCAACAGCAGCAAACCGAATCGGAATTGTTAACCAAACTACTAGGGGGCAAACAATCTTCTACTGGTCAGACTGCAGAAGATGAAAAGCTTACTACAACTAACACGGCCAATGAAAATGACATTAGCTTAAGTGAATTAATAGTGGGCATGAAAATTGATCGTAGTCAGCAGCAAAAAGAACCCATTTCCACACGCAGTGATTATGTTAGACGCAGCATATCAGCTAAGGGGAAACAACATTATGCTAACAGGCAACAAGATTATTCTAAAGATAGACGTCCCATGCAACGCAAACGTGAAGCAGAAGTCTACACTGGCAGCGTTAATCTTTTTGGTAGTGCACCTTTAGGCATCTTTACAGATCCTTCCCAATTAAAGGATTCTACAGATTTGCTACCCACATGGTCTTTTCTACAACAACAGTCTTTAAAAGTACTGGTTTCTCATCCTCCCTCGAACTATTACGATAAATTGTCCGTATGGACTGAACAGGGAAAAATATGGCGTTTCCCCATAGACAACGAACAAGATTGGTTAGACGAAAATGATGTGGATTTTTCGGAACATATATTCCTTGAACAACACTTGGAAGCTTGGTGTCCTAATCGTGGTCCAGTACGTCATTTTATGGAGTTGGTATGTGTGGGCTTATCCAAAAATCCTTATATTACTGCCAAGGAAAAAAAGGAGCATATTATGTGGTATAGAGAGTATTTTGAATCGAAAAAAGATATTTTAAGAGAGTTAATGGTTAAAGATCCAAAACTTGATACGACCGAACAGAAACAAGTTGAAGCTTAGAAAGAGCGCAATGTTTTGTTGTGTCCTTTGTTATTATAATTTGTTAAAGTTTGCAATAAAATTCTATGAAAGTGATGTCCTGTGGAGAAGTTAAGAATGCTGAAGTAACAAGTAAATGCATTAAATTTGGTTTTATCAAATTTTTAATTTATA
Organism: Delia radicum; assembly: GCA_021234595.1. Classification (NCBI taxonomy): domain Eukaryota; kingdom Metazoa; phylum Arthropoda; class Insecta; order Diptera; family Anthomyiidae; genus Delia; species Delia radicum. Next base: position 226,966,816 of record CM037853.1, on the reverse strand, counting down.
ACCTCACCCTCCACCAGGGGGTTTTCAATTGCATATTTTTAAAGTCTGGGGTTTCTTGCGGTAATTCCCTTAAGATGAGATAATCTGCCATAATTCAACGATGAATGAGAGTCGATAAAAGAAATTTGAAAAGTAAAATGTTAATAAAATTGTGTTTATGAGCAAATAACTAGTTTAAACAAAAAAAAACTATCAATAATTTAATTATTAAAGTCCTTTTTTGTACCGACTTTTTTTTTTAAATAATAAGAAAAACAGTTTTTATATTTTTTCATTTTCCTTCTCTTCCGTGAATATGCAGAAATTTTCGTCTCGAATTGTCTAGCCTCTATGCTCGTTGGTTGACTTTAGTTTTTTTATGGTAGTAAGCCGGGGGGTTGCTATGTAATTCGATTAGAAAAAAATTTCTAAAAATCCTATCTAACCACATTAAACTTCAGGTCCCTCGCATTAATTTTTTTTTGAGACTTTTCAAGCTAGCCCCCGTAAAATTTACAAAAATCACTACTAAGATGTCTACTCGGTACTAATTTTTAAATTCCATGCTTATTAGAATGCTCATACTGTAATTGGGTTGGTTTTTACTCTCGGTATGATTTAAAATTATCCCTTTAAGCGAATGCCTACCACGGAGAAGAGTATTCCCTGTGTTAACCCCTATTTTTAACACGTCCGTGACAAATCCAAAAGTATATCAGTCAGGTTTGAAGGTACGTATATTTATTTCTGGCCAAAGCTGTTTGGACAGGCCGCCAAGGAGAACAATTACTATTTGCTAATCCCTGATGGAATTTTGAAAATCCCGTCTATACAGAGTAAGGTACCCACATACCATCCATGTCCCCCACTTAAGCGGATTGTCCAGGAATCCAAGGGGTAGCAATTTGCAACCCAAATAGCAAAAAACCTCTTTATACAGATAAATACCCCCGATTTGGGACCCACGTATCAAATTTCAAGTTCCTAGCGTAAGATTATCCAGGCCGCCTAGAAGAGGCTTTTTCCCCTTTTAGTCCCTATTTTACCACGTTCATTTTTAGGCCAAAAGTTTCATACCAGGAAGTTAGGCAGTCTATGGTTAGGTCTTAAAAAAAGTTGGATTGTAGTTTTACTGGCATCGTAGTTTTAAGTATTAAGTACTCTACTAATCAGTACCCAAATACTCAATTCGTTTGCCGCTCTATTTGCACCTCATGGATCTCATATACAACACTGCAACACAGGGTTGGAAAATATTAAGTGATGCCATACTGATAACTCTTCACATTATAACCATATTTAAAATCTACTAACAAATTCTGGAAACTGTACAAAATTAATATAATTTTTTAAGTTGATAAAACATTTTAATTATTCTCAATACATTTTTAAATCCTCAAAAGAATTGCCCTGTCCCCAAATGAATATTTTTTGTACCCAAGTAAACAAAAAATCCCCAAATGTGGGATCAAAACTCCAAGTCTGGCAAGTTGTGTTGGGGATTCTCGTTTTTGTTTCAGTGTTCATTTGACATTACGAGAAGTTAGACGTGTTTTTAAAACGAACGGTTAAAGGTGATTAATTTATAAAAAAAAAGAAGACACGACTAAAAATAAATTCTTAAATTTTTTACTTGTGTTAGTTAATTAAGCACTTATTTACAAGCTACTTAAACAATTTTTTTTAATAAAAATTATTGAAAACACATAAAAACAACAAAAAAAGTGGTAAATTAAAAAAAAAATAAATATTAAACGAGAAAAAATAAAATTTCGAACTGTTGCGCACACACCTTTTCATATAAAAAAATATATATATGAAAAGAAGGCAAATAAAATACGACATAAAAATATAAAGCCAAGAAGTCGCGCAAAGTGTAAAAAATAAAAACGAAAAAGATAAGAAAACAAACACACACACCATAAGAAAACTAACAAAGCAACAACAACTAGTTAGTGAATGAGCTCACACAAAGATTTACAAAAAAAAATAAAATAGAAAAGTACCAACAAAACAAAGAAAATAACCAAAAGTTAAAAAAAAAAAATTATTAACCACAATATATACTAAACTATATTTGTATTAAAAAATATATAATTTAATAAAAATAAATATGAAATTTTTTAAGATTTATTAAAAAATAAATTACGTGTTTCTTCAAATATTTGAGTAAATTGTATTTGCAAAAGAAAGAGATAGTGAGTGAGTGTGTGAAACGGAAAAAAAATTAATGAGTGTGTTTACATTAAAGAGTGCATTACGGGAATTAACAAGAAGAAGCATATTATAACAACAACTACATACGGCATAAATTTACACGAATCATCAATTAAATTTATTAGTTTTTATTAAAATCGTATTCAGTTTGTAAATAAATATAATTGTATCATTTTAAAATACTCTTTATATATATAGTGCAATATTAAAATAAAGGATTTTAACAAGAAATATATTTAGAGAATAAAAAAGAAAAAAGTAAGTAAATGAACCACGAAAAACAATAAAAGAAATGATTATAATTACAAATTAAAGTATATTTTAAGAAAAAATAGCACACATACTTATACAAAATTTGTAAATTTGGTTAAAATAGAGTATTAATCTTTTTTCATTTCATTTTATAATATTTATTAATTATTAATAAATATCTCGTCTTCTTTTCAATTCTCTTTTATTGGTATTCTTATATCAATTCTTTATATTTACTTAAAACGTTTAAAGCTTATTTGTGATACGAATGAGGCCTTTAAAACGTAATTGAGAAATTCCGTTGTTATTGCAAACGTTGACAGCGCAGTCAACCGATACCGACAACGAAGGCTTTAAAGCAGAGATGTTGTTTTTTGTTGTTGGTGTTTGTGTTTGAATGGCGTCTTTTTTTGTAATGACGGCAGCAGACAATTACAAAAACACAAACAAGTAAATACTCATACAAACGTAAAAATTGCAATTTCAAAATTGAATAAGAAATGTACACAAAGAAAGAATGAATAAAAAAAAGAAACGAAATGAAACAAAAGAAATTTGAAAAAATTAAAGTAAATACTAATTTATTTCTATCCATACAAAAATGTTAGCTCCTTTCAAGTTTTTTTTTTTGTTTATAAAATACACAAGTTTTTACAAATTTAATCCAAAAACTTGCAAAAAAAAACCTGGACCAGGGGTCTATCGAACCGCAACTTTTATTTTTATAAAGGCAAAATTACCTCTTTCAATCAGATTTTTAGCCCCTAAAATTCACCCAAAATTTTAAAATAAGCTCCAAAAATACCACAAATTATGCCACTAAACTCCACTTAAGCCAACATTTGTGTCGGTGGCCCATATTTTAGAATATTTCTAAAGTTTGGATATTTCATTTACTGCATATACATATATTTTCAACTAATGTATGCATTATAGTAAAGAAACAAAATGGGTATCATTGGATAGCTTATAGTGTCCGACCGAAGTCACTTTTTTTGGCCGAAGCCGAAGCCATAGCCGAACTTCGGCAAAATTTTTAATATTCGGCCGAAGCCGAACTTTTTAATTTTTTTTTAGTTTGAATAAAATTTAAATTTTCGTTGATTTTGACTACAAAAAGCATCAATAAAGTATATTAAAAAATATTCAAACATCAATAAATTTATTATAAAGTCAGTTCAATTATTTTATTGAAGTTTTCAACAAAAATAGGAAAACCTTAACTTTATTATTTTAACTAAAGAATATGACGAATTTAATTGAAAATTTTGTTTTTTACGTGAAAGAAATCAAAAATTAACTGTTCTTCTTCAAATATATGGTATTCGGCCAAGTTCGGCCAAAATTTGGCCGAACACCGAACTTGGCCGAACATCAACTTTTGGCCGAACTCCGAAGCCGAAGTCAAACGTTCGGTCGGACACTAATAGCTTATACAAATACATTTAAATTGACACAACAAACTATTAACCCATTGCAGCCCAACTCATGATTATGCGTTTTCAAAATTACGTTTTTTGAAAATGAGCCAGTTACTTCAATATTTTGTAAATTTTATGGTAGCCAGTTGGAATTATTTTTAAAATTGTTTGTTGTATGACCGAGGAATATGTTAAGCAGGAAGGAAAATCGTAGTTTGGCGAGTGGTTGAAAATTGTAGTACCTTTTGAAGTTGAAGTTTCAGCATTTGCAGGCACTGATATCAGAAAAAATACTGTCGTTACGACTGTCGATAGTGCTTTACTTATTCCTATTCCATAACAGCGCAGAAAGTATGTCGGTTTTAAATTTAAATCAAATTTAAAAAATTAAAATTACAGTTTTTGCTTGGATTTATTAAAAGTTACATGAATTTTAAGAACGAATTGTATTTGCCATATGTCAAAATATATATTACACCACCAAATAATATTAAAATACACTAAAAAAAAATGTTTGTCAAATATTAGAACTTAAAAAGAAAACGGCGATTATTTTGGAAAACACCAATTTTTTGACGGTTTTATGATATTTTATTGGCTTTATAGGGTTACTTGTTTGCAGGAAATTGTATTAAATACTTTAAAATTCGCTACTATTTTCTAAAAAAAAAAAAAATTAATTGCTCTTACAAGCAGTTTGAATTGAATAGAGATGCAATTGTTCTGTGAATAAAAAGAACGAAATGAGCGATTGAACGAAATGAACGATTGACCGATTGAACGACAAGATAATATTGGTGAACGAGTCATATCGTTCAATTGAGTGAGTAGTTCAATTGAACTAGTTCGTTCATGAACGACACAACTCTAGTTTGTGGAGTAAACATTAGAAAACATGGGAAATAAATAAATAGTACTCGGTTTTAACGAATTTTTCAATTTAACGAACAGGGCTGACATTATATAGTTCGTTAAATCGAAAAACAACTGTATTATATATTAAATGAGAGTGGAGTCAATTAGCTTTTAACTAATATATACATACATTGTTTTGATCCGATAATTAATGACGAAGATATAAAGAATTCCAAACTCAAATTGTGGAAGTGTGTAACTAGTGGACCGAGAAAACCGCGCACCTCATCGTGCCAACGTGCCAACACCCCAACATGCCAACGCGCACGAAGGTAGTTATAAAGGAGGTCACAGTGGTTTTTGTTACCCATTATTGATATAATTAATTTATTTATTTATTTTTTAGTAATATTTAAGCTATTTCAATTGAAATAGTTGAAAAATAATTGTTTTCTATTTTATTTCTATTATAAATTGAAATAGCTTAAAAATTACTAAAAAATAAATAAATAAATTAATTATATCAATAATGGGTAACAAAAACCACTGTGACCTCCTTTATAACTACCTTCGTGCGCGTTGGCATGTTGGGGTGTTGGCACGTTGGCACGATGAGGTGCGCGTCGCGCACCGGTCTGTGCATCCTAGTTCTCCATAGTCCTTGGTTTTAAGATTTTTTAGCATTTCCAGTTTTTGTTAAAATTTACAAATATTGTGGAGTTTTGTCCACTGTAGTATTTAAATAGAAGAGATGTTTGCTATTTTTTTTTATTTAAAAACTTTAATAATCTTTTTAATTATATAAATTTTAATTTTGATTACTTTTTTCTCTTTCCAGCTTCTTTTATAAACTTGTGCCGCCCAGTGTTTTTTTTTTTTTTATTTTAATTTTTCCAGTATCTTTATATTTTTTAAAAATACATAACGAATATAAGTGCATTTTTTCTGTAATTTAAATATATTTTGTTTTCAAAATATATTTTATTTCTTTTATCAATTTTGATTTGATCAACATTTTTAACAAAAAAAAAAAGAAACATCAATTTTTTTTGTGTTTTTTGGATTAAACATTTTATGCTTAAATGGATGCAACATCTATAATCACACAAGTCGCCCGCGATGATGAACAATTGAATGTTTATCCCAATGAAAAAGGTAAGTTGACAAAAAATATTTATATCATAATTTATTTTTGCACAACTTTGTCTGGCAATTGACACAGTTTTGCAGACTATCGCAATGGTCACAAGTAGTTTTATATTTTGTCTTTGTTCAGGGCAATTAAAAAAATAGGTTATTTTACAGGAAATGTAACTTTTATCCATTTTATATGAACAAAAGTAAAATATTAACAATTAAGTTTGACACAAAGAAACCATAATTTAAAATCAAGAAAAACTTACCCAGTATTTTTATAAAGAAAACGGTATAATTCCTCCAGAGAAATGTGTGTATTTTATTTTTGTTAAAATAACAAAGTGTAGACTTTACTGTCGCGGTATTTTTCCCCAGAATCTGGTGGAAAAAGTCGTACAAATTTAAAGTGTTTTTAATACGAGAAAATCTTCAGAAACTAAGGGTTTTTTTTTCGAAAAAATAATTAATACTTAATATTTTTTCCTTTAACAAAAATTTCTTAAAATCAAGGGATTTTCTATCCGAAAAATCTTCACGATAATTTTTTTTTTTTTTACAGAAAAATGTATTCCGATCCTATTGCGCTTTCTTTAGGTAAACGCTCTTAGAACTTAAGATTTTCTTTTATGACTTAAAAATAACTTCTAATTTATAGAAAAAAGTCCATCGAATCCGACGTGTTTTTTTTGTAGGAAAAACTCATTAGAATCTAAAGGGTTTTCAAAAGAAAAAGTTCTCAGAATCTGAGTTGATTTCTATATGAAAAAATTCTCAAATTCTATGATGTTTTCTAAAAGAAAATTCCTCACAATCTGAAGGAATTTCAATAGGGTTTTATATAGGAAAAGGGTTTTTCTGTAGAAAAATAACCAAAATCTAAGTAGTTTTCATTTCCAAATCTGGTCCTAGTTTGTCGTAAGCGTTCGAAGTTTATTAAAAAATCACAAATTATAGTTTAAATAAAACAACGCGAACCAATATTATTACGAATTTTACTTATATTTGCAATATGGAACTGAAATACTACAACCCAAATAGAGTTAATGTATTTTTTATTATTTTAAATTAAAATTATTTCGATCGAAATTTGCCCCCTGATATTTTTCTATAGAAAATTGTTTTTTTTTTTTTACAGGAAAAAGTAAAAATCGAACGTTTTTGATCCTTAGAAAAAGTCTTTACATCTGATTTTTTTATATAGGAAACCTTTTTTAATTCTTTATTGACACAGTGTTCATTTTTCAATCCAGAATTTTTTAAAACGGTTTTTTTTACTGGGTAAAGATATTTAAGCTGTTTAAAAATCTTAGAATAACTAAATATCTTGGCTACAATAATGAATAAAAAATTGTTAAAAAAGTTACCAAATAGTTAATTAAAAAAAAAAATACTTTTTGACGGTTTTTGATGGAACCTTTTTCAAAAATTATTAAAAAATATAAAAAATATAATATTTATACAAGGGCAGTCCAAAATTAACCGAACTGAAGTATAGGTGGCGGCTACTACTACATTGAGGTGATACGGAAGGGATTCCGCAAAACCGTTAACCAGTCATGGAGGAACAGAATGGATTGCAGGGTGTCTAGGGCGTTATGGCCCGCATTGGACGCATGGGCAACCAAGGTTCTTTTGGGACTGGACAGGGATGGTCTAAGGACCCTTACGGGGGTCCTGACCGCTCATTGTTCTGTCAGGGCTTTCACAAGCAGATGGGACAGGGACATACCGGACTTTGCAGGTTGTGCGAGGACGTTGAGAAACTGGAGACAGTTGAGCATATAATGTGCTACTGTCCGAGGTTGCAGGGTCTCAGACAGAAACGGCTAGGAGATAGATTTCACGACGAACTTGGGTGTGTCGCTGGATACAATCCAGTAGATTTGCTGAGATGTGTCAGGGAAAAGGACGGCTGTTTCTAGTAAGGGGACGATAGGAGCTTGTTCTGGGGAGTATCTATCCGTTTTTTTCTGGATCTTTCTTTCTATCTATCTGTCTATTCCTATTTTTTCTTACCTTTTTACTGAAGGGATTCACAATGGACCGTATAAATGGACACATAACCCTTCTTAACCTAACCTAATAAAACAAATACAATTCAGCACTAAAAATGCATCCGAAATGCGACTTATCAATTCTAATAGAATTTTATGTCGTAGGTCCCGAATGTAAACCCCAAATTTTAATACAAGCTCTACTTTTCTAAATATTCACAAATTTAACTTTAACGAAAAATCAAGTTTCTTCTTAATTTTTTTTTTGTTTTTTCGTATATCTGAATAAACTACGAATAATTTTTAATATAGTTTCAAAGTATGGACTTTGAGGTTTAAGAACCATATCAATTTATTGCGATTGGGTGAAGGATGTAGGATAGCCTTGCAATTAAAGTAAAAACTTCACTTATGTTTCTATTTTGTAAATATTATAAAACCCCTTAATCGAATTTGCAAAATTTTAGCACATGATATTAATTTATATTCCACTTAATTCATTGTATAATACACACATCAACATTTTCAGAAAATTCAATCAGAAGAACAATTTTTAAAACTTTTTTTAAAATTAGTTTTGTATGAATTCTATATAAAATGTACATTTTTGAACAGTTATCATTTAAAATCGTTATTTTCTTAGAAAAAAATAACTTTAATTAACTAAAACTTTGTTGGTATTGATCAGAAAACATATGTTAAATATACTTAAATGGCTTTATCCGAATTTTATTAAGTTTTATTTATCACAGACTCCATATTTTTACAGAATCAAAATATATAAAATTTTTGTAGTTTAAGCAATTTTTTTCGAAACGTGTAAAAAAGATTAAATTGAAAAAACTTATTTCATACTTTTTGAATGTTGTAAAGAATAAGAGTTTTTATTTTTAATTTTGTACATTTTTGCAAATATTTCTTTAACTATATATTTCTTATCCATATTCATGATCAGCGTCACAAAGTATTTTAAAAATGATAGGTCGCAACCCCGATGCATCAACTTTTTCTGATTTTGTTGAACTGTGTACATGATTGTTTTTATATTATTTCATTTTCCTTAATTTTCTTCTTAAAGGAAATTTAACGGACCGAGTATGCATACAAATTTTATGAGATTGAATTTGCAGATAATCCGCTAATGAAATCTATTTAGTCTTTACCACGTCGATGAAACAAAATAAAATTTCGAGTAGTGTACAATATAAAATAAGTAAGAAATAATAAAAGTTGATTGATTTTAAAAGTATGTTTATTTTGACATGGTTAGGTTAGGTTAGGAAGGGCTATGTGCACAACCTGCAAATATCCGGAATGTCCCTGTCCCATCTGCTTGTGAAAGCCCTGACAGAACAATGACCGGTCAGGAACCCCGTAAGGGTCCTGAGACCTTCCCTGTCCAGTCCCAAAATAACCTTGGTTGCCCCTGCGTCCAATGCGGGCCATAACGCCCTAGACACCCTGCAGTCCATTCTGTCCCTCCATGATTGGTTAACGGTTTCGCGGAATCCCTTCCGTATAACGTCAAAGTAGGGGGCTTCTTTTCACGCATACGAAAATAGAGAATCGGCTGCTTCTCTACTCCGTTCGCCCACGAACAAGAATTGGATGAGTGAAAAGAAACGTCCTGTAAATTGCGTCTTAAAAGATATTTTCTAAATTTAATTGTGTTTTAAGTTTTTGCCTAGTTAATTTTGTAAAAAAAAATCGTCTTTAAAGTCTTTTATTATTGTAAAACAACTTTATTTTTTATTATATGAATTGAACCGAAAATTCTGACATTTTAATCTTCTTTAGAATTGTTTGAGTTTTATTTTTGTGTATTTTTTGATTTTCTGTAAATTGTTGAAGGTATTTTATAGTTTATTGAACTTGAAATACAAAAATATAAAAAGAAAAGAGTCTACCATCAGTAGGGTTTTTGTCCCGGGATTTCCCGCTCTTTTTTCAATCCCAACATCCCGGGAATTTTGTGCGGGATTTCCCGGGATTTCCCGGTATTTTTTTTCAATAATTTACAGACTTGTAGCAAATATTAAAGTATTTAGATAGATGTTTTAGATGTTTATTCAAAATTGAAACATCATTATTTGATTTTTTTTTAATTATCGTAAAAAAAATATTTTAAATTAAAAAAAAAAAAACTGTTCAAAAGTAGTTTAAATTTTTGGTATTTAAAAAACCATTTATAATTTCGCAATTTTATTGGATATCTTTTCTATTTGTTAGATTAGATTTTAATTTTATTTAAAATGTAACAATTTAAATTAAAGAAATACTAATTAAAATAGTTTTCATATGTTTTCATAAAAAGGAACAGACAAAATTTACCTAAAAACACTCACTAAAAACACTTTTTTCTACTACAAATGTCTATATGATTTTCTTTACAGATATCTGTAAGGAACTAGAGGGCATAGATATGTTTAAATTTCAAATTTTCAATTCATATTTTGAATTGAAAATTTAAAATGGAAATTTTAAATTTCTATTAACCTTTTTTTGTGTATTAAATACAAATTATAAATTGATAACGTAAAATCGGTGTTGGCAAACGTTTTATTCGGTTATCGGTGTTGTATAACGGTATTTTGTGATTATTTTGTTAGGGTGTTTTAAGGTTAACGATATTTTAATTTATATCGTTATGTTGTGTTATGGTTAACGTTTTTTTAAATTACTTCGGTAGGTTGTTTTAGGGTTAATGTCATTTTACTTTACTTCGTTAGGTTACTTTAGGGTTAACGTTATTTTACGTAATTTCTTAGTATTTTAAAGATAACAGCAATATCTAGCACACCTGAACTAAAAAATGCAAAATGTATTTCAAAATAGTAACAGTAAAACTGCATTTTAAGAAACAATAGGTTATTTTAGATTTCAGATCGTAATAGAAGACAATCTCATCATTCAGAAGCTTTTTTAATTTTGAAGTAGCCAGTAAATGTATGTCATAAAAGTTCACTAGTTTTAAAATTTATAGAAGTTTTTGAAAAATTAAAATGTAAATAAACTTGCTTTTTTAATTTTAAAGATCTAGAAATAGGAATATCTATATTGCTCCATAGAGTATTCCTGTTCGCAATATGACGAAAGTCGGATATTATGAGGTCAAAATGATAAGTTTTCAATGTTGTTTCATGGAATGAACGATATGTATGATTGTATGTAAAGGGTCCACCATATAACGTTTTTTTTCCGATGCCGATTTTGCCAAAAAAAAATCATCTTTTCAGATGAAGCTCATACTGCATGGCCAGCCGAGGCAGCCATTTGAATGAAATTATTTTCCATTATTAACCGGAAGGATTGTACTTTCAAATAAAAAAGAAATTTGAGAAAATATTCAGTAGTTTTTTTTTATAGCATTTTCAAAAAAAAAAAAGTTATTTGGCGTACCCTTTATTTATCGTTAACAAAATTTACCTTCATTAACTTTTTTTTTTGATGATTTTAAAGTAACGATGTTTTTGAGGAAAAAATTATGTATTTGTTTGCAATATTTTAAGGTTATCGATATTTTAGAAGTATGTCGTTAGAGTATTTTAGGGTTAACGGCATTTTAAGTTATTTCGTTAGGGTGTAGTAGGGTTATCGGTATTTTATGTAATTTCGTTAGTATTATTTTAAGGTTAAAAATTGTTCTTTGAAACGGCATTGAATTGTTATCGGTATTTTAGGGTTATTGTTTGCCAACCATGCTTAAAATCGTTTGCTGTAAAATGAACTCTGAAAACTAAAATGAAGAAATATAGGAAAAGGTCCTGAAATTTGTTAAAAGTTTTATTTGACCCTGAAACCGTGTTTTGTCCCACACTAACTGTTTGTGTCCGACCGAACAGTTCGGCCAAAAACCTATATTTTGTCGGTTTTTTTGATATCTAGAGGCAATGATGACAAATTTTGGTATTTGTTGAGCCGATTTAATTCGATTTTGTGTATAAAATTTAACAGAAAAGCCGAAGTTTAGCTATAAAGTTAAAAGTTCGGCCGCCGAACTATTTTCAATTTGGCCGAACTTTCTGAGGCCGAACAGTGAATTCATTGCTTAACTACAGACTTTTCTTCAAATTTGACACTCAAAATAGCATCTAATCAGCCCAATAAACATTTTTCCATCCGCCAAATTTGTCCATAATGCTTTAAAATACCGAATACAGACCAAATGCATTTTCTGGCCGAACTGTTCGGTCGGACACTACTAACTGTTTAAAGAAGAAATCTTCTAGATTAAACAAGACAAAATGGCGATTTAAAGAAAATGTGGATTATTGGTTTTGATTGTAAATTAAAAGAATTCCAAAAATATTCTTCCATGATTCCTAATTTTAACATTTTTAATAAGGTATTTGATATTTCTTATGTTGTCTGTCATATGTTGTATTTCGGGAAAATAAATTTATTTTTATAATAAAAGTAGAATTTTTTATGAACAAATTTAATTAGTTTGTTTTGAGCGGGAAATCCCGGGAAAACAAAAACCCTAACCAGCAGCTACAAACTCTTTTTTACATTTAAAATTGAAAGTCAATGTAGTGCACTGAGGCAATGTGCAGATTTTATATTTAATTCATTTTAAAAACTGACATTTAATTTCTACAATTAGTTAATACGATTTAATTTAATACAATTTGTTTAAATTTAATTTTTATTCATTTTAAACTCGCAATTTAAATTATTGAATTTAAACAAATCTGAAGGTGTTATTTTAATACACATAAATCTATTACAAACTTTTAACCTTAATTTAGTAGAATTTCCATTGAAAAATTACATAAAAAAAGTTTATTATGTTTTAAACAAATACAACAGTTGTTGTTAAAATCTCTATATAAACATTGTTAGTTAAAAAAGTAAATAAAAATATATTTTTTTTCTTGTTTTTGTGAAAAAAAACTTGTGCAAATTGTATTATTTTGATCTTTTGCTAGATTAGAGAGTACGGACTAGGGTGATAACTATTGATATTTTTTGCAATTATCAAATTTTACGTATACTATTTTTTTTTTAAGTTTTTAATAAAGATTTCCAGCATATACGTTTCGAAACCATTTTTTTTTGCTTAATTAAACTTTGTGGGCGTTGTGGTGTAATGGTTAGCGCGTTGGACTGTTACACAGATGGTCCCGGGTTCGATTCCCGGTGACGACAACATCAATTTAGAAAAATAATATGTATGAGTTTTCTATCACTTATATGTATCGCAACGCCCACCTTCGGTGTTCCCGTAGCACTTAACCCCACCGAAGTAAAATAATGAATCAGGGCTATGAAACAAAAAAGCTTCAACAAATTCGCCAACTCTACATCAGGTGGCGAGCAACAACTGTTCTAAGACTTATCTACTCGCGCAATTATAGTGTTGCCATGTTTGAAGCCCTTCATGTTTCACCACCTTTCATCTCTCCACTATCCCCTTTCCAAAGAAAGCAACACATTAATTAATAGGAAGAATTTCCTGAGTGTTGCTTCTCTTTTTAAAAAAAAAAATAAAAAAGTTAATATTTCTCTAAAATGTTAAAGTAATTCGACTTCAACGATACCTTTCAATCTTATTTTTTATTTATTTATTTGAATTGCTCTATACACAAGACTAAAAGTCTTATTTTGCAGTATGGAACTGATGATATGAAAAATTATAAGATCATTAATTAATAACTTAATGACTAATTACAATTTTTATATAGAAAACAAAAAACAATTAAAATTAAACAAGAAGAACAAAAAAAAAAACATTTAAATAAATTTAAATATTTTACACATATGTATTATAATATCAAATACAGTGCAAGCTCGATTTTCGCGACTAATTAAAAACCAGATCTGTCGCGAAAACTGAATTTTCGCGATAACAGCACCCAAAATTTACTGAAAAATTGTATGTAATTTTTAAAATTAGAATTGTTTTTATTGATATATTTACATTTTAAACATTTTTAAAGAAATTGGAGATTTTGAGTTGCTTTTTTGGCAAATCATTTTTTAAAATAACTGCTAAATCACGTAGTTCATATAGTGCTGTTGTCGGTTTATCATTTTCCAAAGCATCGTCCACTTTAATTTTATTTTCTGCATGATCACTATCGTATAAATCTTCAGATTCCGTATCTGATAATTCCATTTACTCCTCATTACTTTCCACATGAAATTCTTTTTGAATCCAGTTGTTTATGTCAGCATTCGTGATAAGATGTTGCGTATCAATTTGAGCTACAAGTGTACCTATAGTTGAAAGATCTTCGTTTTCTTCCTGAATTATATATTGTAAAATGTTTAAGGGCATGTTATCCTCTTCACTCCATTCACTACCGAATTCGAGCACGGCGTTCCAGGATTTTCGGGTATTGGACACAGGACGTAGCTAGTATATGAATTGCATTTTTGAGACTGAAGTTTTTAGGTTTAAGCTTCAAATTTGTTTCCTTCTCTCCAAGCAAGTGCATGAGCAGTTGTTTTTTATAATTTAGTTTGACCAAGTTGATAACGTTTTGATCTAACGGTTGAATAAGCGCAGTGCAATTGGGTGGTAGATTCATTGCTGTAATCAAACCATCATCCCTTTTTAGTTCCTCAACTAGGTGACACGTCGCTTCCTTGAGCCGTTTTCCCATTACATGTGACAAGAGTGTGACTTGGAAGCATCCTATAATATAAACCGGATTCGTCGGCATTGTAGATTAGGTGAAGAGTCAACCCGTGCTCATCAACGTAATCCTTAAACTCTTTCACAAATGGATCAATAAGATGAGGTTTCGAAGACAATTTCTAGCCCGTAATTTTTAAAAATCTTATTCCATGTTGACGCTTAAATTTCTTCAACCATCCTTCACTGGCATTGAAACCTGAATTGTTTTGACACATTTTGGAATACAAATGACTGGCTTTTGATCGTAAAATCTCTGCTGATATTGGAACATTTTTTTCCTTTGTTTTACAAATCACTTATAAAGCATTTTTTCCATTCTTGGGTACTCAGCTTTCTTTAAGGTGCAACGTTTGCCAGGGCCACTTTCTGTTGTACGTACGAACTTTTTTAATGAATTTTCTTGCTTTATAGTGCGGTAAACCGAAGACTCATGCAACTTGTAATTCACGCAAATTGAATTTATGAAATCTCAACTTTTATTTTTTTTTTTTAAATCTCTAATTTTTGAGAAATCGTTGGCTTTATAATATGTTGAACTTTTCCCATATTAAGAGATGTATTTACACAACAAATGACACGAATAAACTGACAAAATTGAAGATCAAAATGATCCAAAAAGATAAAAATACCAAAAGACGGGGATTTCCTTTTTTTGGTTATAGACATTGTAATCAAATTTAAAAAAAAAACAGATAAAAGTCGCGAAAATGGGACCCGTTTTTCGTTAAACTGTCGCGATTATGTTAAAAATTAAGCCGTCGTGATAACCGTGTCGTCGCGATAACCGGGTCGTCGCGATAACCGGATCGCCGCGATAATGGGTAGTCGCGAATACCGAGCTTGCACTGTAATTATGTTTGATTTTCTTATGCCGAAAACAGTTTAAAAATATTTTCTTTAAATTTTCGTGCGTTACTTAAAAGTTGAGAGCTGTGGGGTAGTAGTAGTTGTTCTTTATTTCATATATTATAATGTATAAAGTTTACAAAGAATATGTTTAATATTAGTACATTATTATTAAGTAAAAAAAAAAAAAAGAAAAGAACTTACGACTTCGACATTAGTCGTCAGTCGGATGAGTGATTTTTAGTTTTCCATTAATACTTTTTTCATATTTCATAAAAAAAAAAATATATATATATATTTGATTTATAATTATATAATTAAAGTTTGTTTTTCTCATTTGTTTAATTATTAAATTCTTCAATTAAACTTTTTCGATATTTAAGAGCATTGATAATATATTTTACCAAACAATTCCGATCCGAATATTCCCCATTAAGGATTGCTATTATTAAATCATCTGATAACCATATATATCCAAAGTATTGGTATCTGAATGATTTTAATATTGGGCATCGTCCGATAAAATGTTGTATATTCCCTATTTCTTTGAGGTTGCATAAAGAGCATAGCTTTGATCTAGTTGAAAATCTTGTTCCATTTAATTCTTTTAAATCACTTCGTGATTTAAAGATCCACATAATCTGGTTTTGATTGTATTTTTCTACCATATAGTTTTGACCCTTTGCGAAGTCCAGTTGTTTATAAACTCTATCAGTTTCGAATGCCCTTTGAATGTATTTTAACTTGTTTGATATTCTTAATTTTGTCAGTAGCTGATAACATTTTTCGTCTCATTGATATTTTGAGCAGCTTTCGAATTCCCAATTCATATTTGATTGTTCACATAGTGATTTTAAGTGCGCAACCCATGACAGATTCCTCTGCATTAAACTTAGCGTCAGCTTATGGGGTAATCTATTTCTTCCATATTCAAAAATGGTTCGACCAATGTATCTTAGATGTAAATCAAGCGTATATAGATGAGCATCTTGCATATGATTTCTAACATAAGAACATATGTTGGAGTAAACGATGGTATATTTAATATCTTTTTAACAAAAAACCGTTGAAGTTTGTCAACTTCTTCGAAGAGTGAATGTCCCCATACTTGAGCTCCATAGGTTTGAATAGACCTGCAAACCGCTTGAAAAAGTTGCCACTTAGCACGTAAGGAAATATCTATTTTGCTTAAGTATGTATTCCAAGTGGCGTTAATATTGTTCTTGGCAGCATTATTTCGTTTTTCAATGTGTTGTTTGAATAACATTTTTGGAGTTAGGGTAATTCCTAAAAAGCAGAAGCTAGACGCAATCTTAATATTGTTGACATTAAAAACCCACTTTTCTTCATTAGAATTTCTGCCACCATTTCTGAATAGCATAACTTCTGATTTAGACAGATTCACCTCAAGGTTCCATGCTTTACAATATGTTTCTAATTTCTTTATCATAGTTTGAAGTATTTTTATATCATCTGCCATTATAACTATGTCATCTGCATATAGTAATAATCTTATATTAATTCCGGCTACATTTAAGCCTCCACCTAGAACTTCATGTAAATCATTTATGTATAAGGCAAATAGTAGCGGTGACAATATACAGCCTTGTTTAACACCAGATTTTGTCTTAAATTCTTCTAATAATTCCTTACCAGTCCATACCACTGATTTTGTTGTTTTGTACACTGCTTCTACGACGCTCACAAATTTTGTAGACACTCCCATTTCATGTAGTTTATATATTAGTAGATTTCTTGACACTGTATCAAACGCTGCTCTAAAATCCACGAAGAATGCATAGACTTTCTTTTTTTCTTGGAATTTTAACTGTACTATAGCTGACAAATTGTATATGTTATGGGGTTATGTTGTGGGGTATAGAATTCCAGAGAGATACTGCGAATATGTAGAAATGCCAATCCGAAATTAAACTTTTGTATCTAAATGATCTAAGTCTTTTTCCCCTGCTTATATCTTAAAGGCCACAAACATGTTCAAATTTGATATGGTCATCAAAATTCGTAGAACAACGAGCATATTACGTACAAAATTTGTTTAAAATATGCGGTTTTGGTTATAGTTTTGGTCTACTTATGACAATTAAATGGTAAAAAAAGTGTATAAAAAAATGCTTATATGGAAATTGCGGTACATGTGGGAGTTTTTTGTTTAACAATTTTTTTCCTATCCCGTGGCGATGGGTAAAAATTTTGCAGAAAAAAAGTTATAGCCCTAACAAACATTTGTGTAACCTTTTTGTTAATTTAAAAATAAATAATAAAAAAAGTTAAATAAAAAAATTTCAAGTTGGGATAGAAAAAAAAATTGTTTAACAAAATTGTGTATATTATTAAAACGCAATTGTTGTTATTAGCTAAAATAAAAAGAGGCTGAATTGTACAAATATATTTGTAACAAAAACTAGTTTTACAACTTTTTAAAGATTTTTATTTGGTCTCAAAGTATTTTTTTTAACACATACAGAGTTGAGCTGTATTTTTTTTTTTATTTTTTTTTTGCATTTTATTCTTTATGGCGTTTGAAATGATGTAAACTGAAACCTACACAGATTTTTTAAATCACTTTTTTTTAAGTTCTTTTCAGTTTTTAGTTTGCTGTTTGTTTGTTTTTTATCTGGAAATTAGACAATCGTTTGTATAAACTTTAATTTTCGTACTGTTTTAATATGTTTCATTCCATATCGTTTCCTGGTTAAACTTTTATTTTAATATAAATCAGTGGTGGTAAGACTTTTTTGGTTGCGTGCCACAAAAACACAAATTTTTTATAAAAATGTGTCGCGCGCCATCTTAAGATTATATTAAGTTTTTTATATCGAGTTTTATTAATCCGTTTTCCACTTTTGTCCTAATTTCTGTCACTTTTTCACTTCGGCGGTTATGAGATTTTGTTTTCATTAAAACAATTTGAACTTCTTTGAATCCAAAATGACAAGAAGTTTGTACAAACGTAATCGTAAAAGAATTTTAAAAATGCACTAAAAACTGTAATACAAAATTTTCTATTGTTTTTAAGAAATTTTCAATTATTTTTCATATTTATCAATTGTATTTCAGAAATATTAAATTGGTTTTCAAATTTATAAATTGTATTTCAGAAAATAATAATTTATATTCATATCAACTGATTTTTATATTTATAAATTAAATAGCTTATTGTAAAACCTTGATAAGCCACATATACATTAGAGCGACTCACCAAAAATAGTGCTCGATGTACCCTCCTAAAAATGAACCTTGGACTTTTTAAGATGACATTTAAAATATTTCGGCTCCAGCTTTGACCTCACGTGACCTGGACCATTTTGAAAATTGGTCTATTTTTGCACGATTTGTTAATTTGAGAATCTGTTTCCTTGCCAACATATGCAATATGGGTATCATAAGAAAGGTTTTTTAAGGCGCGTCCAACTGTATATACAATTTGTCCAATGACGATCATCAATGTCCTTTTTTTAAGGATATTCTGTAAAAAAAAGGTTTTTGAATTTTTTGTTCGGGGTTGTTTGTAATAAAAATGCTAAATTAACATATTTTAATCTTTAGTCGATTTAATTAAATACGGGTCTCAGCTTTTTTTGAAATTCGTGCTAGTTCGCGTTTTGACAAAAATGCAATGGGGTGGTAACTCTTCGTTTTAAATAGGGCAATATGGGTATCAAATTTTTTCTTTTGACAAGTACATCATCATTTAGATTTTTGCAAATTAGATTCATTTTACACGGTGCTCTGGAATATATATAAATGCAATTTTGTGGTAACTCTAATATGATAGCGGATTTAGTTTCTAGATCATGTATTGATGAAAATAGAACTAAAGAAAAAAAAAAAAGGTCAAAGCTAGAGCCGAAATATTTTAGATGTCGTCACAAAAATACCTATGTTCATTTTGAGGGGGGTACACCTTGCACGAATTTCGCTTCCATACAACTGGAGTCGATCTAATATTCATATGTATATATTTGACGGATTTTCACTGGTTTCTAGACATTCGTGGATTAATATTTGAAAGAAGTCTTGCTTAAACACTTAGTGCAAGTACCCAGAGTATAAATGTCCGGAAAAAGTCATATTTTTGTAATTTTTTTTTTTAACCTTTTAAAGACAAAGTACAAATAAAATGTGGCTTATCAAGTTTTAACAATAAGCCCTTCAATTGTATTCCCGGAATTATAATACAAATTATAATTCCGAGAATGGAGAGGTTATAAATAATCCATCCTATAATATATTTAGAATATATTTTTACTTTGAAATACAATTCATAATTTCTGAAAAACAATTGATTATTTGAATTAATATTTTCTGAAGTACAATTGATGAAAAAGAAATACATTTCAATGTCTCGCTCGAATAAGGGTATAAGCAACAACTTTTTGAAAACGCGTGTTTTTTCACATAATACGTCATTTTACAGATAAATACATCATTCTGTAAAGAAATATTGCTAACATTTTTATCAATTTTTGACCTCGAATTTTTCGGAAAGTGAAATTTTGCGGGTAATAATACTTACTAAATTAAAACATTAAAATGTTTTTTATACATTGTAAATGAGTAATGAAGAAACTAACTACTACGGATTAAAATCGCAAATAACTCATTTAAGTAACTAAAACTCAATAAAAGTAGGCTTAAGTCTAGTTTAGGGGCCTCGCTCGGATTTATTTCAAATTTTCACCATTAGTAGAACTTTTAATGCTGAGCTCAAAAATACATTTTTTTTTTGTCGGCGACTCTCGGTTCCCGAGCTATGGACTTCCAAAGTTTGAATTTTGAATCTTTGCATCTTCACCATTTCTGATCGGATCAAAACAATATACATATCATTTGAAAGCTTATTAAAGCACCTTTCATTTGATATATAATACTTCTAATTCCATTAACCCGTTAAGCGTCAAATTAAAAAAGTCTGTTTTTTAACCGAATTTTTTAGACAAACCTCGTATTTTCTCAAAATTTGACTATTATAAAGGTACGATACAAATAATATTTATTTGTAGCTAAGATTTCAAGCTTTAATTTGATATATAATATTTCACTTTAACCCTTTTAACACCGTAGATATTAACATTTATATCGTTATTTAATTTTCTTCATTTTTGTACTTTTGTTCTTATATGTATATGTAAATTAATAACTTTGTTAAATTGCTAATTTTAGAAACAAATACACTTTTGTAAACACGCCGAAATTTCTGCAGCCCGGGGCGAAGCCTCAGCGAAGCCGAGAATTGGACTGATGGGAGTAAAAAAACCCCTAAGCCCGGCCGAAGGCCGGTTACACAGAAAAACTTTGCTCGGCATATGTATATATAAATTAATAACTTTGTTAAATTGCAATTTTTAGAAACAAATAGACTTTTGTAAATACGCCGAAATTTCTGCAGTCCGGGGCGAAGCCTCAGCGAAGCCGAGAATTCGACTGATGGGAGTAAAAAAAACCCCTAAGCCCGGCCGAAGGCCGGTTACACAGAAAAACTTTGCTCGGCATATGTATATATAAATTAATAACTTTGTTAAATTGCAATTTTTAGAAACAAATAGACTTTTGTAAATACGCCGAAATTTCTGCAGCCCGGGGCGAAGCCTCAGCGAAGCCGAGAATTCGACTGATGGGAGTAAAAAAACCCCTAAGCCCGGCCGAAGGCCGGTTACACAGAAAAACTTTTGGATTTAACGACGATCGTTCATCTTAATATTAAGGTCTTTGAAGTAGTAGTTATTGCCACTTTTTTTCCCCCCAAACTTACCTATTTTAACTTTAATTTCGGTTTTTTTCTGAGCGAGGCCCGTAAACTACATTTGTTCCCCAACTTTAACCATTAATAACTTTTTTATTATAAGAGATATAGTAACACATTATACCTTAAATGAAAGCTTGTAAAATGGGCTATAATTTTCTATAAATTTTTTATTTACATATATAGACGTTTTTTTGAATAAACAGATATGTTATACAAAAAAACTAGAATAAAAAATGAAAAACTTAAAACTGGGCTGTAATGGGTTAATTTATGAGGACATATTGTACCTCATTAGAAAGATATTTTAAAGAGCTTTCATATGACACCCATATTGTCGTGATCGAACTTGTACTTTTTGAGATAATCGTTAAAAACTATTCCAACTTTAATGCCCATTTCTGACGCAAGGGGCCGTCGCCGACAAAAAATTTTTTTTTTGTTGAAATCAGCTCAAAAAGTACTATTCAGGGTAAAAAAAAAAAAAAAATCTGAGCGAGGCCCCTAAACTAGACTTGTTCCTAAAAGTATTGACAAATTTGAGCAAATTTGTCACATTGAGATCCATAATACATGTACAATATTTGAATGAAATTTTCAAGACTGGCAACATTAGACTTGAGTTATCGAACCCAGCAAAACCACACATTACCAAATCATGGGTAAAGTAATGTATCGCCATAGGGCTTCATGCATTACTTTACACGTTACTTCACTGATGAATTTTACAGGTGATGAGCCTCAAAGTAACTCATTACATTGTAGTGGGTAAAGTAACTGGTTACTTATATGGTTACATGGTGGGAAAAAGTAATGTGTCTATAAATAGATTTTCATAAAAAAAAATGCATAACATTTTTTTTTTTACAGATAATTTTTTTTAATTAAATAAATAATTTTTTTTTTGAGTTTTTTTAATTAAATAAATAACTTGGTCATGCGGGGATTCGGACCTGGGGTCTCTGGTATTTAACAATTAGTTAGGCGAGAACTCTACCAACTGAGCTATCGATACATACAATATTTTATTGCTTAACATGTAGATGAGTTGTTGTGCTTCGTGTTTTCGTTCGTAATATCAAACATATACACCTTACCATTATGCTTACAAAAAATCACAAAGTAATGTGTCTATAAATAGATTTTCAAAAATATATATTAATAATTACTTTACGTTTGTAATTCATGCATTATGTAATTGATGATCGGTAAGTCATTATTTTATGTTTTGAAGTAATGTAAAATGTAATGAGGCCCCATTACAAGGTAATCCATGCGTGTTCAATTATCGGTAACTCATTACTTCTTGTTGGAAATTAATGATACAGGTAGGGAGTACATATTACAAGGTAATGCATTACTTTATCGCACCCATTACCAAAGTTTTGCTGGGAACTGTAATCAAAAACTATAAAAAAAAGTTTTTGTATAAGAGTTTCCAAAGTTTTTCTCTTTCTGTAAAGTTCTGGCAACGGTTTATATAGCCTTATACGAGCGAGGCTTTCAATTGATAAAACTGAAATGCAATTGATGGTTTCTGAAATTCAATTCATAATTATAATTTGAAATTCAATTGATAATTTCCGAAATGCAATTAAAAAGTCAGAAATGCAATTGAAAATGTAAATACAATTGAAATGTAATTTAAAAAGCCAATTTTCGAATACTTAAAAAAATCTATGAACCTATAAACCGAAAACCGGTTTATAAAACCGTTTTTTAACTCAAAATAGGTTCCAATAACCGTGGTTTTATGATTTTTTAATCGCTTTGTATTAGTGATATCTAAAATTTTCTGTACAAATTAAAAAAAAAAAAAAACTAAAAATTAAAAAGTTTAAATTAAAAACTGATCAGATCTCCTTTCTAAAGAGCTTTTTCATGTTCTTTTCTAAATAAACGGAGACCGGGGAAAGATTAGTCATCGTAAATTTAAACTTTTGTCAAATTACAGCTTGAGAAAATAATAATGCAATTATAAAACGGAAAAAGTCGATGAAAATCACAAAAGCCGAAGTAGCCCTTAACTTAATTAAATATCATAAAACATCGGCCAACACATGCACAGAAGGCTATTTATTCATGACATACCAAAAAATCTTTTGAAAATATTTTGCCTCAAAGTGTCGAAAATTTTTTAAATTTCTCATATACCTTTCAATTAAGTCAAGTGTAAATTTCAAACGCAATGCTATTCAATTAAAAATATTTAAATATTTTCCTTTTTAATTTCAAACACAATAACAACAAGTGCAACAAAATAAGAAATTAAAAGTTTTTTATTATGCTGACAGCATAAATTAAATTAATTTTTTTTTTTTTTTTGCATAAAATATTTAGGAAATGAAAAAGAAATTTTTTAATAAGATTATAATAAAAACAAGAGACAGGTAAATAATACACTAGTAAACTGAATGAATGTTAACTTTCACATTCTTTATATAAGAAAGAAACTGAAGAAATAAAGGTCAACAGCAAAAATATTTAATTCATTAAAGTTGAAGTATGAAAAAAAAAAAAAAAACGTTTTATAACATTTTATGTTTATGGTGATTATTACAATATCGCCAAGAGATTCGAAAACCGGCTTAAGATGAATGTAAACAAATATTGAAAGAGACGTAAAAAGAGAAAATGAATCATCAGCAGAGTTGTGTGCTAAAATATATCAACATAATAACACGAGTAGGTTATGTGTTTATGTATGCCCATTTGGGCGTTCCGCCATTATCCATTTTTTGAATTTTTTGCAACTCTTACAGCGGAATGTGAATGCTTAAAGTCCTAACGATTTTTGAGAATTTTTCATATTTTTCATTGTTCATATTCGAAAGTAGAAACAACATGTCTCTTATTTTATGATTTAACTGTAAAACTCAATAAACTACAGTGGTGGCCACGAATTAAGACACGACATTTCACTTATATATTTCTGATCACTTTTACATCTTATCGAACAAATTTTAGATACATGTTATTTTTCAAAGATACTAGTAATGTTATGAAAAAAATCAACAATAGTTTGTTACCTATATTTTGTTAGGAATTTTTATTTACATATTATACAGATTAATACAAGTTTTAGCCTGGTCATGAATTTAGGACATAAGCAAAACAAACGTTAATTCACTAAAGTAAAGCTCAGCTTTATAAAACAATCTTAGTATTTGGTGGAAAAGCCTTTATTTTGGACCCCACCAGCGCATCTCCTGGGTAAACTTTTAACTAATGTCATACAACATTCCTTTGGAATTGCATACCAAGCTTTTTGAATTTCTTCCCATAAATCGCTCAAATTTTTCGGCTTTACTACTCGTACATGCTCCTCAACATCAATCCACAAGTCCTCAATTGCATTGAGGTCCGGGGATTGAGCTGGCCACTTCAGAACATTGATATTGTTTTCCTCTAAGCAACTCTTCAATAGTCGTGAAGTGTGCTTAGGGTCATTATAATGCATAAATTTCTACATTTAGAGGCATGTTGTCTTCAGCGAATGGTATCATAATGCTTGTCAGTATGTTTTTGTAAATGTGCTTGTCCATTTTAGTGATAATCTTGTGAATGGGTCCTACACCATGCCAGGAAAATGCTGCCCACACCATGACATTGCCACCACCATGCTTAACCGTTTTAAGGGTGTACTTTGGGTGATGCTCCAGGTTTGGAGGGCGCCATACGTACTGTTTTTTATCAGAACTGAAGCGGCAAAACTTCGACTCGTCGCTCTAAAGTATATTTTTCCCAAATGTCATCGGTTTATTGAGATGTTCTCGTAAAAACGCTAGTCGGGATATATATTTTGACACAAGTGGTTTACGTTGTACAATACACCCACGTTAGTTTTTCCAATCCAGACGTCTTCTTATTGTTCTGGACGATATATTAATACCAAAATCTGGTGAAGTTTCACTTTCAATTTTACTTGAGCTCATGAAAGAATCTTTAACAGCTGCTTTATTAATTAAGCTATCCTCCCTGGGTGTAGTTTTTCGGGCTCTAGGTGGCTGTTTGACATTTTTTGTGGTACCATGCAGCTTGTTGTGTTCCAGAGCATTGTACATCTTGGATCTGGAACATTTAAGTAGCTTGGAAATCTCCATTACTGTTTTTCTATCAGTATACATTAGTTAAATCAGTTTTCGCTCTGCATCCGAACTCCAAGTACCTTTGGCCATTTCTAACTAAATGTTTTTATGTATCACAATATAAAATGGAATAAAACATTCATTACTTACCCTTTAGCTTCAAAAAACACCAAACAATCACTTTATATTTCTAATGTGTTAGATATTTCTAATATGTTTTAAATTCGTGGCCAGCTTCAAACGCACGTTTTTACAGTAATATAATAAAAATAGCAACAAAATGTAAAATCAAACAAAACCATTTAACGGTACTTTTTCTTAACATTACAGGGTACACTGAAAAATAAACAAAATCTAATTTGATATTGCAGGGTTGTAAAAATTAACATAACTAAGCTCGTTACATGTCGTGTCTTAAATTCGTGGCCACCACTGTATATTGTTTTTTTTTTTTTTGAAATGTGTAGTTTTTCCTTTAAAATTGCTTACATTTCCTTTAAAATTGCTACATTTTAGCCATTTTTTTTTCACAAATTTAGCCATTTTCGGGAACCACGTTCTGCCAACAATAAATGTATGCAACTAAAATTTTATAAATTTAACCGTTTTATTTTTCAGTAAGGATCTTACAAATAAATATTAAGCAAAAAAAATCTGCTAGTTTTAAAAATTTTTTCTGCAACATAATTTTTAACTAATTTTAGTAGCTTTTTTTTTACTATTTAACAGGTTATTTTCTTTGAGTGTATAAAAAATGTTAACAAAACTTTTTCTTAATGCGTACAGTTAACAACCGCTAGGTTAAAGCGTATTTCAATACAATTGTGTGCTGTTTATGTCTCTTAACATTCACTTTCAATGAAAGACCAAATTCCAATTTAAATATTTATTTAAATTTTAATAAAAGCCAAAATAATTAAAAAATAAATAATTAAGCAAATAAAAAAAAAAGATATGTTTAAAATACATCACTCTCGTACCATATATTAACAAAGGCAGACGGACTACACAAAATATAGAA
Organism: Delia radicum; assembly: GCA_021234595.1. Classification (NCBI taxonomy): domain Eukaryota; kingdom Metazoa; phylum Arthropoda; class Insecta; order Diptera; family Anthomyiidae; genus Delia; species Delia radicum. Next base: position 226,940,596 of record CM037853.1, on the reverse strand, counting down.
AAAAAATCAGCAAAGATAAATAAATTAAAACAAAAATTCACATAAAATTAGACCTTGAAATGAAAAAAAAAGCCAAACAGACTTTGAAATATAAAACAAAAATTTTGTTCCACACTCAAAAAAAAAAAAAAGTTTGTAAAGTCAGCAAAAAATTTTGCTGAGTCAGCAAAATTATAGTCAGGAGAATGCTTACAAAAAAATTGCCAATGTCAGCAAAATATTTTGCTGAAAATCAGCGAGCTGATTTTTAGCAACAAAATTAGTAGATTCAGCAAAAGTTTTGCGAACACTTAGTGGATTAGAAATAAAAAAGCCTTGCTAAAAATTAATAAATTTTTTGCTGAATTTTAGTAGACTGAAAAAAAAACTCAAAAAATTTGTAGAAAAATTGTAATTTAGTTAATTTATTTGCTGAAAATTATAAAACATATTTTTGTGATTCTTTTAAAAATAATTTACAATAATTACGAAATATAAAAAATTTCATTTTCCCACATTGACGGCATGAATTAATTTAATATCTGAAAATATATAGAAATAAATATATATAACATAACAAAAATTTTCTTTCAACTACTTACATCAATGGTTGTCTAAATGATGCTATCTTTTAAAGGACGCAACTGCCGAAGATAATTATAGAAACGAAACGAAAAAATAAACAAAAGCAAACGAAACAAAATAAAAAAACAACAATTTTTTTGCAATTAGAAAAAGGAACCATAAAAATCTTCCTAAGATGGGTGTCTTTGTTTTTCGCTTTACTCTGTCTACATGTGTGTATATGTTTGTTTGCAATTTGACCACGCTAGATTATTAATCTATAAACGTTTAGTTTCGAAATACATATTAAATTTAAATATTTTATTTTGTCTTTTATTTAATTAATAGACAATTATTTTCACAAGCCGGTGACAACGCAAAATTTAAGTTGTTATTAAAACAATTTTGTTTTATGTATGAAAAACAGATACAAAAATCTTCCATGGTTGATTTTTTTATATGTCTTATTAGAGTTGTACTTTTTAGTATCATTTTCCTCTTCTCTACTACATCTTGACATGCCGCGACATCTGCTTCATTCTGCGCATATCTTTCGATCTGGTTGTCGTCCACACTATTAATGTGCTTATCAGCACAATTTTTTTTAGCAAAATAAATTAGTAAAACATTAGTATAATATAAGTAAAACATTAGTTCAAAACAGTTAAGTGCTGAATAAGTATAACAAAAATTTTAGATTAAAACAGAATTTTAGCAAAAAATTTGCTAACAAATAGTATACCTGATTTACAAGACGTTATACTAACTTTACTACTAACTTATTTTTTTGAGTGCACAAATGAGAAAAAAAAAATAATTAAATATGTGAGATACCAAAAAAAGAGTGTTATAATAAAAAAAAAACTTTATACAGTGCCGAAAAACCCAAAGCATACACACTGAAAATCCATTAATATTCCCAGTTCATAGTATTAAAGTAAGCTATATATAAAATATTAGCAAATTTCTAATAAAGAGAAAGAGAAAAATTAATTTTTATTTGTATGCTTTGGTTGTTGCGTTGACTGTATATAACATAATAAAAAGCAACATGATATATTCACAAAAATATAAAAGACAAGTGGATTTTATATTTATATTTGTGTTTTTTTTTATTTTTTTTTTTAACAATGGACTACAACAATCAACTAGTTTAAAAAAAAAAACAAAATTTTTTTCGATAAAAAAATATATTAAATATGACATAACTTTTAAGAAAATATATCGCACTTGATCAACAAGAGGGTATTAACTCAAAATTTTTAAAATATCACTTTTTTCAAGAAATCAACTAACAACATCAATAAATATCTATTGTACAAATTTCAACGTATTCCGATTACTCTTTCATCTCGAAAACAACTTTTGAGACCATTTTCATGATAATGTAGTGATTACCTTTATTGCAACAAAAAGGTATTATTTCGAGTTAATACAAAAGTTCAAATAGAAATGAATCGTATATTTTCATAAAAAGGGTATTATTTTGATTTGAGCCTTTATTTATGTTAAAAATAATCAAACTGTTTTATTTATATTTGGTTCTATTTTGAGTTGATACTGTTTTGATGATAACATTTGTTTTATTCTATAAATTTAATTCGAAATGTGACTCTTTCTATGAAAAAATTGTTCACATTTTTTTGAGTTATGACCCTTTTCATGAAAAAAATTCGTTAGTTATAACCATTTACATGATATCGTGTTTTTAATAAATCTACTTTAAGATAAATACTTTTGATAACGAAATCAATTGCTCATTGTAATAATAATAACAATAATAATATATAAAAAATCATTGTATTTTATATTGTTCAAACCAACAATAGTTAATAAAAATTCAATATGACGTGTCCAAACCTACAACATTATTCTGCGTCTTTGCGTTTAGAGGATATTCATAGTGATAATAATAGTTATACCTCTACAGATCCATTCAACACCAGGAAGTAATATGATGTTCCGCAGAATATTCAAGGAAGAACTCAATATTTTATTTTTTAAGCCGAAAAAAAGATCAATGTGATCTCTGCGCATCATTTTCCAAATATAAAAAAAAATATCATTAGGTAAAATTTTAATTTATTTTTTTGAGTTAATACCTTTTTGTTGAAAAAAAAATTTGAAAATATTATTAAAGTTTCAACTAAAGCGTCAAAATTCAAAATAATACCAAAAAAAAAAATCAATAAAATTTAAAAAAAATGGTATTAACTCAAAAAATTGATTTTTTTTTTGCAATGAGTGGTAAAATTTAAAACAAAAACAATGTATATATATTTTCAAATGTAATTTGTTTATTATGATATGTTTGAATTTTTAAATTCTGTTAAAATGTGGCCATAAACAGCTTTTTGACTCTACTGAATATTTTAAAATTTTGAGTTAATACCCTCTTGTTGATCAAGGGCGATATATAAATTTTTGTTTGATTAACACTTTTAAAAAACATTCCTAAAATTCTAAAACTCAACACGGAAGTAATTATTTTTGTCAAATAGTTTTAAATAGTTTTGATTTTAGTATACAATTCTAACTAAAATTAAATTTGTTTAAACATTTTTTGTACAAAGTAGAAAAAAAAAAATCAGAATATGTAAATAAAATTTATAAATTTGATTTTTTTTTTTTTTTTTTGTATTTTAGCAAACAAGTGTGAATTGAAATTTATTGAATACACGTTTGTATACAATTATCATGTGTATGTAATAAATACGTTCGTTCGACTGGCTACTATTTGTGTTATAACATTCCAAATTTATGCCTCTTCTAACCCACCTTACGAGTAAGTTGATCAACATCAACATTCTCGTAATTCAATCAAAGCTTTTGTGGTTTGCGTATAAGAAGAACATGACACACAAGTTTAGCACTGATTTTGTTGATTTTTTTTTTAAATTTATTCATTCTATTTTCATATTGAATCCAATCAGTGATGTTAACTTGAAGATTTTTGACTACTTAAAAAGTGAATTATTTGGCGCTACGAAATAACACCCAAACGGAGAAATGAAATAACCCCCAATGAAATAAAGCTTAAAAAAAATGAAATAAGTCCCCAGCGAAAAAAATGAAACAATACCAAAAAGAAATGAAATATTAACCAAAATTGAAATGAAAACAAAATTGCTAATGAAATAACACCCAAAGTTTGGGGGTTATTTCATAATGAAATAATTCCTAAACGAAAAAATTAAATAACCCCATGTGAAATAGTCTTCAAAAAGATAAAATAAGTCCCAAAAAGTTTTATTTTATTTGAGTTTTAAATGTTTATTTTGAAAAACTTAAATGTTAACTTCAGGCATTTGAAATAGAGTCACAGCATGAAAACCATAGATTGCATTAGCTGTCAGTGCACGTAACTCATATAAACATATAAAAAATATTTGAATGTGTATGTAAAAATGTGTTTGTTTATAAAATATGAAGAAGTGTTATATATCTATGTAAACTATGATAGAAATATTGGTCTTACTCCCCGCGAAGGTCGACAACATATGCCTTTTTCATAGACCTACATGAGGGAACGGACTTCACTCACTAAGTGTATAAAGAAAATGAGTAAAATTATATGTCAAGATTATAGTTATATACAGAAAGGGGGGATTTTTATTTCTATCTCACTCTGAAAATCACTATAATGTAAAAAATCCCTTACTGCTCTGGATTACCCAGGTAGAAATTGCCCACGGTAAAAATAAAATAGTACTGGGACAACCAGTTTGGAAGATGTTATAAATCTTTATTATATGATTCTTCTTTATAATCGAGCTTAAGATCTTTTGTTAAATGATTGCAAATTATTAATTTCCAATATTTCGTCTCCACATTGGGAGACGAAATATTAATTTGTAACAATTTGAAAAGTTTTGAAATAACAAATTTAAAAAAAAAAAAAAATAAAAATATATTTATTTTCCCGCCTTTTTTTAAATTTGTTATTTCAAAAATTTATTTTCCCGTTTTTTTTTTAAATTTGTTATTTCAAAAATTAAATTAAAATAAATTTCCCTGAAGAAGTCTCCCAATATGGAGACGAAATATTGGAAATTAATAATTTACAATCATTTAACAAAAGATCTTAAGCTCGATTATAAAGAAGAATCATATAATAAAAGAAGATCGAAGAAAATTAAACATATAAATCTTTATTGGTACATGAAATTTGAATGATTTCCAAAAAGTTTTTTAAACTGGAATTTATTTTCACCTAAAATAAAAATCACAGCTTTTATTACTTTTGCTAAAAAAAAACGAATTTTTAAAGTATTTGAATTATCTTATTTACAGTACTGGTAAACTACTGGATTCCATTACTGTGCCAACGTTTGAAAATAACTACGGCCAAGTGTATATTGGTGTTATCATTTCGACACCCAGCCAGTACTGTAAAAGTTTAAAATCCAACACTTTGCCAGTACATGTACTACCGTCTCCAACACTGGAGCAGCACTGCCCGTTCGTATTTTTCTATCTGAGTACTTTATTGGTAACCTGTCTGTGTATTCTGTGATTTTATTTAATAGAAAATTTCCTGTTGTACCAATAGGAATTTTTTAAATATTTAAAATAAATTGACATCGACTTTAAAATTATAAATCTATAAAATTATAAATCTATAAAATTATAAATACTCGTGATTTTTTTTCTTACCAAACCAAATTTTCGCCTGCAGCGCTTATTTCAACTAGTTACTTACGTACCTAAAGTCACAGAATTATAAATTTCCAGCGATTTCTAAATAGTAAACATACGTTTTTCAAGCATTCGATATTGATTATCAGAAGTTGTTAAGAAACCCTATTGGTAAAACAGACGAGGACAAGAAATTCTCATTGAGTTTGTGATTTAACATAACAAATATCTCTAGAAATTCGAATAACAAAGTCCCCTGAAGATTTCCTTGGGCAGGAATGAAATCCGGATAGGGACACGCCTACATCAGATTGCTTTTCACAATTTGTTAAATAAGTTTTGGGACTTTAGCATATTTAATTACTATAAACAGGAAACGTTTCATCAATTAATATGCGTCTGCTTGCATTTTGGGGAAGTTTTCTTTTACTAAATTTATCCATTTATCTGACACAGTCGGCGACATCCTTTCCGTCGTGCAAATGACAGACACATTTTTTATAGAATTACATCGTTGAAAAGCTTAATGAAAAAAGTTTATTCAATTTAATTTGGAAAATGGAATAATAAAGCCTAATCAAACAAAATACAATTGTTTAAGTTTATAATTATTCTAAATAAAAAATTATTAAATTTAATAAGGATTTGGGTCTTATAATTGAAAAATTAGCAACCAAAGTTGAAACTTTGACAAACGTTTTTGAATTTTGACGATTTTTAAAATTTTGTCGATTATTTTTTTTTTGCCACACTCTTCGCTTTGTCGACCATAGCCTGATGTATGGCACTGGGTTTGATTCTCAACACGACGCAAAGTAAAAAGTTTTTCATATAGAGCAATTTAACAATGTAAAATACTTTGATCACTTACGAGTTCTTGGATGGACGAAACTGTGCCAGTCTGGTATATCCCTTGTGTCCGTTAAATTTTTCAATAAAAATGTTTTTTTCCTGTAAATTGAACTCTAGATTATGAAAACCTTCACACATATGATGATATCATTTTTCGTCCAATGAAATACATATTTCATAATTATTTAAATAAATGATGCATAAAAATATTGTTGAGGTCATGCGTTTCAAAATTCCACCGGAATCTGGGTCAATTTTATTATTTTTTTCCTATCTCTTTCGGTTTTCGAGATACGGGCTATTTTCATAAAACAAATATTGATGACATATTTCTATGAAATGATGAAGATGCTAGAAAGGAGGTTTCATGAATATTTTTGAAAAGTTTAATCATATTTATAAAACCTTCATAAATATGACAATTTTACAAAGATTCTCGTCCAATAAACCATTTATAAATATGATGGATTTTTGTTTTGAAAGGCGTGGTAGAGAAGAATGAGTATATTTTCTAAAAATCATAAATACATTGCAAATTTTCAATTTTTTTCTGAATCAGACTGCGCAGTTTCTGGTATTGAACCTTCGTCATTGACCCTGTTTTTGAATTTTTGAATTTTGAATAATGTAATATTTGTTATGTTTTTATTTGTTCGATTGCGTCTATATGACATTTTCTGTGCAATCACTGACCGTGGTATAGATAAACTGATTTCTAATGTCACATGCACTCGCACTACCCGTTAGACAGAGCGCTTTAGCCCTCTGAGCTATCGTCAGGAAGAGTTTTGTTGTGATTAAAACTAGTTTTATTCAATACACGGTGTTTTTGTTCTTGCATACATAATCTCAGAAGTACAACTCCAACAACACAACAGTTCTATTTTTAGAAACTTACCTCACTCTAATGTCCACTGTTTTCCCATATGTTGTAAGTGATGCCATATCTATGATATATTCTTTGTATATTCGATAATGGGTTTTTGTTTCCTGAGTTAATGGTAAAGCACTATGCTTCTATTATTTTGAGATAAGTTAGCAGTTCTAAATGAAGTCATATTTTTAACTGTTTGGTAGCATGCACTTGTTTTAAACGTTTTTAATTTTATTCAATACATTCAAGCGCTTTTTAATCGGCCTAACAGTGTATTTTTTTATTTCTTAAAAGTTGGCATCATTGATCTGAATTTATATTTTTTCATTGTTTGAATTAGGGCGGTGTTTACTGGTTAGGGTTTGGGTATTTTTTTTTTGTTTATTTTGAAAATATTCTGTATTAGAGTGTTAATGACATTAATAAAATATGAAATACAAAACGAATATAATTGAGAACAAATATTTTTTTTTGTTCCTATTTCTTTAAATAAATAAATCTTATCAGAAATTAAAAAAAGAGGAAAACAGTGGAAGCGAAAATGAAAAGATTAATTAAATTTGCTTATAAATTTTTAAATAAAGCTAAAAATCGTTTAAACTAAATTATTGCCATCGGAAATTGCTTTAATGGTCTTAATACTTAAATCTAATTTTAGGGAGTCATAACTAAACATATTTTTTTTACAAATTAAGACTTAATTAGTTTGGAAGTATAAGTAAAAAAGTTAAAAACGCTTAAAACTTATTACGGAATCTTCTTAGAGTTCTCTCCAAAATACCTGATTACGGTCATGTAACAGAATTCGAGAAAATCGCATAATTATTGCTGTGGCTTCAGTTGGTATATTTGGGGATTATACTGACTCTGCGAAAAGGCTTGTTGGACTGAGCTAAGCGATAATAACCAAGCAATTTTTTAGAAATTTGTAAGGTCAGGCACTATCCCCGGGTGCAGGGAGGGAATCAGTTACTTCTTAACTAGGGACAGTATAGAAATTATATTAGTGTCCGGTGTTATTTGTTATTAATCATAGAAAAATGTGGGACACAGTCGGAGTGGATAAATCCACAAGGATTCTATCTTGGCAGGATAGTAAGAATTCTCATTGGGCAAGGATTAGGTTTGAATACCTATTTGCTCACAATATTCCAACTTCGGGTGTCCTTATTGGAATTGTCAAGGTGATACTGAGGAATTTCGTCAACAGGATGGTGTTTCAGGACTAGATTGGTACATGAACTAGATTGGTAAGAGATTGGACATGATTTGGTTGTGAAAATTAACTTCACTTCCTCTTCTCATCCTAACCTCTTTTTCAACCTTACCTAAGATAAAATAAATTACCTTCTTGGTGAAACTTTCAATCTTATATATTGCAAATGACAACGACATTTAACAATAATTTTTCTTCGCTCGTAGTTCAAGCCTTGGGGAGCTATGATTCCAAAGTAAATTATGAATGCACGCTCAATCGAACCCTTTTAACAACTTTTAAATGTGGCCGTGCGAATAGTATCGATTTTAATACACCCAAGATTCAATGTTGTATTACGACTCTTACTCTTGATGTTCTGACCATAAGAATCTATTGGTGCTTTGGATCAGCTCTTTTTGAAAGAAGCATTCAAAGGTTTTAGTTTTTTGAAATGGTGCGAGACTCGTTTCAGCCCTGAAAAAATTGAATACAACTTTCATGTGGATTAAGTTCAATTGAATCATTGGAGCACCGTAGGAATCTAGGTTGTGTAGCATAGTTTTATCATGGGAAGTGTTTTGCTGAGATAGGTAAACTTATACCTAGAGCCCCTGTTTTTGTTTGTAAATTTCGCTTTTCTAGTAGTATAAATAATCTTTTTTTTAAGAATGTCGTAGAGCAGAGCGAAATTTATCAGAACGTGCCAGAAATAGACAACAAATCAACAATTCCAGGCGAGTAAATGAAATGGATTATTAAGAATGGTCACGGGAGGAAAATAATTATCAAATAGAGGCACTCAACAATACAACTACACCTGGAAAAAGATTAACCTGCTGCAATTGCAAATCGTCTGGATATTCGTTTATTGATTGCCCATACCACAACGCAATCTTTTTTGTTAACGGTGTGGGTTCGACAACGTCATATGTCCAGCCTGCCCTAAATGCAAGTGAAACAACCAGAGGAACGTGTTGAGAACTGGACCAGCATGTTCTCAGCAGAATACCGTCCAGTAAAATATAACTTTTCAGAATACATGACTGGCAACGCTAATAACAATATAAATATAGAACAAAAAAACGCAATTTCGAATGATCCAGAAGTTAAAAGTGATGATAGTAAAGTTAATACACAAATAAATCCTAACATACCCTTTCAGAATTTAAATGATCCGTTGAACTTTAAACTTAAACATTTAACCAATAAATTAAACAACAATAAATGCGATAGCAACGATTGTTTAATCCCAGTGGATAAGTTATAAACTACGCCCAACTTGGGGCTTTGATCCATATTTCAAAAGTTTTAACAAATTGCCTCCTGAATTATGTTCTATTTTGTAGCTTAACGTAGGTTAGCGATAATTGAGATTTTAGGGCTCTTTTAAAAATCGGTTATACCTTCTTGATGCAGAAAATATGTAATTACTAAACAAAAAATAGCTAAACAAAGTTTTTTATGATTTTGTTTGTGCAATTTTTATACATAAACTGTGTTTCTCTTAAACATGATTAGCACAATCCCTCTATGTAAAGACCTAGTAAAGGGTGTTTTTTATAGAGGCATAGAACTTTGAAATGGAATAAAACAAAGAAGAATTTTTTAAATTCACATGAAATTTACTTTATTCGAAAGATAATCTTCTGGCATTATAATTTAAATATGACTTCTGGCATATGACCGCCACGGCTGGCTCGGACGTAGTCTAATCTGAAGGTACAATTTTCGATGACTTGTTCCAACATTTGTGGCCGTATATTGGCAATAACGCGTCGAATGTTGTCCTCCAAGTGGTCAATCGTTTTGGGCTTATCGGCGTAGACTAGCGACTTCACATATCTCCACAGAAAATAGTGCAGCGGCGTTAAATTCCACGATCTTGGAGGCCAATTCACAGGTACGAAACGTGAAACTATGCTGTTACCAAACGTTTCCTTCAATAAATCAATTGTGGCACGAGCTGTGTGACATGTTGCGCCGTCTTGTTGAAACCACAGCTCCTGTACATCATGGTTGTTCAATTGATGAACGAAAAATTCAGTAATCATGGCTCTATAGCGTTCACAATTGACTGTAACGTTCTGACCAGCATCGTTTTTAAAGAAGTACGGACCAATGATTCCACCAGCCCATAAAGCACACCAAACAGTCCGTTTTTCTGCATGTTTCAACATACACTTGAGAATTATCATCACTCCAAATACGGCAGTTTTGTTTATTGATGTATCCATTTAACCAAAAGTGATCTTCATCGCTAAACAAAATTCGCTTATGAAAATCGAGATCAAGGGCATTCTTGTTTTGGGCCCATTCATCGAATCTACGCCTTGCTAGGTGATCGTGTCGCTTCAATTGTTGCACGAATTGGATTTTGTAAGCACTCAAACCAAGATCTTTCCGCAAAACCTTCCATAAAGTGGATGGACACATATCCAGTTCCTGTGCACGATGGCGGATAGACTGATTGGGGTCTTCCTCTACGCTACGCTCTGCATCAGCAATGACTTCTTCTGTACGCACTGCACGACGTCTCTGAGGATGCATATTATCATTTAGAGTAAACGTGGTGCGAAAACGTTTCATAGTTAATCGAATTAATTGCTCTAATGGACGATTATGTTGACCGTAAAATGGACGTAGTGCGCAATACATATTTCGAACAGAATCATGATTTTCAAAATAAATTTTGTACAACTTGGAAGCGTTGTTCAGGCGTCAGTCTTTCATGTTGAAATGCCAAACCAAACTAAACATAAATCACTTGACAGCTGACAAAATGGCCGCCAGTTAAAAAGGGTTTGCCAACTTAAAGTTCTATACCTGAATAAAAAACACCCTTTATATACATATATACAATTATATATGTACCTACTACATATTTTTTAAAAAACGAACATAAAAGACATAAGACTAGATGAATATAAAATGCATTCAGTAAAAAAATTTGAACTGAACATGAACGAGGAGTACTCAGTATATGTATGAATATGTACATAAACACATTTTATGCACTTGCATGTCTGCCACACACATTTTGTAACTTTGCAATAGTCAATTGTAAATATGTACTGAAAAGAAGAAAGAAAGATAAACAGACAGGCGGACAAAAAGTTAGACAAACTGACTGTCAGCCATACATTTCTACTCGAAATGCTCGAAAACATTTCATTTTCTTCTTCTATTTTTCATTCATTCACCCATTCTGATGTTTATTTTGTTGCTCAGGGTTTTATTTTTGTAGATTTTACTTTTTTTCAAAATAGAATTGAAGCGCGTGCTACAATATTACACCATACACAAACGCATTTACATTATTGGTGTGATAAGAATGAGCTCAGAATATGAGCACATATTAAATGCATGCATACTACATATTAGAGATGAGCACGTGAGTTAATTTTGACTCTCAACCACGCTCACGAGAGAAAAATTCCACTCACGCACAATCACCCACGAGAATTTTTTACCGACTCACACTGGCTTGCGTGCGCAAATTTAGATTTTGCTCACACTCACTCGTAATCACACGTGATTTACGCAAATTCACGAAATAAAACCTGACCTTAAAATAAAATGTCAAAATTAACGTAAATTGTGAATGTTTAACTTAAATTTACTCTGAATATGTAATTTTGCTATTTTTTAGTGGAAAAATATTTAATCGGCGAAAAAGTTTACTTAAGCAAAACCAAAATTTTGTTGGTAAAGCTCTACTCAAGCACACTCGCTCACGCAAAAATTTGAATCCCACACACTCACGAAGAATTTTTTCCTACATTGAGAGAAATATCTTCACTTCAGTAATGAATTTCTTCATAGCTTTAATGAAAACGCCACTGGAACTCGTCCATTGAAACTTTTCATAGAATCTATGAAACACGTTTCATTAAAGTCAATGTTTATAAAATGTTTGTAGAATTAATGAAAATCTTCATGAAACTAATGAATCATTACGACAATGAAGCTTTTATAGATTTTATGAAACAGTTTCATACATTTTTTAAATATTAAGAAGTTTTTTGAATTAATAAAACTCTTCATGAATGTCTTGAAAAATGCATTAGAACTAAGCCAATGCTTCATATGAGTTTTTAAACAATTTCACAGAAGTCCCAAATTAATAAAAGACTTCATCGAAATAATAAAGCACTTATAAAATATGTTCAACACTTGAGAATTAAATCTTAAAACTAAAGTTTGAAATTTATTAAAATTAATGACAAACATTTTTATGAAAAAATGAAAAAAATAAGTCTTTGAAATAATTTCATAGCTCTAAAGAAAATTTTCATTAGATTTATGAAGAGATAATTTATGAAATCGAATGAATTTTGTTTATGAAACTATGAAATTTTATGATAAAAAGCTTATGAAAAACTTCTTAATATTAATAAAATTTATTATACATAATGAAATTATTCATTGAATCTACGAAAAAAAATTCTATGAAATTGTTTCATTAATATCATGAAGGATAATTCTTTCAGTGTACTCACACTCACGTTAACGTGAGTAAAATTTGGGTTTACTCACACTCACGCGTGATACACGTGAATCACGCAAAATTCTGCTCACTTGTCCCTCTCTACTACATATTACATTGCAAGTTACTAGTATGTATATTATTTCAATAAAGAATAAAACAAAACCAACATAAGGAAGCCTTAGGTGGGTGTTGACATTGCCAATAATACGGGTAAATACAAGAAGAAGAAAACTCTTTAGCAAGAGTAACGACAACAAACAAACAAAGAAACAAGGCAAACGAACGTACGAATGTTTGTTGCATGTCAGACATTATATCAAATAGTAGATATAAGGTAAAGGAAAATTTGATTTCTAAAATATTAAAAAAAAAAAAAAAAAAAAATAGTTGAAAATTTTGTCAAACGTCCATTTAAAATATTTAACTAACTTACAGCAAATTTTTAGTTAAACGGTTTAACTAAAAAACTAATAATTTGAACATATGGGAAAACAGTGGACATTAGAGTGAGGTAAGTTTCTAAAAATAGAACTGTTGTGTTGTTGGAGTTGTACTTCTGAGATTATGTATGCAAAAACAAAAAAACACCGTGTATTGAATAAAACTAGTTTTAATCACAACAAAAACTCGACCTGACGATAGCTCAGAGGGCTAAAGCGCTCTGTCTAACGTATAGTGCGGTGCATGTGGCATTAGAAATCAGTTTATCTATACCACGGTCAGTGATTGCACAGAAAATTTCATATAGACGCAATCGAACAATAAACACATAACAAATATTACATATTAAAAAAATTCAAAAACAGGGTCACTGACGAAGGTTCAAATACCAGAAACTGCGCAGTCTGACTCAGAAAAAATTGAAAATTTGCAATTGTAGTTATGATTTTTTAGAAAATACACTCATTCTTCTCTACCACGCCTTTCACAGTTACTAGTATTTGTTGCTACCAAAATTGTGCTGATAAACACATTCATAGCACGAAGTACAAATAAAAAGACGAGATATAGATGTCGCAGCTTGTCTAGACCAAGGACTATGACGAACTAGCATGCACAGACCGGTGCGCGACGCGCACCTCATCGTGCCAACGTGCCAACACCCCAACATGCCAACGCGCACAAAGGTAGTTATAGAGGCATTCACAGTGGTTTTTGTTACCCATTATTGATATAATTAATTTATTTATTTATTTTTTAGTAATTTTTAAGCTATTTCAATTTATAATAGAAATATAATAGAAAAAAATTATTTTTCAACCATTTTAAAAATTAATTAATTAATTAATAGCTTAAAAATTACTAAAAAATAAATAAATTAATTAATTATATCAAAACAAAAACCACTGTGAATGCCTCTATAACTACCTTTTGTGCGCGTTGGCATGTTGGGGTGTTGGCACGTTGCACGATGAGGTGCGCGTCGCGCACCGGTCTGTGCATCCTAGTTCTTCATAGTCCTTGGTCTAGACGAGGTAGAGAGAAAAACGTGATATAAATTCTATTTTGTATTTTAGAATTATTATTTCAAAAATGAGTCATTCCATATCAAACCGAACGATTTTGACATCACGATTTTGTTTTGCTTTGAATTTTGTTTGCAATAAATCAGGCCTTCGTAGGATATGAAAGGCATGTTTTTTCAGCCTCTAAAGAAGCAGCAATTGACTAGTTAAATCAAGAAAATAAATCTCTGCCTTCTTTACTGCTTCCAAAGAATGCAGTTAAGAAAGCACAACAATATGTCTTCCTGAATTGCTTTATTGTAAGCATGAAGGATTAAGTGCTAATTTGGAAGCATACAAATGTAGTTACTGCTAACAAAATTGAGTTTATTTTTTTACTGAGATCTTATGTCCAACACACAGAAAAAAAAATATACCATTTACTAACTGAAATTTGGTTTGATACGACTTAAAATTCGGTTTGGTAAAACAGACTATTGTATTGTATTTTTTTTTTTTTTTTTTTTTTTTTTTTTCATAACAAACTTTATTTACAATCTATCCGTTTAAGGATAATAAGCAAATATGATAAAATAAAGAAATTACATTGGTTGTTAGACTCCAGCGAGAACAACACATATTAAAAATATAGAATTTTTGTAATAATTAAAAAATTATTTACAAATTGAGGTAAACACAAATAGTAAAAGAAATATTTTAGAATATAAATTTACTGATTGGAAAATTAATTATTACTTTTGAAAACGATTACATTTTGAATACATTTATTTTTTAGCGAAATGGTAAATCAAGAATATGATGCCGCTTAAGTCGTCTAACTTCTTCTGTATCATCTAGTAGAGAGATATCCAATGGGTTGCAGTGATTACTTAGTCTTTTTAGATAATTTTCGCTGAATCTATTGATTTCATCTTTAACCTTGGGAATAAATAAGTCGTTGTGTATAGTTTTTATTTGATACAAATATTGGAGCGTTGACAACTGACCTTAATGTTTTATTTTGGTATCGTTGTAATATCTCAATATTTGAGTTGCTAGCAGTTCCCCACAACTGTATGCCATACGTCCATACTGGCTTAAGAATGGTTTTATATATTAATACTTTCGTTTCAAGACTTAGTTGGGACGTAGGGCCTAGCAGCCAATAGAGCCGTCTACTCTTAATTTTTAAATGTTCTTTTTGGCTTTAATGTGAGTGCTCCATGTTAATCTTTTGTCAATATGGAGACCAAAATATTTAACACTATCCTTTTTAGGAATTTCAGTATTGTTGATAGACAAGTTAGGACAATCGCCTTTACGTAACGTGAATACGACATGTACCGATTTTTCAGTGTTTACTTTTATGTTCCACTTGTTAAGCCATATTTGACAACAAGTTCGGTAAATACAGCTGAATTTTAGATGCAACACCCAACCAAATTTTAATATGGTTGTGCTAACCGAATTTATTGGTTGTTATCGTATCACCAAAATACACTTTTTATTCTCTGTGTGTATGTGATATGTCACAAGGAGTCATTTTCCTGACAACTCCAGGTTGTCATATTCTTTTCACTGTCATATAAATTCCACATAAGAATCGAATAAAGTTAAATAATAACGATAGCCCAAGTACTGAAATAATTATTTCCCTAACCCAATACATATTTATTTCATGCAAGTTAGCAAATTATTTACAAGAAAACTCTAAACCCTTTTTTTTGGCAACGAAAAAATTAAAAGATAGTGAAAGTTATACAAAAAATGGAGTATGTAGAAATATTTTTGTAGACAAAATTAAACACAAAAAAAAATAAAATTCGCTAGCACAGGTGGTAGTTATTATGGCAAAAAATAATAAAACCAACAATAAGACACATGTAACAATGGCACGGGCAGCAAATAGCAGCAGCGTCACCACCACGAGCATTATAAGCATGCGTTTTTAATGGCAAACCCTAAAACCAAGTGTAGTTAAAAAAAAAAAGAAAAAACAAACTAAAAGTTCAATGACCTAAAACTTCCTTTGTTAAGAGAAAGAGAGCTTAAGTTATTACAAGATTTTTGCACAGCATTAATATGGATTTTTTTCAAACAACGACAAATTAGCTACATTTTCTTTACAGTGTATTAAATGTCAAATAAAACTAATATATAATCTGGCATCACCTTTTTGGTGACTTTAATTATAAATCTGTCATGCCTTTATATAGTTGTCAGAAAATTTTGTGAAAACATCTACTTTTATTATTATTTATAAAAAACATATTAAAATTTTTAAAAGCTGCAGGACAAAAAAATATATATATATACAGTGGGGAGCATTTGGGAGTACATGTAAGTACTTTTTGCAACTAAGATTCAGGCCGAAAAATGTTTGACCTAGAACTAAATTATACGTTTCTAAAGGTACAAGGTACGCTGAATCCAAATCTCTCCGACATCATTCGTTCGAGCTATATTAACGAGAAAAGTGTATTTTTTGATCAAAATGCTCCGATTTTTACCTTCCTGGAAATATATTCTTCATAATACATGGAACGTCACCTGAACAAACTACTCTTACCATTTTTTTTTTTTTTTCAATTTTTAAGATAACTTATTTCCTTACGACATTATCGTCGGTTGAACTTGATATAAATTTGAATTTTTTTAAAATTTTGTTGTGCGGGACTTTAAAATTGCTGTTACAACCTCAATTTCAATTTACAATAATGTCGTAAGGAAATAAGTTATCTTAAAAATTGAAAAAAAAATGGTAAGAGTAGTCTGTTCAGGTGACGTTCCAAGTATTATGAAAAATGTATTTCCAGGAAGGTCAAAAATCGGAGCATTTTGATCAAAAAATACACTTTTCTCGTTAATATAGCTCGAATGCCTGATGTCGGAGAATGGATTCAGCGTACCTTGTACCTTTAGAAAAGTATAATTTAGATCTAGTGTCAAACATTTTTCGTCCTGAATCTTTAGGTGTAAAAAGTACTTACATGTACTCAAAAGTGCTCCCCACTGTACATATCACCCATTTCTACATTTTGTATAAAATAAAAAGAAATCAAAAGAAAAAAATATGTAAAGAAAACATTTTTTTGTTTTCATAAAAAATAAGAAATTATATGTAGCAGATTTAAATGACAAAACAATGTTGCGCACTAAAAAAAAGAGGATCCTTGCAGAAAAATTGCTAATATCAGGAAACAAATTTAGAAACTTTTTTTTTTTGCTGATTTGAAATTTTTCTGCAGGATCCTCTGTTGCTGACTTTACTTGCCTTTTTTTTATTTTTGAGTGTATATTTTGTTACGAGCGTTTATATTGAAAAACAATATAATGTTAGTGTTAGTGGGTTATTATAATACTTTTGATATACAATTAAAATTATATTTTTATTTACAATAAAAAAAAATTGTTATACAAACAAAATGTTATGTTTATGGCTGCTGTTATTATGTGAAAGTAACAATTAAGAAAATATGAAAAAAGTAACATTTTATAGTTTAAATGGTACATAATAATCAACAGACAGTGGCTAGACAGTTTACCTATTTGGGAATTTAAAGAACCTTGAGAATTTGTTTTATATCGAACACAATACGGGGTCCTTGAATATTTCCTGATATTTCTATACTAAAATGAACATTAATTTATGTGGAATTCAAATCCATTAAAATGTAAAAGATTTTAAAGTACTTGTCCCCAACATTGCCACATAAACTGTTTTTGCCTCTGGGATGATGACTATTAAAATCATGGTTTAACAATCATCGTCTACTATTGCCTGTCCAAAAAAAAAAAAAAAAACCAAATCGGGTTTTATTTGTAGTTTAGTTGTAGTTAATAGAAAAAAATAGTAAAAAATGTTATTAAAAACTGCTAAAATTAGCTGATTTTTGTGCTAAATATTAATAAGATAAGAATATCAAAAATAAATCTGTTGAAACTACAAATATTTAGTTATATATTTGAGCTAAATTTTAGTTAGTTGAAAGTAACAAATTAATCTGCTAAAATCATCAAACAATTTGCTACATGTTAGTAGACAAAAAAATCACAAACAAATTTGAAATTTTTCAAGTTTTTTTAACATTATATTTTTAATTTCAGCAAAATTCACTATTATTTTCATTCAAATAAATTTAAGGCCAAACATAACAATAATTTTGTTAATCTTAACGTTTTTGTTTGCTGTTTTTATTCTTAAAATATATAGTAAAATTTAGTAAATTTAACATTTTAATTTTTATTGTTCTTTTTCTGATTATATTTAGCAAAAAATTCTGCTGATTTTAGCAGTTTTTTCTGTAACGGAATTTTTTAACAAAAAAAATTCTGCTGATTTTAGCAGTTTTTTCTGTAACGGAATTTTTTAAACAATTTTTAGTATCTTTTTCTGCTATTTTAACAGGTTTATTTCTATGAGTGTAGTTCTAAATGACGATTTATATTTGGCAGAAAACTAAATTATATTCTAGGGAATTTCCTCTTGTAATAAAATTTGTTTAGCCTCTTGTAATAGATTTTCAATTTAAAGTTTCACATTTCAACCTTAAAGGCTTTGCATAAGTCATTAAAGGGGAAATATTTTTCTTTAAAAGCATTTATATCACGATTTATTAAAAATTAGAAAAAGTATATCTTTAGTGAATCAGTTCATACTTCAAGAAAACCATATTTTAAATTTCAGACTTTTAACCAGGGTTGCCATTCAATACTTTTTCATAATAACGGTAGTTGACTACCACAGTTACATCAAGATCGAAATTAAAATCTTAGAAACGGGTTTCCATTAAAAACATGCGCCTCCTTGTATAATTGGGTTTATTTCGTTATTTTACCAGTGTGATTTTGAAATATCTTGAACTAAATTTAAAATTAAATGAGTAAAATTTTGAAATAAACCTTGTGATATTAGAAGACACATGCCAGTATTGGAATCGTAGCTTTAAAAGCTTCATATCGGTATTGAGGTGGGCGTGATTTGCAACTACTATTATAATGAAAAGAAAGTGTTTGCCAAATGTGCTTTTAACACATGGGTCAGGGCAGGACGTTTAAGAGGAAGACTCCCCGATTTTTTCTCCATACCCGTGGCAGTTTCCAAAAAATCGAAGAAACACACATAGAAATTTCAATAATTTTGACCTTTTCTGCACAGAAATAATTTTAGTGGACGAAAAATAATTAAAATTTTCACTAAACTAATGAAACTTTTCTCACAAAGTGAACAAAAAATTTCTTCAAATTAATGAAAAGCTTTTAATTTTTTATAAAACTAGTTTTTTATGAACCTTCTTTATTAAGTGCATAATACTTTTAGAAAAATTATTTTTTATAGTTTTTTATGAACACTTGCATTGATTTAATGAACACTTGTATTGATTTAATGAAAAGTTTCAATGGACGAGTCCCAGTAAAAGTTCATTGCTTCAATGCAAAGATTCATTAATATCATTCAGTTAATTTTCTTAGTGTACAAACTAAATATTAGTTTCTTACTTCAGAGGTTTGTCAGGTTATTTAGGAAGAGACTTTTCTTTGGTTTGATGCTAAAATTCATTAATATCAGATAATTAACGTTCCTGGCGAAAATTCTAAAAAGTAACCTTATCTGTGATACCTATTTAAAATTTTATATTTTAGCCAAAACTGTATATGCAGGCCATCAAGGCTTCCCGTCTAAATGCGAGGAGGAACCTAAGCACCTAATCTCAATTTTCTAGCTTCAGCGTTTTGGCTAGGCCGTTAAAGGAGAGACTTAACATTTTGAACACTGTTTTTACCACGTTCTGGCAAAAATTTTAAAAAATACCTTATTAGTTAGTTGGGCCATATTCCAAGAAACATATCGCACTTGATCAAAAAGAGGGTAATAACTCAAAATTTTTAAAATATCACTTTTTTCAAGAAATCAACTAACAACATCAATATCTATCTATTGTACAAATTTCAACGTATTCTGATTACTCTTTCATCTCAAAACAACTTTTGAGACCATTTTCATGATAATGTAGTTATTACCTTTATTGCAACAAAAAGGTATTATTTCGAGTTAATACAAAAGTTCAAATAGAAATGAATCGTATATTTTCATAAAAAGGTATTATTTTGATTTGAGCCTCTATTTATGTTAAAAATAATCAAACTGTTTTATTTATATTTGGTTGTATTTTGAGTTGATACTGTTTTGTTGATAAAATTTGTTTTATTCTATAAATTTAAATCGATACAATTTCAAAAAAAAGGATATTAACTCAAAAATTGATTTTTTTTTTTTTTTTTGCAATGAGTGGTAAAATTTAAACAAAAACAATGTTATATATACATATATTTCAAATGGAATTTGCTTATTATGATATGTTTGAATTTTTAAATTCTGTTAAAATGTGGCCATAAACAGTTTTTTGACTCTACTGAAAATTTTAAAATTTTGAGTTAATACCCTCTTGTTGATCAAGTGCGATATATTTGATGTTTAAAACCCTTCATTTGATACTAAATTTTTCTGCTGTTTGTAAAATTTTCAAAACTAACATATCAACGTAAAACAGAAAAAGTAAACTTTTAGCTGGGAATTGATATTTTGGTGTTTTTTTAATGACTAGGTTCAGAATTTATTTAATTTATTTAATTTGAAAACCTGACTACAATCGTATAAAAAAATTAGAACAACATTTTTATTCAGAATTGCCAAATAATTATTTTAAAATATAAATTTTTGACCAATATTTGAAAAAAAAGCCTAAACATTTACTACACTTATAAAAATTATAATGTCAGGAAAAGTTAAAAAAAATAATCAAAATCGGCTAACATAAAAAATTTACTTTTATATTTTTTGAATAAAGAGATTTGTTCACATAATTATAGAAAATTAAAATTTTTAAATATCTTCAACCGGCAGAATTTATATTCTGAGTTATCTGTATGAAATCACCAAATCGGCAAAGCTGGCATATCTTAGATTTTACTCAAACTAACTGGAAATGATATTTAGGGTCTGAAAACCCAAAATCCAAGAGGATTTAATTTAATCTACTGAATTTATTAATATATTTTTTAGTCCATAATTATTCTTTGTTACTTCATAATACTTGTTTTTATTTTAATTTCTCTGTATATAACAATTGAGGAAAGTATAAAATACATACAAAAAATCAAAAAGGCTTTTCTTTAAAACCCTGTAAATCCGAGAGGAGTGAAAATAACTAAACGGGTCTTGAAGTTTGTATCTGCTAACAAACGTGACCAAATTGTAGCCTGAAATATGCAAATTTTCAAAATTTCAAGTAACGATTTTTTCATAACGAGTTTGCCAGATTGAGCCAATTTTAATTTTGCATTTTTCTCCGACATGTCTAATTTGTATCTGAGAATTATTATGCTTTTATATTCATTAGCGCCTACACTGGAGTTCATTGAAAACACAAAAACCAATGAAATATGCTTATTTTCAATACCACGTTATTTTTCGGGTGTATGAATTAAGTCAAATTTTATATTTTTGATAGAAACTATAATCCTTCAGCTTTAAAACGATGTCTTCATCATGTAGATATCTCTAGCAGAACAATTTTAACAGCTCTAACGACTACGCACAAAAACAAGACTTTTTAGTTTTTTTATTTTGCGTGAACCGGTAGTGCCGTGTGCAAAAATTAAATCCTCTTGGATTTGGTTCTGGGAACCCTTAGGAACATTTCCACAAAATTTTAACAAAATCCAAATGGTCCAGCAACAATTTTTCATTTTTTTCGGTGTTTTCATAGAGAACGACTCTTCTGTCAAAGTTTTAACCTTGGTTGCTTTATTTCTACTAGAGGGCGCTTTAAGGCTAACAAAATTGCAAATATTTCTTAATGAAGCATTCTATATGTGTGCAAGTTCTATATATCTGCAAAGCTTCAAAGTTTGTTTGAAAAATGTCCTACGGATCTATGACGTGTCTTTAATGAGTTAAATTATAGGGTTTTTATTCAAAGAAGTTTGGTCAGGTAAAAAATGTTGTTTGTTTTCAAAAGGGGAGAAATTTTACATCTTTTTTTTTTTGGAAATTTTATGGGATGAAAGAATAGCAGATTCAAAAGCTTTTGTTTATTAGAAAAAATAAGGTGGTTGTTTTACAGAGGGGTTGACAAAATAACACAAGTAAATTTACAAAAAGATATAAACTAAATTTAGAATAGAACCAAAATCAATATTATCTATATAAAACAAAAATACCAATATAACAGATGACGTTAACATTTATGTCTATATCTATTTTGAATAGAATGTGTTAAATAATGTATTTTGGTCCCCAGCAAATTTTCTTTGGGAACTCACCTCACTTTACAACACATTTGTTGTTGAAATGTTTAGAAATGTATTTTAATTTTTTTCAAACTAAAAATAACTTTACAATTGTTTCAAGATGTCAAAATAATTGATAAAATTAAACACAGAAACACAGATTTTTAAAAATGTTTAATATAAAAAAATCTTGATTTTTTTTTTAAATAAATTTTTATGTGTAAAAACGTCTGGTAGTTTGAGAAATTTTTTTCGGCGAAACACATTAAGTTGTTTCTTTTTTTTGTAAAATAAATTATTAATGTAACATAAATTGAAAAAATGTACATGCAATTCACATCACCACATACATGTGTACATTATATACCTAAATTGGTGTACATTTGGGCCATACACATTTCCGTTTGGCATAAATTTCAACAAAAAAAAACATGTACTAAAAAAAATAAATTGTCAAGCATACAAAATATGTTGTATTTTAAGAAATATAAAAGAACATAAGCTAATT